>CM046867.1:37161126-37761126 GCA_025617745.1 Heliocidaris erythrogramma
GTTTTGACCTGAAAATGAACAAGAATTTCTTCAATATTCTTCCAAAGCTTAATTTTATATTATTCCTGATATTCTAAAGAGTAAGTCTGCAAAAAATCTCATCAAAATTAGAGCAAGAACAATGCCATTTTCACAAGAAACGGTGGCCGTGTCATTTCATCATTGCAAAAACAATGGTGCCCCATGTCTGCGCACTCCTTCATTTTACACGCAGTTCGGGAGTTTTGACGTGAAAGACAACATTTTGAGGCTTGTCAATAAAAGGTTTGAAATAAGACCTTTTTTTCATTATTATGCCTCGTTTTTCCATGAATACTTATCGCTATGATAAAGATGAAAAGTTTGTGTTCGTTGCGTGTTTTGTTTTATTAGAATCGCGCAGTTACGCGTGTGCGCAGACATGGGCACTGCGCAGACTTGGGCACTCTCGCCATACTAAATTTCTTGGTGTATACATTGATCATGATTTATAATGGAATACTCACATCTCTTATGTCAGAAAAAAGTTATCACAGAACATTGGTGTCGTCAGCAAGTTACGCCATATCCTGCCGAAATAAATTCTTATTACATTGTATAATACTCTAGTCTTACCGTTTTTATCATACTGTAATATTGTATGGGCTAATACATATTCTTCCAAGTTGGAAGCACTCTTTATATTGCAAAAGAGATTTGTAAGAATAGCTTCATCATCTACATATTTGGCACATACAAAACCTTTGTTCAAGAAGTTATTCATACTGAATATTTATAAATTGAATGATTATTTTAATGCAATACTACTATTCAAACACAGACTTGGTCTATTACCCCAAAATTTATGCAATATGTTAACATTAAATTGTTCAGTTCATTGATATAATACTAGAAATAGAATGAAATATTATGTATCATTCTGTTATTACCAAACAATATGAATTACACTCTTTCAGACATAAAGCTCCTTCTGTATGGAATTCTATCCCATCAGACATAACTTCAGTTCAAAGTTTGAATTTATTTAAAAGAAAGCTTCAATTATATTATTTCCAATGATCTCGCGATGTAAACAAAAAACCAATATTATTCTGTCAAGACAAACCCACTAGGGTTTTTATACAGCAACCAAATTCCTATTTTCATTGTCAATCTTTTAATATTTTAATAATTGCATGTAAAATGTAATGATTATGTCTTAGTATACAATTATTAAATTGCATATTTCTTGCATGTTGATGTTAATGTTTTTATGGAATTGAATAAAGCTGAATTGAATTGAAATGAATTGAATTGTTCTTGTTAATTATCTTTCAAACCAGTTTGCGGATGAGTTCACCAAGGACTGTCAGGCATTGTCCAAGGAAGAAGGTCAAGCACTCCCCAAGGATTTCAATGCCAGGAACATGTTTGATACGTTCATGAATATCAGGATGGTACCTGATATGCTGAATGCTGTGTCTTTGCTCAAACAAAGTGGTAACCAAGACAATTAGCAAAATGCAATAGTCACTGCTAATAGCATTTCATTGAATTCAAAAGGCATAGGAATTACAGTCAAACCTGCTTTAGGGACCACCTGTATAGAAAGACCACCTGTCTACAAAGACCATAATTTTGGTTTCCCTTTAAAAATGTTTCTCATTGAAACATGTATTCACATGTATTCATGTACAGGTTTCACTGTACTTCTGTAACACATCCAAAATATATTTTCCTCTGGCAGTTCACAGTTTCAACATCTTTGATTTGGGCACTTTCCTCAGAAGTATGCTGTCAAATTTCACCATTGACATCAAAACTGTCACATGTGTCATACATGTAATAAAATTATTTCTTAATGAATTAAACTATCCCGATTAATTTGTTCAACAATGTAAACGGTTAATTTCTAAAGTCATAGCAACCAGAATTCAGACTTGTTACAATATTTAATACTTGTGTAAATTGATTTGAACATTTGAGTGATGGAGTATACAGTGATTACTAGCTCTTCCTTTCAGTCAGTACATAACATAGCAGATTAAATTACAAAAGAGAAATAGTAAGCATTACTTCAGCAAAAATATTTGCTTTGAATTCATTTTGTTTTTTTGATGACTCATTTCTTCATTTTTTACACCATCTTGACGATAGGAAATGGAGAAATGGCAAGCAACAATAATAACTCTTTTCAAATTTCTTTATTTGTTTTTGTTTCTTCATATAAGGTATAAAAACAGCAGCAGTGACCAACAACTATATCGATGACCGGGAGCATAATGAGGTAGGCGCTGGTGCAATGACGGTACTTAGCTCCTTCTACTTCGATCACTTTGTGGAATCTTGTCGCTTTGGGAAGCGTAAACCTGATCCAAGTATCTTCAACGAGGCCCTCAAGAAACTTGGAGTCAAAGCAGAGGAGGTATGTGTTAAAACAATCTTTAATACAAGCAAGCTGTTATGAAAGTCTTTAACATTTTTGGGCAAAACCCCTTTGAAGTTGTTTATAAACCTGTTAAATACAGTATGAATTGCTTACTCTCACATTTTCCATAGATCCCTGCATAAGATTTCTTGGGCACCATCATCAGCAGGTTGAATAAACATAAGTCCTCAAGTAATTTCGTAGTCATTTGCTTTATAGGGCTTAAAATCATACGTTTCCTATTTGCCATTATGTAATTGCTTTCTTCGTATACCAGCAGTTTTAACAGCCACTAAATCAAATGTTTCTCAATCTTACAGGCAGTGTTTCTAGATGACCTTGGACCTAACGTGAAGGCTGCCAGAGAGCTGGGATTCTCAACTATCCTCGTAAAGAATTCGTCTGCTGCCCTCAAGGAACTGCAAGAAGTCACTGGAATTGACGTATGTAGACAATGGTCATTGCTTAACCGCTGAGTGTAACATTGTAAAACCCACTGAAGGAGTTATCCTGCTAAAGCAAGACAGCATAAATGAATTATTTATTTTATATTGTATTATCTATTTATTTTGGGTCATTTTGGATACTTAAAATATTTTTGACTACACACCTTCAAATGCCCATTTTTTCTCTCTTCCCACAATCAATAGCCTGTATACAATTACATTCAATTCAATGTAACATCTGTTTTCTTCCAGTCATATTTTTCCAACACTATACAAAGTATTCAATAATATTACCATCATTTGCAAAAGTTCAAGACCACCTCGGGATTTGTGGGTATTTCAATAATTTGGAATACTTTATTTTGTCTCATTGAATGATTACATAACATGTTTACTACAGTGATCAGTAGCACAAGAGTAATGGTATATGCCCATAGTTCAAGTATGATACATAGGTCATGTCATGAAAATAATTGTATGTCTGAAAAATAAGTTTTTAATTTTTTTTTTTCTTTGACTTATTGCATTTTTGGAATAGTGGTCTTAAACTTTTGCAAATGATGGTATGTACAGAGCAATATGAATATTATTCAAAAGCATGGTGTTATGCCTCATGAAGCAAGGAGCTTGTGTTGGGTACATCTGAAAGATTTACATTATACATTCAAGTCATAATTCTACTTTCTTATGATCTTATCTTATGATTCCTAGGTTAGCCAGGAAGCCAAACCTCTGTCTGTTCATCATGAGAGGGTTCCTCATTCCTATGCTACAACAAGGGTAAGTTAAGCTTGTCAATCACAATCATGTACACTTTCTAAGTAGTTGGCAATACCATTGCCTTATTGTACAGCCCATAGAAACTATTGTACTGTGTAAAGATGATATGGTTTCCACTTATGACTGTTTATTGCTAAAAACATGGTGGAGGGGTGTTTTGTTGTAAAAATGATATGGTTTCCACTTATGACTGTTTATTGCTAAAAACATGGTGGAGGGTGTTTTGTTTATAATTGATATGTATTTGATACCGGTATATGTTTCCCAGATGGATGCTTCTATGGGGTTAGTTCAAAAACAAGTTTTTCTTACAAAGATTCATTTGTCCAAGCTCTGTAAAGTTTCATATTGTTCAAATTGCTCTGTGTTTTTGTTTAAACTTCATTTTCTAGATTTGTACACAGTTAAATGGATTGAGAGCCCATGATTCCCCTTGTTTTAGATTCAAAATGAGAGTATATGTTTTGTTTGGCTTTGTTGATCTTATAAAAAAAATTCTACGTTAAATATGGTATTTTCATATTAGAGTGGAGTACGGTTTCACTATGTAGACATCGGTAGTGGTCCTCCGGTCATCTTCTGTCATGGGTTCCCCGAATCATGGTATGAATGGAAGTCTCAGGTAAGCTTTGTCGTTTGGCTCAAGTTGCAAATTCTATTTCTACAAGTAAAGATATTTCAAACTTTCCTTACCTATATTCAAAAAATGTTACTTTGGTTACTTGGTACAATACCAAGTATCTCAAACTGAGACTTGCTTCAGTAACTTCCACATTGTAAGATATGTTTAACTGGTTCTAAAGTAGCCTTCTATGTCTGTCTTTAAAGATAACATGATTTTTGTAATTTGTAATTACTGTACTTATGATTGTGTTTTCGCTAGTATATAACAATATTTTTACATTATAATAAAATTCACGCTCTGAACTCAATCTTAATTTGAACATATTTTGTTGATTACATCATTCCGTTTTCCTTCTTTGTTTACCCTGGCATTGTCTAGATCCCAGCTGTAGTTGCCGCTGGTTTTCGAGTCATTGCTATGGACATGAAAGGCTATGGAGAAAGCAGCAATCCACCAGGTATGTGGGGGTAGTGTGACAAATACAGATACATGTTCATGCAGCATTCGGCCATGTGCCCTTATTATCATTTGGCTTCTTTAGAATGAAAATATGCTATTCTTTTACAGGCCTGCTCTTTTTTTAGGGGTGAAGATATGTGACTTAATCATAGATTCCTTGTCTATATGTTTGTTGTTTGGATGAGATTCTAACTGAAAGAGATGACACAGGTTTTGGTTGGGAATTGTCTGGCATCCATGCATTTTGACAGAATTCACTCTGTGATACTGTAATCGAATGTAAGGGTGCACTGATTTGGTAAACATGTGTGAACATAGTATTTCATCTTATTTTCTTCATATTACTTCCTGCAGAAATTGAGGAATACACAATGGAAAGGATGTGTAAGGTAATAAAAATTAAAATATTGCCCTTTCTCACGATTAATTCTCTCTCTCGTACATTCTCTCGTTTCTTTCTCTTTTTCTCTCTCTGTTTATACAGAAATTTACCTCAAAATGTTTGAGTGGAAAATAGTTACACAGAAAATGGAATACTGTGTAATGTTTGCGTGTGATACAATGTGCTTATGATATTCATGTAGAATATAATAGAAATTGAAAGGCTTATGGGAAATGTCTAGTCCTGATACTTTTATTAGTTTGTATGTGTAACACATTTCCTTGATTAATAGTTTGCGAAAAGCTTTTATCAATGTTCAAATTGATTTCATAAATGTATGACAAAGAAAGGATAATGCACGTATTTCGAGTAATTTGATGTGATGACTCATTGATTTTGCCAAACTATATTTATGTCATTTTTTTCAGGATATGGCTGAATTTATGGATACCCTGGTAAGTTCTGATGTAATTTGTTCAAAATAATTCTTTGATAGTGACAAACCAATAAAGCCATACACTTGTATTAGGCCTATTAGATTAGAAATATATATATTTTTTTAATAGTAATGAATAAATTAATCAAAACTTGACTCAAAATATTGTAATGTGAGTATGTCATTTTTTTCAATAAGTAGATAGTCCAAATCAACTTCTTTTTTTTTTGGGGGGGAGGATTTGTTCTGTCTATATACATGTATGTGTAATTAAAAATCAGGAATTTGATTTATTTCTTTGAACCTTAACTCCTACCATGCCATGGGCGGCAAATCCCACCCAAAAGTGTGAGTGTTGAACATTTTGTTTAGGCTCAGAATAGCTTGAAAATTCTTCCTCATGCAGAAACCTGTCCCTCCAATATAATGTTTATTCCTATGCAATAAATCTTTGCCCAGTTTGCTCAAGAAAAGAACCCATTGCAAGTTATGTTTAACTCTTGAAAGTTCATTTTTGACAATTGCTCAAAAATACTCAAGTTTATTGTAATATTCCACTCTTCAGCTGGTGAAAAGAATGATTTTAACCCCTAAAGGCTGCTGTGCAGTTTCTCCAGTAATGTTTTTCTAGATAACACTCACTGGCACTTTGTCAACACTAAGACTTTATACACTGAAACAAAACGTGCAGTTCTTTCGTATGCGTATAAAATGGAACAACATCCAAATATGTTGCGCTTTTGTCTTGTATGTTTGCAGTGTATCCCACAAGCCACTTTCATCGGTCATGACTGGGGTGGTATGTTTGTCTGGAACTATGCTACTCACTATGCTGACAGGGTCAGGTATATTTGTTACATGCTCCTAAAAAAATTACCATTTTTCTGTGATAATTAATGATAAATTATGCCCCTGAAAATGGTTCATTTGTAAGATGCCTCATCCTGTATTTTGATTTTAGGATAACTGCCCTTGGAATATCTAGCCCCAAAACAACTACCCATAGAAAATTACCCGTTTAGGACAGCTGCCCCCAGATAATGACCCCCACACTTAATTTAATATCCTCCCAGCAGTGGTAATTAGGGGTAATTTCAGGGCAAAGGTTTTCTTGGGGAGGGAAGAGAGTTTGTTACCATCCAAAGATAATTGTCTGAGAGGATAGTTTTCCAGGGGGTAATTCTCCTTGTGTAATTTTACTTTTCTACCAGTGAAAGAAACACAGATTGAGATATTTCTTTTTACAAACAGTGACATTTTCATCACAGTTCACATTGTCTTTATCTATGTGTACTTGCCCGAGTAAACAATGAAAAATGATAAAGGATAAATGTGAGAAATTTTTAAATAATACCTTTAATGCCTTACTGTAACAGCTATTCATTAGAATCTCTATTATAGATAGTTACAGTACATCTAGTTTGTGTGTTGTGTGTTCTATGTGCATTTGCCAAAGAGTTGAAAATGTACAAAAGATGCTGGAAAAAAAACTTGGGAAAACTTGAATGTTGAATGTTGAATGTCTAACCATTTATTTATTTTGTATCTCCTTTGTAACAGTGCTGTGGGTGGTATCTGCACCCCTTTCTTTCCGCCTCAGAACAAAATCAACCCTCTGGAGAAAATAAAGAAGGACCCAGGGTTGTATGACTATCAGCTTTACTTCCATCAAGAGGTAAAGTGTCCTCATCTGACATTACTCTTCTCCTCCAACACACAAAATGACTAAAAATGTCTTCTTTTTTTTCAAAATGTATTACACAGTAGGATCTTTTTTTCTTTTTGGAGGACCTATAACAATATGCTGTCTACAATATATTTCAAGTGCTGCCCCGAGGGAAATGGCGCTCAGGAGCAAACAGGAATTGAATGATTATTTGGTGTACGACAAACAGGAGAGTTGACTGCCGCTATGTCACAGTCGACTCACCAAATTGCCAGTTTGAGATTCACCTAGATGTAATGATCTCATTTTTCATTTGCTTTTCATTTTCTTTACAGGGAGTGGCTGAAGCCGAGATTGAAGCCAATATCGAGAAATTTGTGAAGGCTTTCATTAGACGCCCTTTGGAGGTAGGTACATCTACAATTTAAAGGTATACATTGCGCATTATCTTTTTATCTCTCCAGGTTTGAAAGGTTGCCATTGAAATAGATTCAGCATTTGTCTTGATACTCATTGCCTTGAAAATTCTCTCTCCCCACCCCCTGTACGTATTAGAGTATGACTATATAATAAAGACAAAAATGTCTCACTTTTTTCATTTTAATGCATTATTGTTGTTTGTAATATTTTAACAGATCATTAAAAAAAAAAGAACTGAAAGAAAGCAGTCATCTGGAAATTGGTGTGAAGAAGCTCAGCAAGTTTGACAGAGAGAAATGATATATTCTTTGTAGGAACAAAACATGCAGTTTAGTTTGGAATGTTGGCTAACTGGTCTAACGTACAGGTTCACTCACCCAAACACATTTAATGGTCACATAGAATTCACCAAGTTTGTCAAGATTGCTTCTCTTTGTGAGGAAAAAGTTCTGATTTCGTTCTACTTGCCACTCATTATCATATATCTGAACAGCTCAAAGAAATTGGATTCACTGTAGCTGGAGTGAGAGCCAGAGGTAGGTCGTTATTATGTACTATAATTGGGTTTAGGGGGAATATGATGTAGACTGGAAAGAAATATGAATGATAGAAGAATGCTTTACTTGTGCAAGTCATTAATGTAAAAAAAAATGAAACTTGTCTTGTCTTCTGTACATTCAGATAATATTCATGTCATATATCAGTTTTGGGATAGACTTTTTTAGTTTGTCAAGGAATATGAGACCTGAAAATGCAATTCATTTCATATATATAGCAGACAATAATAAAAATGAGGCATTTCAAGTTAAGTTTAGTAAAAAGCAGACAGTAAGGTAAAATAGTAAACAGATGACTCACCAATGATGAATTAATGAAATGTCCTCTCATCAGCCCAGCCATCCACCCATAGAGTCTCTGATGAATTTCAATGAATTATCTATGTTCGGTTGTTATTAATGTAGAAGTCTAGGACTATGTTAGTTTTAAAAAAAAATTAACATCTTCTGCATTGTAAATTATTTTTGAATTCAGCTGTAGGGCTGTGAAAGTGATTTCTTTTAGTGCTGTTTTAAATTCAACTCTTGTAATATTGCAGTGGTCATATTTTTATTCTTCCTTTCTTCCTCACTCCTATAGGTGGTATCTTGGCTGGTATAGCTGATGATATCAAACTCAGTACTCTCCTGACAGAAGATGATCTCAAGTACTATGTCAAACAATTCACAACTTGTGGAGCCAGGTGGGTAGATTTGATTTTACATAGAGTTGCATTATAGGTAAAATCATGCACAAGAATTACTTTATAGGATTTGAAGGTTTGCATGGTGAAGTTGTAATTAAAAAAAAAAGGTTTGCGGTACAACCATGTGAGTTGGAATAACTCCACGTTCCGGTCAGAATGCTCTGGCCGTCGTCAGGAGAATGAGAAGAGGGAATAAATCAGCAGAATTTATATACGAAGCAGCGATTCACTTATTAAAATGGAGGCAAGCAATAACATCACAGAATTAGTATAGAAAGAAATAGTAACAGTAACATCAAAGTACCTACATTGAAAGGATAAATAACATCAAGGTACCTGCATTGAAAGGATAAGTAACATCAAACGAATCCTGCGTTGAAAAGAAACATTGAAAACAAGTGAACAATAGGACTAAGAAACCAATTAACCGTCTGGATAAGCTGGAAACAAAAGGGGATTAGGACCGTAGGTAATCAATCTGTGGAGAGAAACATGACATCCTGTTGAGGAAAGAAATTAAGGTTAAAACATACATATGGAAAAAGGTGAAATATTGACACCAGAATGAGTATACTAATAATAAATGTTGTGAATGAAGTGGACCGGTGTGGCTGTGGAGAGAAAGGTGAAAAAACAATGATAATGAACAAATTGAGGAGAGAAACATGAAATCCTGTTGGAGATAATCTGTGGAGAGAAACAAGTCATCCTGTTGAGGAAAGACATTAAGGTTAAAACATACATGTGGAAAAAGGGTGAAATAATGACATCAGAATGAGTATCCTAATGATGAATATAATGAATGTTATGAATGAAACAACAAAACAAAGGTAATGAACAAGTTGAGGAGAGAAACATGAAATCCTGTTGAGGGAAGCAATTTTGGTTAAAATACATGTGGAAAAAAAGGGGAACAGGTACAGAAATAATTTTGTGCAATTTATCTTTGTGTTTCATTCTGGTATCGCATGTTCAAAATACCATCTTTTAATAATTCTGCTGAAAAAATAATATTTGCAAAATTTGAATATCAAAATTGTTCTGAAGATGAAGGTAAAAGTGCCTATTAGACCAGTCAACTCGCTCCCATAAACTAATCTGGCATGCACAGAAGTTAGCTCAGGCTTGGGGCTTACTGGATGCTAAGTTTTCCATGTATTGTCATCAATGCTTTTCCATTTGAATGTCTCATATAGTTGTTTTTTTGTACAAGTACAATTTTACAAATTTAGCTCTGACATGGGTAATGACATGATACGTTAATTTGCTTGCTTTTTTCAAACAATAGACCGCTTCGGTAATGTATGCAAATTTTATGCATACCTTTCAAACAAAGGTTGTTCTTGACAACCTGAAAGCTTGCCGGAGGCTTGCCAGACATAGCTACAAATAATGTATGCAAACTGGATTCCAAGCATTGAGGCTCATTTATAAAAAGCAGGTTCATGGAATAACTCGTCACTAGGTGCTCAGAGAATATATGTGCATAAATTTGTATACATTACAGAAGCGGTCTATTGTGTGATGGCTTGGAATCGTCACAATCGACAGCATTAGTCAAGATATTCATGTGTTTATTTTTTGTCTTTACAGGAGCATGATAAATTGGTATCGTACAACGGAAGCCAACTGGAAATTCAATCACCGGGCAATCGGTAGAAAGGTAATGTTTCTTAATGAAACAAATAACTTTTATTTCATGTGTGAGGATTTTCAAATGTTTCCTGAAATGTTTTCGTTAGTGGGACATGCATTTTGTAAAATTAATGCATAAACTTTCGGATTATAACAGAGTGAATAGATTACTGTGTGCCTGGCAAAATGGCACAAAAACAAATTGTGGTCAAACTTAGTTGATTTTTAATTTTTATGCCTCCGCCCACCAGAGGCATTATGTTTTTCGGTTGTCCCTACGTCCGTACGTCCCCTTTTCGTTCTTGCGATAACTTCAAAACTGTTTTATGGATCAGTTTGTAACTTGGCCCATGTATGCATATGGGAGGGAGGATGAACTGATTAGATTTTAGGGTCTCAAGGTCAAAGGTCACAGAGGTAATTATGTACATAAATATGGTTCGTTCTCGCATTAACTTCAGAACTGTTTGACGGATTAGTTTCTAACTTGGCCCATGTATACATATGTGAGGGACGATGAACTGATTAGATTTTACGGTCTCAAAGTCAAAGTGCAAAGGTCATAGAGGTCATTATATACATAAAAATGGTTCGTTCTTGTGATAACTTAGGAACCATTTGGCGGATCAGCTTCTACCTCATGAAATAAAATTTTGATTTTTAATAATTTTGTCATATGCATCTTTCCCGCTTACTTAAAAAGCAAATTATAATCCTTTTCACATCCGCACAAGTTTTCCAATTATAATTCTTTTGTAATTTATCACATACTCACACAACTTCAAAAATAGGGCTGCAAAAGGGATGAAGTCCCAGGTCGAAATTCCCATAGAAACCAGTAGAAACCAGTAGTGACCGTCTACTGGTTTCTATTGTGTTTTTAAAGACCAGTAGAGACTATTGGTGAACCAGTAAAAACTGTTAAAAGCCATTAGAGTCAATTGGTTGAGGAGACAAGTAAAGACCAATAAAAACCAGTTGCATTTAATGGTTTTCAGCAAGTTGGTCAAGTCAAACCAGTACAAACCACTAGAAACCAGTAAAGTCTAATGGTTCTGAAGACCATTAAATACCATTAGAAACTAGTCAAGTCTAATGGTTTCAGCAGGGTGTTAAAAAAAACTTAAGTCAAACCAGTATAAACCACTAGAAACCAGTAAAGTCTAATGGTTCTGAAGACCAGTAAATACCATTAGAAACCAGTCAAGTCTAATGGTTTAAACAGGGTGTTAAAAACACTAAGTCAAACCAGTATAAACCACTAGAAACCAGTAAAGTCTAATCGTTCTGAAGACCATTAAATAAAGTCTAATGGTTTCAGCAGGGTGTTAAAAAAACCTAAGTCAAACCAGTAGAAAACAGTACAAACCAGTAGGAAATTGTATTGAAACCAATAGCAGACCAGTAGGATTTTCTACTGGAACCATTATGAGATAAGTAGGAATCCAGTAGAAATCCTGGCTGAAACCATTAGAAATTTCTACTGGAATCCTAATGGTTTTAGAAGTGATTCCTACTGGTCTCCTACTGGTTCTAGTAGGTTTACAGTAGAATTCCTGGATGATACCATTAGAAATTTCTATTGAAACCATTAGAAATTTCTTTTAAACCATTAGAAATTTCTTGGAAACCATTAGAAATTTCTACTGCAATCCTAATGGTTTTAGAAGTGATTCCTTCTGGTCTCCGAATGGTCCTAGTAGGTTTTTCTACTATTTTCTATTGGTTCCAGTAGAAACTTATACTGGTTTTCTACTGGTTTGTAATGGTCCCAGTAGAGATTTCTACTGGTTTTCTAATGGAGCCATTAAAATAATTCTACTGGTTTCTACTGGTTAGGGGGTCCACTTTCCATATTCAAACCAGTAGATATTGACCAGTAAAAAACAGTACAAACCAATAGGTAATTGACCAGTAGAAACCAGTAGAAATTTTCTACTGGTTTTTCTATGGGATTTTCGACCTGGGGTGGCTTCAAGAGACCCTTTCATATTTTGTTTTCTACAGCTGTACATGCCAGCATTGATGGTGACCTGTGCATGGGATGCAGTCCTGCCACCTTCAGCTAGCCAGTTCATGGATCCATTTGTAAGAGACCCCCACCTTCTTTTAGCCCAACATTGAGATCATTTTTTTAGGGTTCCTGTGTTAATTAAAAGCCGAAGGTTCATGTATTTAAACAAAGAAAAGCTGTTGGGGAATGCCAAGACATTAATTTTTTAGGCATTAAAAGTACTACTGGACATTTTAAGGGTATGATGCAAGCTTATGGACAATAATGAAGATGATTCATTTTCAACAAGCCACTTGGTTTTATGATTCCACACTTCCCTTTTATTTACCATCATGATTTATCCACATGGATATATTCTTGATGATTTTTGTCCTTTTGCAAAAACATCCCACATTTTGTGGTTTGGTTCAATAACTTTTGATTCAGAGCTGTAAAAACTATACCAGATGCATGCATAGAAAGAGCAAAAAAATTCTACACACACTGTGTCCATTTTGTTGCATGACCATATTGTGTTTGATTCCAGGAAAAAGGAGAATAAGCTTAAAAATCCTTAAATAGGCAACACATTGAGAGGTTCAAAATCATTGTTTTTTCTTATCAACATTGGCAATTTTTTCAACTTTTCAAGAAAGCTCCTAACCATGTATACTGTTTTCAAAGACATTACATTTTATTAGAACCTTGTAGCGCTAAAAGATATATCTTATTGTTGCCAATTTGAAGAACAAAATGTGATCAATTTAGCCCTTAAATAACTTCTCTCCTGAGAGGGGTAAAGAGAGTGGAAAAATGAAATGAAATAGAAATTTCCTTATATAAATTTAACCATTGAAAATATTTGAAAGTTACAGATGAAACAAAATCATATGAAATTAGTTCAAGTTAGGTGTGCCAGCAAAACAAATATGTGAGCAAATGCCTCGTAATGTTCAGGTCACATTTCTACTTTGCTGTTTTCCCCCCCTATTCTGAAATATACTTCTGCATAATTTAATCACACGAGAAGATTAACATAAGATGTTAGACTATCATGTAAGATATTTTCTCATTGAGTTTTGGAATTAATAATTGTTATTCCATCTCCATTTATTTGAACAGGTGGTAAACCTCACCAGAGCTCAACTTGAAGACAGCGGACATTGGGCACCCCTTGAACAGTAAGCACAGATAAGCATGATATAACACAGTCACATCTATTTCCTGAATGCAATCATTTTGGAGTAAAGCCAAGCATATTACTTATTGACATGTGCAGCATTACATTACTAGTATATACATGTATTTTGTTAAAACCTGTTTTTGAGGCAATACACTATGGTATTGAAATTGCCGTATTGGAAATTGGTTGTGAAGAATAATATTATGGATTTATATATCACTTCATAGTATCTCCTTCGCCCTTCATTGTACCTCCTTTGAGAACCACTTTACATTAGCAAGTTTAACTTTGTTCGCTTTTTCTTCAGATTTTGAAATGATATCTCAAAATTGGGATTTCAATTTGGATACTGCATTTACCTTTTTCCAGCTATAGAGAGGTTCTGTATGCTATTTTACAACTCTCTAACTTCATTTTGAGTGATTGACCACTGCCTTGTCATGTCCCCTTTCTTATTCCAGGCCTAAGAAGCTCAATAAGATCCTTGTTGATTGGCTGAACAAGGTCCACAAAGGTTACAACCGACCAATATTTCCCTCCAGTCTGTAAGGATGCCGATATGATGTGAGCTGATCTGTGACTGGCCAATGACATCGGATGAATACCAAATAGACCAATCACAGGCATTGTTGGAGAAAACTATGCTGCCGATCAAATATACCTCAAATCATGAACATTAATTATGTGGATATTAAATGCACAATAATTACGAAGTATTAAAGGCATCATCATCATTCTGAGATTGTAGATGAAGGACTAGAGACCATTGATTTAGATTCCTGTAACATGAAGGTTCTGATAGTGAGAAAATACTGTTTGGAAGGATAATATGATCATTTGGGGGATAAATTTGCCAGCTGTTGGTACATGTATCGGGTATCTACATGAGCTATATACATGTACTAGCTTTACAATTATCATACTCGTTTTACATTTTGTAGCCTCTTTCGAAGCATCTAAATTTCATGTGTACTTTACCTACTGAACTATTTGTTATTTCTCTCTCTCTCTCTCTTACTGTGATTTCAATCCTTAGCTTCTTTTCTGTGCCTCTCTCTCTCTATCTGTACAACTACTCACCTGTTAAACTCTGTATATTGTCTGCCTTGAGCCAGGTTGTTGACTCTATTAGTGGACACCCTTCTTGCATTCAGCAGTCTGTGTCTCAGTTCATCACCCTATCTATTCATTTTGTATCTCTTCCTCTTTACTATCAAACTGTAATGTCTCTCTGTATCTCCCTATATTCATAGATCTCTCTCTTTTAATTCTTGAACTCTTTCTCGCTCTTTCTCTTCTCTCACTTACATCAATGCAGAACAAAAAAAAACACACAAATAGTTTGTATGAATAATACGTTCCTTATTTCTGTTGTAGGCATCACATTCCAGCAAAACCATGTGTTTAAAATGAAATTCTAGGAGATACATGTAAGAACTTGCAGTAGCGGCTCCCATATCGTCTCCATTCTGTTACCTGAAATACTCGCTGCTCTCACTATCAATCAGCTTTAATCATTTTGTACTAACCACTCCATTTGTTGACGATCAGCATTGCATGAAGTCTTTTGTCTTGTTTGTTTATTGCCAGGACAGGCAGCCAGTGCAAAAGGATTCGTTTAATAAATCATGGAAATGCAAGCATCAATTTACACCAACAGAACTTTGTCATTCCTGGCTCATTATTCCTGATTGAGGTGTCATATGAAAGGGTAGAAAAATGAACTTTCTAGAAATGTGATTATCTCTTTGAAACTCAGATATCGTTGGCCAAACGACTTTTTGGTAGCCCTGCTTCATATTGTAT
Source organism: Heliocidaris erythrogramma (assembly GCA_025617745.1). Lineage (NCBI taxonomy): Eukaryota > Metazoa > Echinodermata > Echinoidea > Camarodonta > Echinometridae > Heliocidaris > Heliocidaris erythrogramma. Next base: position 37,176,587 of record CM046867.1, read on the forward strand.
TTGTTCACCCATGCGTGAAGTATGTATCATATTAGTGGCATCAAATGAAAGAAGAAGATCCAAGCTTTACAAATATGTGTCATTTATTAATCATAATTATGATTAAGTTATCATGATTAAACATCAATAAATCTCGGTTTCGTTTTTTCTGGGACGCACTGTATACCAGTCAAACTGAGGAGACTAACACCAGACCAACAACACATGGAACAACAAATTACCATGCATGAATAAGACTTTATTATTGACCGCTTTGGAATTGGTTTGGTTGTGTGACTTAGGTATAAGTTTTGTGATTTGATTTGAATTGTTTCAATATATTATGCAATTTAGTTACAGGACCACAACATGAAAATTGCATTATCACTTATATGTCCACTACTGCAAGTGCTTACATGTATCTCCTAGAATTTCATTTTAAACACATGGTTTTGCTCTACAGAAACCATGTGAAATCCATGAAACATCAAAAATACAGAAAACGAAACTCAACTTTCCAAATAAGTATGGAACCTAAAGGAATCTAACGCCATGTACCAGCCAATTATTTTGGCGCTGAGGGGACCCTACATCTTACAAGCCTTGCTTCTACCAGGGTCTCCTTGTCTTTCTTTCAATTCACTTTACTGTCATGCATGATTTTGTTTACATTGTAAATATGCGTAATAATTGAGTGTAATCTTCTACATGACTTGTAAAAAGGAAGAAAGATGAATAAATATATCTAGCACATCATATCATATCATCTTAGGGGATCGAAAAGAAATCCAATCTAAACCGAAGAAAAAGTGGGCTCTGCAATCTCTGCCTGGAGGAGAAGTACGTCCTATTATCAGTAACAGAGAGGCACTAAACAAAAGGTTGGAGATCATCTCAAAGTGCAGGCACCGAAAAAGGCCACCAAGAAAGCCACCCAAGCGTGACACCGACCCATTGCAGCAAGCAGATGCACAGGCCGAGTCAAGTAATCAGTCTGCTTGAAGATCGCGTCGAGCGTGAAACCGACGGTAGCGGACAGGACCCATGCAGGTACAAATATATATATTATATTCCACATTTGGGAGACACAGCTTTGTCATTTGAATTGTTCCACGTGTCTCCCAAATGCGGTTCGCGGTTCGTGTCTCCCTAATGTGGTGGTCTGTATTGTGAACGAATAAACTGCATTGTTACGTGTCTCCACAACTTGGGATCCAGTAAAATATACCATATCCTTAGATATTTAAAGTGATAATATTTGAACAAACTTCCTTTAATACATAGGACATCCTTTTATTTTACCAAATCATTGGAACTCTCTTTTCATATTCATAACTAGCATGGTTAATATGTAATGTACGTTTGGTTGTGATAATGACTTCGCCCGGGCATCATGTCTATTTTAAATGTTGATTATGCTTCCCAGATATTTCTAGATTATCTGATAAAGTTTGTCATATATAGTCTCAGTGGTATTGCACAGTGATGTCATAAACAGCCACAGAACATATTGTTGGTATGATTTTGTATATTAGTGTATATTATTGTTCTGTGGACTGAAATATTTGTGTAATTTGTGTCAGATTTATAGCAATACATGGACATGTGATTTAATTGCAAAATAAACATATTCAAGTAATAAAACATACAAGCTATTGTCTAAATGTATTTTGTATTCTCTGAATTGTAACGGGATTTTTCTGTCAGCAGCCTCAGACAAATTTTTTATGGATGTACTTGAACACACTATGTTGATATCCTTTTCAGTCAGGCTTTGTTGATGTAGGGTGCAAAAATATTTTTAGGGGGTACTGATTTTGTTTCATTTTGGGGTAAATTTTAAACTTTTTTGTTTAAGACCCAGTTGTATATAGAGCATGTATTACCAAATTACTGTGACTTGGCGTAAATGCTTCTTAAAATTGTTAGAGGTACAGTATATGAGTACAGGGGCGGTGATCCCGAGACTTTATTGCAGAGAGTGCATGGCGTATCTAGGGATTATGGAGCAAACAATGAAGTTGTGCCCAAGCCCCCCCCCCCCCCCCCCCCCTATCAAACTGGTATATTGTACAAGCAAGGGAGAAAAACTAGATTTTTTTCCCGAAGGTTCATTACTCTGACAGTTCGTAATTCCGAAAATGAAAAAAGGTTTGTAATTTCGAAAAGTTATCTAGGGAGCTTAGCCACCGAGGCAGAAAACTTCCCATTTTGAATAGTGAAACTGCACTTTAGAGCAATTAAGAGCCTAAACAAGGTGTGCAGCTCTTTACTGACAATATTTGCTATACTTTTCTTTTTTCAGTCTTCAAAATTTCCGGGGGGGGGGGGGGGGAAGAGACGATCCCCCTCCCAGAAAAAAATTCCTCCCCGTCCCACCACCATCCCACCCGGGATGTTTCTGATCATACGGCACGCCAATTCTAGATACTGCAGTGGTTGGGTTCTTTAGTTTATTTTAGACATTCTTTGAATATTTTACCTATATACAATTAGCATCTTTTAGTTTTAGTTACCCCTTATTTTTTATAGTAAGTTTGATCTAGATATATTGGAAAATATAGTTTGAAACACTGGAAATAGGAGGCAATACACTGTTTTCCACGTTTTAATTTATCTCCATTCGGCTTACCATAACTTTTTGCGAACAAACATACCGCGTCAATCGGCATTGCATGCCCCATTAATTGAAGACGATGCAAATCGCGTTAGATAGGGGTGTCAGGCATAGCGTATAGCAGTATAGACACACGAGCTGTGGGAGTCTTAGCAATAACGCAGAAACAGTGGTTATTCTGCCTTTCTGGACCGATCGTGCTTTTTCATCGACCTAAAATATGGCACAAAATATGAAGAAGAAGAAGGCCGTCTTATTTGACCTGGGAGGAGTAGTGTTTGAATCGCCGCTGAACGCCCTTCGACAGTACGCTGAGCAGCTTGGTTTGACCGGGTGAGTATCAGCGTAGCCGTAGGCCGTATTTAGCCTATTTGCATCCCCCGGCAGAATGCCGGGGATACTTTGGATTCAGCCGCCGTATCACATTCTTGTGTGTGCTTTAGTGGTCACATTTCTCAACGGATTTCTTTCGAACTTTGTATGGAGGTGTATCTTGGTAAAATCTAGACACCTATAATTATCTGGTGATGCTGTCCCCAGTGTTCTGTCTTTTATAGGGTAAAAAAGGCCATATTTTGGGGGATAGTAAGTTTGTGTGCACCCTAGCCTACCGGTCATATTTCGCAACAGATTTTGTTCAAATTTCGCATGAAGGTGTCTCTTGTTGGTATAATCTAGTGTAGGATGGTCTGAGCGGGTGGCAAGGGCGTGGTTCTAACTTACAGAGACACAAAGTAACTACAACCTCACTCGATGATTGCCTGAGGAGAACTGCCCTTGGTTTTCCAACTCTAAACCTCAGGGGTTTATTTTGCATGTAGATATTTACATATTCATTTGTATATTAAAAGGAAATAATGAATACTCAACTAGCAGAATAAAGCAAACTAATGAATATACATACAATCCATAAATAAGCTCTGCATGAGGGAACAAAAGACATGGATGGTGGAGTGAATGTTAAAAGGAATGTAAAGAAGCTGATGGAAGAAAAGGAGGGAATTTTGATGACTAACAGAGGAATGAAAAGAGTTGAGAGATCATGATCAAGCATAGTGATGTGCACCAATTTATAAATGTAAATTACTAGGTCTGTTCACACTACAGCTCTACAAACAATATCTCCTCTTACAAATAAAATGTCCTCATTTTATCAGTTAATTTTCCAGTATTCTGATAACATACAAATCTAAATAAATTCAACTTGCTATTTTTTTAAACAATATTTTTGAACAATCTATCAAATTATCTGAACATACATATACAAAATCTCTTTTTATCAATCTGACTTTTGAGCAATTACACTTTTCAATCATATGAACATTACAATTTTTCTTTGTAAATGCAAGAAAAAAGGGAGCAAAATCTCAAAGTTTAAGAATATTCAATCACTCATTCATTCTTCTAACATATACAAATTTACTATACATGAAAGAAAATTAACTGTTTCCATTTTTGTTTCGTCTTAGGTAATTTGAAATTCAGAAACTATTTCATCAATTTGTCAAATTCGTATTCAATTTGTGAACATTAATTTGTCAAATTATAAAAAAAAAATTTGCCTTTGAAAAACAATGAACTTCAATTTTCTTTTATGTAAATTAGAACAGAGTAACTTTTCACTATATCCTGTTCAATTTCTGTATAAAATAATTTACTCAACATCATGAGCAATTATTTTTTTCCCGCAAATATTATCTTCAATTACAAAGCACAAAAAAAAAATCTGAGCAAAAATAAAATTTTCATTTGTCTTAAATCATCTTCCTATTTAAATATCACATGTAATTTTAAACATTTCAGGTGACTAATATGGCATCGCATAAAATACTATATACATGTATCATATTGTTTTTACAATAAATCATAAACTTTCTATCACCTTGTTATCTGCATATTAACATTTTCACTATATAGACAAGGTCCAAAATGAAAATAATTCAATATTAAATCCAATATTTTTTTTTAAATAAAGTTTGAACAAACTTGGGTTTGTTTGTATAAAAAGAAGTTGGAAAATATTTTAATTTGTGTCAATTTCAGCAAACACACGAAATATGTATGTATATATATCTCAAGCATTTAAAAAATAACTGAAATATACATGTACACACAATTCAAAGTTCTCTACTGCAAACAGAATATAGATTAATAGATTTGCAGCTAATGTTGCTTTTTGGAATAAAATCATTAAAAAAAAAACATGCATAAAAAAAAAATTTGTAGCAAAATGTATCAGAATATGGAAGGTAAAAACAAATCGCTACTCTTTATTACAAAAACATAGGTAAATACAATTTTCTTGTTGCAATTTGTAGGATGGCCTGAGCGGGTGGCAAGGGCGTGGTTCTAACTTACAGAGACACAAAGTAACTACAACCTCACTCGATGATTGCCTGAGGAGAACTGCCCTTGGTTTTCCAACTCTAAACCTCAGGGGTTTATTTTGCATGTAGATATTTACATATTCATTTGTATATTAAAAGGAAATAATGAATACTCAACTAGCAGAATAAAGCAAACTAATGAATATACATACAATCCATAAATAAGCTCTGCATGAGGGAACAAAAGACATGGATGGTGGAGTGAATGGTAAAAGGAATGTAAAGAAGCTGCTGGAAGAAAAGGAGGGAATTTTGATGACTAACAGAGGAATGAGAAGAGTTGAGAGATCGTGATCAAGCATAGTGATGTGCACCAATTTATAAATGTAAATTACCAGGTCTGTTCACACTACAGCTCTACACTAGAAACCTATAGATTTTGGTGATGCTGCCTAATAATATTGAAATTAGGCAACTCACCTGCATTGTCAGGAATTTCTGAATGTTGCCACGTCTCTGTGAAACATATTAAGAGACGCGATTCACGAAATTCATAAAGATGGTGTGTAGAGGCATATGATATAGTTCATCCATCTTATTACTAAGTGATCGAATGTTTCCAAAAAGCATTGTCGGTAAGGGAGGGTTTGACTTACATTGCCGTAGAGCACCTCTTTTCCCACGATTCATGGGCGTGGTTCCCGGGCAAAGGCCGAGCAGCTCAGAACGTGTGTATGTAGTGATTCCATTTGGGACAGGAGAAGAGTTTGTACCTGTAAGGGGAAAGGAGCAGAAAGATGAAGTTGCACAGGATACTGGTCGTTCTTGACATTATACTAGACATGTTTACTTCAGAAGAATGAAACAGACTTCCAAAATTAAAATTTAACGTCCGAACCACCGACACCAAGACACCAACAGTGGTCGCCGCCGTGCAGCGCCCTCATCTAACGTAAAACCTATCTCACTGGTTGGGTTCTTTTTGAAATTCTGGGAATATTTAACCTAAATACGATTGGCGTCTTTTAGCATTAATTAGTTAACCCCTATTTTTTATAGTAAGTTAGATCTAGATGTATTGGAAAATAAATTACAACTTGGAAAACAGTGTACCGGTATTCCCTCCTATTTCCAATGTTACAAACTATAGAAATAGGAGGTAATACACTATTTTCCATATCTCCATTTGGCTTACATAACTTTGCAAACATGTTTATTTGTTTACTGCTCGTGGTCGCATTGACCTTTCACAGACATATTTTGTTGAGCATGAGCTATGGGGCTCTTAGTAATAACGCAGTAACACTGGATATTCTAGACCGATCGTGCTTTTTCATCGACCTCAAATATGACACAAAATAAGAAGAAGGCTGTGTTATTTGACCTGGGAGGAGTAGTGTTTGAGTCGCCGCAGAATGCCCTTCGACAATATGGTGAGCAGCTTGGTTTGCCCGGGTGAGTTACAGCGTAGGTCTAGCTGAGTATCCTCATGGGACCAAGGCTATGTGGGACTGTGTCGCGAATTCACTGCTTTACTCATGTAAAACACTGTTTTGTTATACCACCAAAATCGCTCTAGTCTAAGCAAGATATAATTTACATAAAAATTTGCTAGATTACCTGATTCAGGGAATCTTAAAATCATGCTATGCTACAAATATGGAGATTGGAGTTGAAAGTGTAATTTTAAATAATTATTTTCCTCCCGTGTACGAATAATCTAGACAAATCCCCACTGATACACACAAAACCTATTGAAGCCTATTCAGCCGTTAAGCTATGCTTACAATGTATCTGTATAAGCTTTTACATCTATAAGTGTCTGAGTATAGTGTTTCAGAAAACAGACTTTGACATGTTTGTTCACTGTCTGAATCTTACTATCTGAATCTTACTATCAGTAACATGTGAAAGTTCACAGAAGCTCTGAGCTGAATGTCTGGATGTGATTTTGTGTTTACTTTAGCATGTTTACATTGATTTGAAATATGAAGATGTGATCAGTGGCGATTGTTGTTGGGGGTCGTTTTATCAAACCGTCATAACGACAAGATCAGCAACATCTCGACGCTGCTGCTCAACTTGTCCGCTAACTGTTTCACAAAGCCGTCTTTACCAAGATCAGCGACAACCCATATGAACGACAATTCATCATGGATATATTTCCCCTATATTTTTCAGTTTTTAAGCAAAGCACTATGATATGACATATAATTTTTATGAATAAACCTTAAAAATTGGGTCGCACAATATCTTAATTTCATTTTCTCAAACATGAACAAAATTGGGGTCCCCTTTCGATAATTGTCAATCATGGTATCCTTCTACAATGTACTTACAAATCGAGATTTGTTCATCGCGAAAGCATCCTTCAGTTTTCTCAATTTTATAAAATATGATGCCTTAAGTAAAGCCCACCGCACACTGTACGATCGGCCTGCGATCCGATTTTCAAAAGAAAATGTAATAGCATTTGATAAAAACATTTAGACACATGGAATATTTGTTATTGAGTTTCTGAATAGTCATAAATGGAAAATGTGGCCAATTGCGAGCTTTCTAGTCGGAGGAAAGGCCAACTCGGCTCTCGAGTTGTAGTGATGTAAGAGCAGTCTTACGATTTTCTATGATTTGAAACTGATTTGACACTTATTCTGGGTATAAGGCTGACAGCGCTCCAGAATCCTATGTTTTAGTATTTATATTATTGTTCAGAGCCCGAATCAGGTAGATTTTATTTGTTAAAGGTAATTTTTAGTTTTGGTAAGCCCTCAAAGACTTTTCGTCAGATTTATTATCCCCTCGCCGACGAAGTCAGAAGGGATATATAACAACGCCGCCGTCAGACCGTCCATCCGTCCGTAACAAATCGGTATCCGTGCGATAACTTTTTTTGGCGGATTTTAATGAAATTTTATATGGAGGTACATGGTATCAAAATACAGCCAAAGTTCGATTTCGGAGTATGTACGTCAAAGGTCATAGCTCATTAAATATGCGAAAATCCAAAAATGTGGTTTCCACTCGATAACTTTAGTAATGATCGACGGATTTTAATGAGATATGCGATTTAGTCTCTGTGAAAACAATTGGGAACTTTCATGGTAGAACGTATTTGTTTTTCATTCTTTCTTTATCTCCTATTTGTGATCTCCCGTTTTCACCATATCCTTTTTCTTTGATCTCCTTGTCACGCTTATTGAAAGCCCCCCCCCCCCCCCCTCTCTCTCTCTCTCTCTCTCTCTCTCTCTCTCTCTCTCTATCTCTATATCATGACTTCCCATCCCGCTACTGTCTACAGTCCTCGGTCGTTAACATGCTCCACATTATTCTACCACATGACATTCTCATGTTCAAAGCAACTCTTATTTATTTATATCTTTGCAATTTCTATATAACTATGTCCCGCTGTTATCCGTTTCAAATGTATCATATTATATATATGTATGCTATATCTGTCGAACTGCACATGTATCTGTCCAGCCCTGCTTGATTGAATTCACTATACTGGGTCATATATGTTATATTCCATATTCGTCTATTTACAAATCTAATAAAATATAGGAAGTATAGTATAATGGAGTTAACTTGTTCTGATGTAATGTATATAGGCCATTTGTACCCGGCGAGGGGATGCTACGTTTTGCGTTGCCCTTGTTGGATTTTTGTTGATAAATAGCTGCTGGCAAGATAATAGCAATACAAAGATGCTCTGAAGATTTCATGTTCTAAAGTGGCATTAATCAAATGAGAGGGAAAAAATAATTTAGGTGCCTGGTCAGGGATATAAACTCCCAACAACTTAGCGTGCACTATGCATCATACACGCGTTCAAAACCTAAATGTACACACAGTCAGTGACACATATGCTATCTCTGTGGGAAGCCTCAAGATTGTTGTGCAGGGTGGAAAGGTCCTAGCTTAGGGCAGTACATTGCCGTGATCTCGCATTATATTTACAGTAAAATTCACCGGAAATCATTTATGGAATACCACATGATCTCGTACAAACATCTTTTGATACACGAAAGACAGCATGAGACTACATTGTATGTTTTAACGTTTCTTTCCAATTCCTTTTTGCTACCAAAACTGTACATGAGCTTTAAAATGCCCATATTTAATGCTATTGCGATTTGTTTCCAAAATCGGATAGCAGTCAATTGTATACTGTGCGCTAAACACATTAGTTCGTGTAAATGTGATATTCATATCATTTATAGCAACTTGTGCTGCTATTTTCTACATTTTGGAGCAGTTTAGGTAAGACTGAGCCTCAAAATCTGTTTGGCTAATTGGTAATAAATCCGATTGGTCAAAGGTCATACTTTGGAGAATGGTGTGAGTGCACTCTGTAGGCCACATTTCTTGATGGATTTCTTTTAAATTTTCCATGGAGATGTAACTTGGTGTAATCTACACATCTTTACTTTTTGGTGATGCTGCCCTCATTGTTCCGTCCTTTATAGGGTCAAAGGTCATTTGTCCATTTCTTGCACTCTTACTTCTGCATTTCTTGACAGATTTCATTCAAATTTTGTATGGAAGTGTAACTTGGTAAAATCTACGCACCTATAGTTTTTGGTGAATTTTCTATAGAGATGCATTATACTCTAATCTAAACAGTAAACACATTGTAGATTAGGGGAGGTTCTTTGTCCCTCCTTCGAGTCGCTGTCATTGCCGGGGGATACATTCACATTGCGCAGCAATGGACTTTTTTAGTGGTCAGTTTATTTCTTAAAGAGAATTGTTTATTTTCAGCTTGTCTTCATCTAATTCAAACATAACATAATATTATGTAAATGTCACATTGTCAATTCAGTTTAAAACTGAATTGACAACTTGAGATTTACGTAACTAAAACTACTAATAATAATGATAACAAAAATTCACTTGCATTGCATCATCTATCTAGTAAAACTATTCTGAGGTGCATGAAATATAACAAAGAAGAAAATGCAATATGCTACCCAAATCTACAAATTTGTCCTGAATTTGAGGATCTTGAACTTTTGAAAATTCCTAGGTTTTATATTTGTTGACTAGGTTTCTGAGATATTCTCATTTTACAGCAGCTGTTTTTCTCAAAATAAGGGTCATTTTGAAATATTGTTTTCTAACCTTACTCTATTGTACTAATTTTAGACTATATTACATGTATATTATGTAGACAGATAATAGCAAAAAAAATTTTTTTTTTTTTTATTATGTTTAATAAACAATAAGTGATGATTTCTTTCTTCTATCTGCTCTTCTCATTGCAGATCTTTTCTGGAGAAAGCTATGATCAAGGGAGGACCTGATAATGCTTTCTGTAAGATGGATCAAGGGGAGCTCACAGCAACACAGGTAGTAGATTTGAATGTGCTGCTAGATTTGTAATGTTTATCTTTTGTAAAAGGGATAAAGAACCTTGTTTGCTTTAATACACCTGTGATGTACCTTGGCATAACTTGTCTCACAGTATTTATCTGTCTATTTATTTATCTTTCAAAAAATTATAATCTATCTGGCTATTGATTGATTGATTGATTTGTTCATATATTCATTCTTTATTCATTTATTTATTCATTTATTTTTATTTTTTTGTTAATCTATTCACTTATTTTTTTCTTTATTTATAGATCTATTTATTTATATACATGTACATGTATCTATCTATATATATTTTTTTGTTTTCCGTACCAGTTTGTTGATGAGTTTGCCAACAGTTGTCAAGTGCTGTCCAAGGAAGAGAACCAAGAACTCCCCAAGGATTTCAATGCCAGGAACATGTTTGATACTTTTGTGAATGTCGGGCTGGTACCTGATATACTGAATGCTGTGTCTGTTCTCAAACAAAATGGTAACGAAGACAAGTGGTGAAAAACTGCTGATTAATAAATAAATCAATCAATCAATCAGTCAGTCCATCCATCCATCGATCCATCCATTGATCCATCCATCCCTCCCTCCCTCCCTCCCAGACTTCTCAGCAGAACATTGTTTACCTTGTCCACATTGAAAGAAAAATGGTCTTACAGCATCGCAGGGTGGGGGGGGGAGTGACTTTAGAGGAGTAAAGTAATTTGCAAGTTGAAAGTGTGAATTGGCATATATTTTTTGGTCCAAGTTGAGTAAAATATGGGCTTGTGGCATCCCAGGTTCCGGTAGGTGGTTTGGGAACTCAATGAAAGCAATTTTGCAGGTTGAAAGTATGCATGGACATATTTACCCTTGTCAGTACCTTTGTGTAGGCGAATTTGCCCTTGGCATTTTGTTTTCTGAAGTCCTCATGCTTAGTATTAGCACCCTGGGTGTTATGCACTGGCAAGAATGCTGGGCAGTGTTTCACAAAATCTTCATAAGTATAAGTTCGCCGACATCCCATTGAAACATGTGTATTAAAATTAACATGTGTTCCAGTGGGATGTCGGCGAATTTGTACTTATGACGGTTTCGTGAAACGATGCCCTGGTAGTTCCTGCAGGATGTAATGGAATTCACAAGGCTCTTTTCTAAAGTCATCATGGCAGCCAAAAAGTTGACATGTCACAATATATACTTACTTCATAACTTCGTGAGTAAATGGAATTTTAGATAGAAAGATAATCACCAGATAAGCATAACTTAACCAAAAAAATTGTGGTTTTAATTCTTTTTTTCTTTTTTTTAAAGACTTCTTCATTTTTACACCAGTTTGATGATAGGAAATGGAGAAATGACAAGTAGCACTGATAACTAGATATTCCATTTTTTTATATAAGGTATAAAAACAGCAGCAGTGACTAACAATTTTATCGATGACCGGGAGAATAATGCGGTAAGCGCTGGTACCATGACGGTACTTAGCTCCTTCTATTTCGACCACTTTGTGGAATCTTGCCGCTTTGGGAAGCGTAAACCTGATCCAAGTATCTTCAACGAGGCCCTCAAGAAACTGGGAGTCCAGGCGGAGGAGGTATGTAAAAGAGGAATGGCAATCAAAGCAAACTAACACAGACTATGAACGTGAGTGGACAAAATAAACAATCCCTCATTCTACCCTTCACAATGGTCCTGGTAGTCAAAAAATATGTAGAACAAGTGTCACATGCATATTCACCTGTTCTACTTATTTTACATAATAGCAGTGAAGGGATGTTCTTTTGTCTACCAGAGCGATTGTGGAGGGTAGAATGAGGAGTTGTTTATTTTGTCCACTCACTTTGTCCATCATGTTCATAGTGTAACATTGTTGATGCCTATTTGACATTTTAATGAAGAATTGCATGAAAACATGATTACTGATATTCAACATTGTTAAAAATGCAGTAGGATGTACTGAAAACATCTTTTTTTTTGTGCCACTGCCACCAAAGACGTTTGACATATTTCATTGACTTTGCTTCAAATCAAGTGTTCCATGGAAAGCCATGGAAAGTTTATGAAATGAACCAAGGAGGCTTTGTAGTGATTTGTGATTACATCAGTGGAGTGTAATGATGGATTTTTCCATGTTTGAAACAAGCTAGTACTCACAAATCTTCATTTTGAAAGCGTTGAAAAAAACTAATTTTCTTCTTATTAGTCGTACTGATAGGACTAGGGGGGGGTGTCCCCCATTAATATTTTTTCTCTCGACAAATTTGACATTTTCATAGGCTGTCGGCAAAAAATTGGTGAACATTTTGTTTAAACATCTGTTCACAAGTTTGAAAATCAGAACTGTTTTTTTATGCCTCCGCCCACCGCAGGTGGTGCCAGAGGCATTATGTTTTTGGGTTGTCCGTCCGTCTGTCTGTCCATCCGTCCCGCTTTCTCGTTCTTGCGATAACTCAAGAACCATTTGAGGTATGAACTTCCAACTTGGTGCCAGTATGTATCACCATAGGAAGACAATTGGGGTACATAGGTCAATTTCTGATATTTCCGGTGTTGGTCTCGTTCTCGCGATAACTCAAGAACCACTTGAGGTACATGTATGAACTTCAAACTTGGTGCTAGTATGTATCACCATAGGAAGACGATCTGATAGATTTTGGGGTACGTAGGTAAAAGGTCAAAGGTCACAGAGGTAAATTTCTGAAATTGCAGGTGTTAGCCTTGTTAAGGCGATATGTCGAGAACCATTTGAGGTATGAAGTTCAAACTTGGGGGTAGTATGTATCACCATAGGTAGATGATCTGGTTAGATTTTGGGGTACGTAGGTCAAAGGTCAGAGAGGTTGATTCTGAAATTGCAGGTTTTTGCCTTGTTAACATTATATCTTAAGAACCGTTTGTTTCATTAACTTCAAACTTGGTACCAGTATGTATCACCATAGGAAGATGATCTGATTAGATTTTGGCAAATGTAGGTCAATGGTCATGAAGGTCATTTACAATGAAATTTCAGGTTTTTGCATTTTTAACACTCTCTTGAACAATTTGAGCCATTAACTTCAAACTTTGAACTACATGTAGTAAGCATCACCATAGTGAGACAAACTGATTAGATTTTTGTTCACAGGGGTCAAAGTCGACAGGTCATAGAGGTTATTATATGTGCAATTAATGGGTGTTTTAAGCTTTGATATCACTTTGATATCACTTTGATATCTTAACTATTTTGTGTTCATGACTAGGAGGAGATAAAGTAATCAGACTTTCGGATTATAAGATGTGCGGTCCAATGTCAAAGAGGTCAACTAACATGTAATTATAAGCTTTTTATTGTGATTATCACAATATTTCAAGAACAGTTTGAGCCATCAACAGAATTTAGGCGGAGGCATATAGGAGACGCAGTCGCATTCATCTTGTTTTTTTCTTTGTTAGCAAATGTAAAATTCTGAGGACCTTGTTTTTCTCCATTTTTCTTTCTTTCTTTTCTTTTTTTATACCCTCGCCAAACAAAGTTTGAAGGGGGTATATAGGAATCAGTCAACCGTTGGGCGGTCGTTTGGGCGGTCGGTCGGGCGGTTGCAAATCTTGCGGATCGAACTACTTTCTCAGTTTTCGACCAAAGCTCATGAAATTTGGTACACACATTGGTCTTGGTGGGAAGATGTGCAAGAAATATTTTTCGGATGAGTCGGAATCTGCGTTGCCATGGTAACGGCATATTTATGGCAGAAAATCAAGGAAACACCTTGCAGATCGAACTACTTCCTCAGTTTTCGACCAAAAGTCAAGAAAGGCTGTTGTCACGGGGCGGGGGTATTAATCATCATCTTCAGTGATATTTCTAGTTTTTGTTGGTCATTATTTCCAGCTCACTCTCTGGTAAGAATGGTCCCATTAAAGATGTCTAGCAACACCCCTTTGAATCACAAGCATATGATTTATTTCTTAGTGTACCAGCAATTATACATGTAACTGCCATTAAATCAAATGTTTCTCAATGTTACAGGCAGTGTTCCTGGATGACCTTGGACCAAACGTTAAGGCCGCCAAAGAGCTGGGATTCTCAACCATCCTTGTTAAAGATCCGTCTGCTGCCCTCAAGGAACTGCAAGAAGTCACTGGCATTGATGTAAGTTAACCCTTCTTGTGCCATGGGAAGCACATCTTGCCTAAGAATATCACTTGTGAACAATGTGTTTAGACTAAGAAGGTCTATGTACCATTTTTCTCCTCGAAAGAGAATCAGTTTCCTTTCTTGTAGCAAGCATATAATTTTATTCCCAATTTATTACTGACACATTAAAGCATTTTCAGTCAAATAAAAAGTTCATTTCTGACAGTTGCCCCCAAAACATGGTGGTGCAGAAGGGGTTGGTAGTCTGTAGGCGATGATCATTCTGTAATGTGAACTGTTCTTTAGAAATATGGGCTGCACTGTTTGTAAAATAAACCTGTCTCCCGATCATCGTTAAGCACATATTTCTTGCTATAACTCACATTCATACATACAAGCTTACATTTTCTCATTTCTCACTTTCAAGAGCATTTATACAAGTACATTCAAGTCATAATTCTACTTTCTATATCTTATGATTCCTAGGTTAGCCAGGAAGCCAAACCTCTGTCTGTCCACCATGAGAGGGTTCCTCATTCTTATGCTACAACAAGGGTAAGTTAAGCTTGTCAATCACAATCATGTACACTTTCTAACCCATGGGCAATTTAAATAACTCATTGTATCGCCCATATAAATTATTACTGTATTATTATATGTAATCCCAAGTAATGATTCCTAGTCTCTTGTCCAGATTTTTTTTCTTTAAATTGAGGAGGTTCTATGTTAAATTGAGATTTGATTTTTCCCAGATGACTGCTGCGATGGGGTTTGCTCAGACACTTATTTTCTGAATTAAATTCCTTTTGTCCAGGCACTGCAAAGTCTTAAAACAAGTTGAAATTGCTCTACATTAATTTTTTTTCACTATTTTTTTTACAGATATGTACAGTTTGGCCTCTATATGTCACATCAAAACAAACATACAGTGTAAAAGAAAATTAAACAGAGGCTCATGATCCACTGTCATTTTAGATCCAAAATTAGAATGTTAAGTATATATGCAGTTTGTTTGTCTAAGTTTTACATTTATGTGGCATTTCTTAAATTTTTCTACATCACACATTATTTTCATATTAGAGTGGAGTAAGATTTCACTATGTGGACATCGGTAGCGGTCCGCCAGTCATCTTCTGCCATGGGTTCCCCGAATCCTGGTACGGATGGAAATCTCAGGTAAGCCTTGTCGTATGGCTGAACTTGCAAATTCTCTTTTATGATCATAGATTAAAACCTTCATTGTTCCTGTGTTTGCTTCAGACTTAAGTAAAGAGGATGATGCAGCCAAATGTTGTAAAAGTTTGTGACTTCTCTCTTGCAAAACTCATTTTGCATGAAACTCTGTAATCATATCCATGTGCACATTTTCCTATAACATATTCTTGTCTACTGTTTAAACAGGGGGTACTCATTTTTCCAAAGGTTCGTAATTCCGAAACACAATTCTGAAAATGAAATAGGGTTAATTCCGAACATTTGATGCATTACTCCGAAGGTTCGTAATTCCGAAAATGCAATAGCACCCTACGTAACTTTTCAGAATTCGGAATCTTCGGAAATATGAACCCTTTTTCATTTTTGGAATCATGAACCCTATTTCATTTTCGGAATTACGAACCGTTGGATTAACGAACCTTCGGAAATACAGACATTCAGAAAAAAAAATCTTCGGAATTATGAACCTTTGGAAAAACGACAATAAACCATTTAAGCAGTCAGTGTATAGAATGATACTTGTCAAAATTTTGCCAAGAAGAAATATGTACACCTGTACCCAATATTTCAAACGGAGAGTTGCTTCAATAACATTCACATTTGTAGGATTAAGTTATTTCTTGTACATAACGTAATTCCTTCAAAATTAAGAAATTATATTTTTCTCGTAATATAACATCCACTGTTAAAATTAATTGAGCATTAAGCTTTTAACTACATAAATAGATTTTATTAGGTGGTCTGTCGTAGTCGACAGACCACCTCTTAATTTCGTCAGAATTTTCTTTATTATTATTATTATTTATTTTTATTTTTCCACCACTTTCTTGTTACCATGATTCCTCAATATCGGCTGAGTCAAATTTTATCAAAATCTGTACAGTCATGAGGACATATCAGATCAAGCTCGGGTATCTATTTCAAGGTCATCAGGTCATCGTGACGTCATCCAGGCGCCATTTTGTGAAATCACATTATCAATCATATCTTCATAACGAGTCATCAAAAATGAACCATATTTGACATACATTAACTTCAGGTCAAGGGTCAACATAAAATGTCATAAAAATCTGCGCGCACATAATGACGCGCACGTACGCGCGCGTCAAAATTTAAAAATGCTCAAACTCACTTTTTAATCAAATTAGAGTGTTGTTCAGGACATTTTAAGCATTTTAAATTTTTCTGTCCGTGCGCGTCCGTGCGCGCGTTATGCGCGCACACAGCGCGTGGAGAACGTCTTTTTCGCATATTTTGTCTTCCTGACACTATTCTTGACAATTTCCAACTATTTACAGTCAATCTCGACCTTCCATAATGTCGTACGCGCGCGTCAAACTTTCAAATTCGTGCGCGCGTCAATGGGCATTCTAATGTAAAAAGTGGTAAAAACATGCCTATCTAGAATCCGCCATAGCTCGTCAGAACGCGAGGAAACCCCCAAATTTCTGTACATATTATGAAAGCCTGTGAGTTGTAGATTGGAATTCATGCAGAATTTTTGCCGATCGCATGTTCTAACGTCATCATATTTGCATATGAACTCAAAAAAATGATTTTGAAAAAAATGACGTCATCATTTTTGTATTCATTTGCTAATATTTCAGTAATAGGTGATCGATTTTCTTCCAAATTTTGATATGTTATAGCTGAGACAATTCTCTACCAGATCAGTCACCACCATTTTTCATTTTGATGACGTCATCACACTGAAATTTTCAATTAAAGATGCCATGTCAGAATTTTCCCTATTTGCGTGTTATGTCTGTGGAAGATGATTGTTTTCGAATCATGAATCTACATGACATCGTTCTCTGAGCAGTATCTCAGTTATTTTTGGTCTATTTTCTTCCAGATTTTAATATGTTGTAGCTGAGACTATAAGCTTTTACAAGTGTGGTCTCCAATTTTTGATCAGATGTCGGGATCATGCCCAATTTTTCAGTACAAAATGTGATTTGAGAATCCCGTTTTCGTTTACGTGTTATCTCTATGGGAAATATTTTGGTCTATTGGTCAAAGCACTTGCCTCCCATTCCGGTGACCCAGGTTCGATCCCCGGTGGGTCCATAACAATTTTTTTTTTTGCTTCTTTTTGCCTGTCATTTTACCATCCTCTTCGACTAGTATAACATAAAAAATCACAAATCATGTAATTTTCCGTATTATGTCTATTAGAAAGTAGTGTGCAGTAGTTTAGTACAACCCTATGGAAATTGTGATTTCCTGTCCTGTATTAGAGCTAAGGGGTTAATCTGCCAAGTATCCTGTATCATCATCATTATTATCATCACCGTCATGATCATCATCGCTATTATTATATCATCGCCATCATATATCATTATAATCATCATAATCACCATTATCATCATCACCATAATCATTTTACAATGACCGTTACACATTTTTGCTACATTCCCGTCCTCAAGAAGCATCTCCATTCATGGCATTCTTGACATCCTATCTTCAGTTTAGTATTTCCCCATTATTATGATCATCCTGATTACAATCATGATCGTACAAATTGAAGGACAGACCACCTAATTCATCCTCATGACGAATTCAATTCTAGTTTATTTATTTATTTTATTCATTTGTCTTGTTTTAACCCAGTGTAGCCTAGCCATTGTTTAAAAAACTGTTATCCAGTAGGGCCCTGCACACAAAACATACACTGAAATATAAGACATGAATAAGAAATGATACATTGTAAGTGTTGAAACAATAAAATAAATGAACATCAACGAGTGACATGTAAAAACATGTAATATGAGCCATCTAGCTTATGTCATTTTTGTGTAATTCATGTAAAAATTTGTCATACCTGTATTATAAGTAGAAAATTAAATCGGGTACCAAATGCCAGGATTTTTCATTACCGGTATGTCAAATAAATCATTCAATTTTCAAATCAAGTATTAAGAGAGGTGTATTTCGTATACGATAATATTTTTGAAATCATACTAGTCTGAATTTCATGTAATAAAAGAAAACAAGAGATAATGAGAATTTAAACATCATTTAAAGACATTGGTAGCAAATTAAGAAAGAATAACATAATATATGAAGATATGAAATTATGAATAAATATCAATACACTGGCAGCATTTTAGGAGACCAGGGAACCTTGTCTTAATTAAAAGGGCTTATGATCAGAAAGCATTAATTGAAGAAGTATGTTTCTTTTGGTTTTTTTCTTCTTCTTCTTTATTTAAAAAAAAATTGATTACAGTAATTATTTAGTGATGAGAGGTTGTATTAATGGAGTCAAACAATAAACCCACAAGGGGTTAAAGTATCTAGTAAAGTATCATTATTCATAAGTAAGCTTCATTGGTTTCTAATTAGCCTCCAATAGAGAGCTGAAAAAGCTTCTTTCGAGCACTTTTCAGGATAGTCATTCCACTGAACTGCTCCATGGTGGGCGAAACTTTTCTTGCCTGTCTGAGTACATGCCATGGGATCTATTACACCATTGGCAATTAGTTGTGAAAGGATGGATTCTGTAGGTGATATGTAGTCATATTTTAGAATTATCTTGTCATTTCCTTATGGCATTTACAGCTTGAAAATTTTATCTATCTATCTTTTTCCCTTATTCTTTTTATACCCTTTTAATTCATTTAGATCCCAGCTGTAGTTGCCGCTGGTTTTCGAGTGATTGCTATGGACATGAAAGGCTATGGGGAAAGCAGTAATCCACCAGGTAATAAAAATACAGTACTTGTAGCAGTCGGCCATGAGCCCTTATCATTTTGTTACATTCACACTGAAATTCCTGGACACCTTTTTCCATAGCTGCTTTTTGTGATCAATGCAAATATGTGATTTGATTGTAGATTCCGTGTCTGTATATTATGTTATTTTGGTGAGTTGCTAATTAGAAGAGACTGCACTGGCTTTTGTTTGAGAGTTTTTTCGCATCCATGCATGTTATCGGAATCAACTTTGTGATAACTAAGCGAACCATTAAACTGACTTTGTAAATGAATGTGTACACATTTCTCATCTGATTTTATTCCTTTTATTTTGTGCAGAAATTGAGGAATACACAATGGAAAGGATGTGCAAGGTAATAGAAATATTACTCTTACGTAAAATGCCTAAAAAATTTGTTTACAAATTACTCTTACTCTTTATTATTTCTTTCTCACACACATTTCCTTCTTTCTTTCTCTCTTTCTCTGTTTAACATTTATCTCATTCCCTTGCTTTTTCTATCCCTCTATGGATTTCCATATACTATTTTATTTTTCATCACTACATTTATGTATTCATTTATATTTATAATGTTGATTCTAGTTTCAAAATGACAAATTTCCACACAGCACAAGAAAGATAGTATGACTAAGGTGGCTTTAAGATATGATTAAGTCTTTCGGCTTTGTTTCATGTGGCTTTAAGATATGATTAAGTCTTTCGGCTTTGTTTCATGGAAGCTAATTTTAAAGTGTAGGTCAAAGGTAAACCCACTTCCGTGATGAATAGTTTGCAAATATTGTTTATCAATGTTCCAATTAATTTCATAATCTGTGATATGGTGAAAATTGCAATGTACCCAGGGGTTTAATGTTTTCATATGTTTTATTATTATTATTTTTTTTTTGCTAGATATGATTTACTCTGAATATGCCTCTCTCTTATCTTTTTTTAAAGGATATGGCTGAATTCATGGATACCTTGGTAAGTTCTACATGCTGTATATTCAGTTGAATTTTACTTCAATATTATAAAATTACACGTTAGTTATAAGTTTAGAAGAAAATGCATTGTTTAATAAGAAGAGAGATTACTGTAAAACTATCTTTGTTTTTTCTTTAAAAAATCTGATATTTACTCCACTAACATTTGATTTGAGCTTTATTTTGTCAACTACTGTATATAGAGTAAGCCAGGGCTATTAGTGCTATTGGGTTTGTGGTAGGTATAGTGCTGGAAGTGGCGGATCCAGGCAGGGGCGCCAAGGGCACGCCCCCTTAATTTTTCTGTTTTGTGATTTTTACTGTGGAAGGGGGGATACCCCCTCCCACACCCTCCGCTGCCTCGCTGCTGGTGCTGCCCCCCACCATTTCAAATTCCTGGATCCTGGGTCCAGGGGGTAAAAGCCAGGAACTGACTAGTAATACAAAGTGGCCACAGAACACTTGTCCCCATGCACGTTCCTTGTAATTTTTAGGACAGCATACAATTTAACACTCTGATAACAAACTTACAATCAATTCCATGTGTTTTTATGGAACAAAATCCACATGTGTCATGCTTTTGTCTTGTGTATGCACAGTGTATCCCTCAAGCCACTTTCATTGGTCATGACTGGGGTGGTTCGTTTGTCTGGAACTATGCTACTCACTATGCTGACAGGGTCGGGTAAAGTTCCATCAAATTCTTCAACATTTGCCCTTTTTTTCTTTGTTATGATTAAAGGCAAATTTTGCCCTTTCAACTTATCCTGTATTTTGAATTTAGGATATCTACTCCTGGACAATCTAGCCCCCAGGCAGCTACCCCTTAGACAATTGCCCACCTTGACCTAAGACATCTGCCCATTGGACAACTGCCCCCAGATAACCACCCCCACACTTAATTTAAAGGGTACCTGAGGCCTGAAAAAATAATTTGTGTATAGTTAGCTTACACAAAATCAACCCCAGAAAACTTAACACGACATTCAACGGTGAAAGCATATAGGAGATATTGATTTTTGAAAATAAAATACCCAAAAAAATTAATATAAATAAGACTTGAGCAAAGACTAATCGATCGATCACGATAGCTCACCCAACGATATATCGATTTAATCGTTTTGTGTCAAATACTTGATTCATCTCTTGGTTTGTTTGAGTTGTAGATTCTCCATAAATTACGCGCCAACTGAATTTTCATTTCGCTAAAAACATTTTTGCGTTGTATACTTCATTCATTTCATATTTTATTTGGGTTGTATATTATTCCTAAGTTAAGCGCCAAATCAATTTTTGAGTCGATAAATGTACTTTGCGTCGTATATAGTTCTAATTTATTTATTGTTTCATTTGGTCAGTAGATTCTTTGTAATTTAGGCGCCGAACCAATTTTCTATTCGATTGCATTGTATACTTCATCCATTTCATGTTTTATTTGGGTAGAATATTATCCATTAGTTACGCGGCAAATCAATTTCCAATCGATAAAAAACCATTTTGCGTTGTATAATTCATTCATTTGATATTTTATTTGGGTTGTATATTATCCCAAGCTAAGCGCCAAATCAATACTCGATTCGATTAATGTATTCTGCGTCTTATTTGTAATTTATTTATTGTTTCATTTGGTCAGTAGATTCTTTGTAATTTATGCGCTGAACCAATTTTCTATTTGATATGAACATTTTGCATTGTATACTTCATTCATTTGATGTTTTATTTGGATGGTATATTATCTATTAGTTACGGTCCAAATCAATTTCCAATCGATAAAAAACCATTTTGCGTTGTATACTTCATTCATTTGATATTTTATTTGGGTTGTATATTATCCCTAAGCTAAGCGCCAAATCAATACTCGATTCGATAAATGTATTCTGCGTCTTATTTGTAATTTATTTATTGTTTCATTTGGTCAGTAGATTCTTTGTAATTTATGCACCGAACCAATTTTCTATTCGATATAAACATTTTGCGTTGTATACTTCATCCATTGCATGTTTTATTTGGGTTGTATTTAATCCCTAAAGCTAAGCGCCAAATCAATTTTCGATTCGATAAATGTATTTTGCGTCTTAGTTCTTATTTATTTGTTGTTTCATTTGGTCTGTAGAATCTTTGTAATTTATGCACCGAACCAATTTTCTATTCGATATAAACATTTTGCGTTGTATACTTCATCCATTTCATGTTTTCTTTGGGTTGAATATTATCCATTAGTTACGTGCCAAATCAATTTCCAATCGATAAAAAAACATTTTGGGTTGTATACTTCATTCATTTCATAATTTATTTGGGTTGCATAATTATCCCCAAGTTAAACACCAAATCAATTTTCGATTCGATAAATGTATTTTGCGTCTTGGTTCTAATTTATTTGTTGTTTCATTTGGTCTGTAGATTTTTTTTAATATATACGCCGAACCAATTTCCAATTCGATAAAAACAATTTTGCGTTGTATCCTTCATTCATTTGTTGTTTCATTAGGGTCGAATATTATCCATAAGTTCCGCCTCAAATTAATTTTCGAGTGCTTGTCAGCCCCGGCAGTGCACCTAGCAGACGACAAATGCGATCGCGATAATTCCACTATCGCGTCTTGGCGTTCGCCGAACGTGCATGCATAAAAAAACGCACCCGCATAGAAAACTGCTCGCGCGGAACTCAACTCGAGTTGAATTCCGCGCGTTGATCGTTTACGCTGTCCTTTATTTTCTTCAAACTCCTTAACCGCTAACCTGTAGAATGCCGGGTAAAGTTATTTGGGGTTAATTTTATAAAATCTAACTGTATACAAATTATTTTTTTCGGCCTCAGAGACCCTTTGATATCCTCCCAGCAGTGGTAATTTTTCAGCAGTAGTTTTCTTTTTTTTGGGGGGGGAGGGGATGTTATCATCCAAGGATAATTGCCTGAGGGGTAGTTTCCCAGGGGTAATTGTCCTTTGGTAATTTTCCTTTTCTGCTGGTGAAAGCCAAGGAATAATCTATCTGATAAGAGACATTAGCGCAAAGCCATATTTAAATTGTAATATCTCTATTGCATAACAAACAAACACAAGAGTGAGATATCTTCTTCTTTTTTTTTTACAAACAGTGACATTTTCATCACAGTTGACAAAGGATAAACAGGGTATTAAAAAAGAAACAGGATAATAAATACTGAATGATATCTTTAATGCCTAACTCTATATGACTATGTATTTAATCTCCTTTGTGACAGTGCCGTGGGTAGTATCTGTACCCCTTTCTTCCCTCCTGATAACAAAATCAACCCTCTGGAGAAGATGCTGAAGGACCCAGGGACATATGACTATCAGCTATACTACCATGAAGAGGTAGTTTCCTCTCTTGCAGTCTGTTCTGTTACATTGTATTTGATATTACCCCCCTCCCCATCCAAAAAAAAATAATAATAAAAATAATAACAATAATAATAATAATTTAAAAAAATAAAAAAATAAATAAAATAAATAATAATAAATTAATTAATTAATAAAATAGTGATAAAAAAAAATAATGATAAATAAATTTTAAAAATATGAAATAAAAAAATAATATGAATAAGAATAATGAAAATTAAAATAATTAAGTAAATAAATAGACAAATAAATAAAAAAATGAATGGATAAATCAATCAATCAATAAATAAATGAATTAACAAATAATGATAAATAAATGAATAAGTAAATAAATGAATAGATAAATAAATAAAATGAATAAGAAGTTTCAAATATCTTATAAGATATATTAGGTATTGTGGTCCAGGGGACAAGTAACAAATTGTAGATTAGATGTTATTCTGTCAGTCTTGGTCTCAGCAGGACATTGCTTTATATATATATATATATATATATATATATATTTTATATATATCATACCGGTACTCGTTATTGATGCTACAGTTTCGTTATGTTTCATTTTTATTGAAAGAGTTTCATTTTTTTAACAGGGAGTGGCTGAAGCCGAGCTTGAAGCAAATATGGAGAAAATGGTGAAGACTTTCATGAGACGCCCTTTGGAGGTAGGTACATCTACAAGTTACGGTGGTATACATTGTGCATGAATGATTTTTTATACTTTAGCTTTGAAAGGTCGCCATTGATATTGATCCGTTATCTTGAAATCCCCCTCCCCCCGCCAAAAATGTATTAGTGTATGAATGTGTAGGATGTCTGACTTTTCTCATTATAATTTTCTTTAAAGAGAAAGCGTTATTGTTGTTTGTAACTTTTCCATAGTTCATGGAAAAAGCACAGTTGTCATTTGAAAACTTGATGTGAAGCTCACTAAGTTCGCCGGAGAAATGAAATATTCTTTGTTGGCAAAAATCAAGCTTTTTAGTTTAGACTGTTGACTAAATGATCCAACTTACAGGACTTGCCTGAAACACATATAAAGGTCACATAATGTTCACCGAGTTTGTCAAGTTTTTTGCTTTGTGAAGAAAAAGTTACTTATGAGGAAAAAATTATGAATTTGTTTTATTTGTCTCTCTTTACAATGTTTTAACAGCTCCAAGAAGTTGGCCTCTCTGTAACCGGAGTGAGAGCGAGAGGTACGTTGTTATTCTTTACTATCCTTGTGTTTTAGGATGATATGTGACCATCCACCACAAAAAGGACCATTAAGAAATTTTTTTTTTAAATCGAGCACAGTTTGATTGAGCTTTTATCTTGCCTTGTATGGACTAAGCAAACCGGCTTGTAAATTACAATGAGAATGTCAACGTGTCAGACAGGCTAATGACCATAACAAAAGAGAAAAAGGGTTCTAAAGAAGAGTGACCATTCAAGAGCGCCTAATCTGTATCCTATTGTTTGTCGCGCAAAACGTTGAATCAAAACTCGCTAGCATACACTATGAAGTACTAATTGGATTGGGTTGAAACTTTCCATGCCTTTAGAATAGATATATTTCTTTGTTTCTTTCGATTTTTGAATATCAGACATAGTTTTTGAGTTATTCCAGAAAAGTGACGTGAAGTACGATCCCAGCAAGCTGACACACAAATTTTGAATGTCCAGGAAAAAAATGGGTCATTTTAAATGAGACTAAAAACACATTTCAACATGGTATTTTACCCTGAAATTTTGTCAGATGGTGGATTAATAAATGAACTTTTAGAAAATGCAAAAAAAATTAAAATCAAATTTCCACCCCAAACCACCTTTCAGCTGTTCGCTCTAAAACTCCCATTGCGACTTAATAGTTGTTTTGTGGGGGTTTTTTTTGGGGGGGGGTGGGCCACATATGATGTGGAAAGGAGTGAACTTTGAACGATTGAGAGATACCCTACTGTACATATACAAGCTGTTAATGTAAGGAGAAATTACATTATCTTCTGTACATTCAAACAGTATTCATCTTTCAGTTTGGGGACAGATTCTGTTGTTAGGGTTCAGTGAGCATTTTCTGATGACAATTCCAACAGCGAAAAATAAGACTACCGGCCTTTGTTCGGTATATGAGCCCTGCAAATACCATTTATTTCATTTAGCAGACATCTATTCAATTCCAGACATCTCAAGTGAAATCCATCCATCTACCTTTCCTCCTCACCCATATAGGTGGTATCTTGGTTGGTATAGCAGATGATATCAAACTCAGTACTCTCCTGACAGAAGATGATCTCAAGCACTATGTCAAACAATTCAAAACAAGTGGAGCCAGGTGGGTAGATTTGATATTACATAGAGTTGAATTATAGGTGAAATCATACACAAGAATTACTTTATGATGTATAATATCTTTAACTCTTTTCCAGCTTTGGTCGACTAATGGAACAAACGGGGGACTGCCACAGTCGACTTTTATCACATATCCAGTGTACATTTACCATACACTCCTCTAACAATGTGGCAGTCTTGGGTTTTGATCCATAGCGATTAAAGAGTTAACAGGCAACAGGTACAGAAATAATGTTTTGCAATGTATCTTTGTGATTCATGCTGGTATACCCTGTCCAAAGTACCAGCTTTAAATATTTTTGCTGTGAAATAATATTGCAAAATTTTAAATACCATAATTGCTCTCTGTAAATAAAAGTAAAAGTGACTTGTCCTTAGACTAGTCAAGCACTGGCATGAAATAATTTTTCATGCACAGAAGTTAGTTCTAGCTCAGGGCTTAATATATGATAAGTTTTCCCTGTACACTGTATTCTCATTAATGCTTAACCATTTGAATGTCTTGTATACCGTTATTTTTTTAAATACAAATACAATATTACAAATTTAGCTCTGACAGGGGGTAGTGACTTGATATTCTATTTTGTTTGCTATTTTCAGACAGTTTTGTGATGACATGGAATTGTAAGAATCAACAGATGTCAAGAATTTTGTTAATGTTTGTCTTTTTAGGAGCATGTTGAATTGGTATCGATCAACAGAAGCCAACTGGAAATTCAATCATCGGGCAGTTGGTAGAAAGGTACGGTTCTTTTTAAAATAAATAACTTACTAAAAATAATTTCTTGGTACTGCAAAATTTCAATATGGCACGAAAAAGAGACATGATAACGAAGCTTTTCGACCTGCACTCATCAGGTTATCACGCAGGTATATAACAAATTACTTGAAATCAACTATATTATACTCGGTGAACCCGGACGCAACCTAGACGCCGTAATTTCAGAACAATCGCAAAGCTTGGACGAACTCCTTTTGTCTGCACAGAAGAGGTTCTTGCGATTGAATGTAAGCAGCTTCCAGAAATGCGCTGAGCTTCTGGCCCGGGACATAATTGAGAATTGATCGTCGGCATAGCTTTGTGCGCAAGCTGGATTGTTCAGCAAGTGGAGACCAATCGCTGAATCGCATTTGGCTATCTTTGGTCTGTTAGCGTGCATTTCAGATTTGCAGGCACGGACGGGCTGCGTGCGCTGATTGGTTGTACGGTTCCGAAGCTCGGCGCATTTACGCTTTCTGGAAGCTGCTTACATTCAATCGCAAGAACCTCTTCTGTGCAGACAAAAGGAGTTCATCCAAGCTTTGCGATTGTTCTGAAATTACGGCGTCTAGGTTGCGTCCGGGTTCACCGAGTATAATATACCGTAGTTGATTTCAAGTAATTTGTTATATACCTGCGTGATAACCTGATGAGTGCAGGTCGAAAAGCTTCGTTATCATGTCTCTTTTTCGTGCCATATTGAAATAACTTACTATTTATGTATAATGATTGTCCAATGATTTTTATGCCTGTGTGTCAGTAGTGGGGTATAGATTTTGTGAAATTAATAGTGTATGTTCTCTTAAGCTTTCGTATCATTCCAGAGTGAATAAACTATTGTGTGCCCTGCAGAATGGCACAAAAGCAAATTGTCAAATTTAGTGGATTTTTAGTCTTGTAATGTTGATATAAAGAAATATAGAATATAGAGAAGCTTTAACCTGTCAATTTTAGCAGTTAGACAGTGTATGGATTAAAATGTGTTATGTCGATATAGTGATAGAAATATCAAAATTTTTTAAAAGTATATTTCTAATTTTAAATGTGCATCAACTGGCCGTGCCCTTGTCCTGGGCAAGCAACAAGATTTGTTGGTGATTTAGGGCAAAGTTTTATTTTTTCAAGTGAATGTACTTTTAGACTTCATAAAAAGTACATAGTTGCCCAGCCTCAACCTAAAGAATCAATTTGACTATTCCTCACCTTTAGCAGCTTAAAGGTAATCTTGAGCTCTGGTCAAGCATTTATAATGGGAGAGGAACTGTTCCAAAGTAATGGGGAAAGTTAGATTAGTTGTACATAAACACATGTGTCTAGTGTGAGATTTTGGGATTATCAAATTGATCAGAAAGTTACTACTTTCTCCAATTTAAGGTTCTTGCACTGCACACAGAAACGAGTATGTGGGACCAGAGGCAAATCTGGCATGAATGTTCCGCCCAAACTTTTCAGCTATTTCTTGTCATATTTCTAATATGAGGGCATTTGAAGAGCAATCCTTTCTGACCCTTTCTTATTAAATGTTTTCCACAGCTCTACATGCCAGCATTGATGGTGACCTGTGCAATGGATCCTGTCCTGCCACCTTCCGCTAGCCTGGCCATGGATCCATTTGTAAGAGACCCGGCCCCCCCCCCCCCTTTTAAGCCCACTGCACACTATACGATCGGTCTACGATCAGATTGTGAAAGAAAATATAGCATTAGATATAAACAGTTAAACACATAACATATGTTTTATTGAGGTTCTGAATAGTTACATAGATAGTAAAAATCGAAATAAGGTCCCATTACGAGCCTTCTAGTCAGAGGAAAGGCCAGATCGGCTCTGAATCGTAGTGACGTCAGAGCAGTTCTGCGATTTCTACGATTTGAAACTGATTTGGCCATTATTCCGGATATAAGGCCGACATCGCACCAAATTCCTTTATTGAGTATTCATATCATTTTTCAGTACCTGAATCAGGTAGCTTTCACTTGTTAAACTGCTTATATTGAATGATATTGCGATTCATTTCCAAAATTGGATCGTAGACTAATCGTATAGTGTGCGGTGGGCTTTAGCCTAACATTCAGATAATTTTATTAGGGTTCCTGTGTTCATTAAAAGCTAATGGGTCATGGATTTTAATAGAAAAATGCTGTTGGGGAATACCAAGACATGCATTTTTTTAAGCATTAAAAGTCCTTAATATTTTGGGGGTATGATGCACGTTTATGGACAATATGAAGATGATTCATTTTCCACAAGCCACTTGGCTTTTATGATTGCCCACTTATCTTTTATTTACCATCATGATTTATCCTCATGGATATATTTTTGATTTTTTTTTTAAAGAGTGAGATAAATGAAATGAAATGAAATTTTCATATATAATTTTAATCATTGAAAATATTTGAAAGTTAGAGATGAAATTAGTTCAAAGTTATGTGGGCAGCAAAACAAACATGTGAGCCCCTAGTAATTTTCATGTCACATTTTTACTTTGCTGTTTTCCCCCAATCCGGAAATATACTTTTGCATAATTTACCTGCAGGATAAGACTAAAAAAAAGATGTTGGACTATTATGTAAGCTAATGTTTTCTTTTTGAGTTCTGGAACTAATAGTTTTTATTCCATCTTTATTTATTTGAATAGGTGGTAAACCTCACCAGAGCCCAGATTGAAGACAGTGGACATTGGGCCCCCCTTGAACAGTAAGCACAGATAAGCATTATATAACACAGTCACAAGTATCTCCAAGAAAGTCACAGTGACGTGCAACAACTAAGCACATTGATTTATTATTGAAATGTGCAACAGTACTGTTTGTTTTAACCCATTCGAGACAATATTTGCCCCAATAACTTTTGATTCAGAGCTCTAAAAAATATACCAGATGTGTGAGTAGAAAGAGCAAAAATTTCTGCACACACTATGTCCATTTTTGTTGCATGACCATATTGCGTTTGATGCCAGGAATTTTTAAAAGAAGAATATGCTTTAAAATCCTTAAATTGGCAACATATTGAGAGGTTCAAAATCATTGTTTTTCATCAAAATTGGTAATTTTTTCAACTTTTCAACAAATTTTTTAACCATGTATATTGTTTTAAAAAACATCACACCTTATTAGAACCATGTAGCACTAAAAGAAAAATATTATTGTTGCCAATTTGAAGAACAAAATGTGATCAATTTAGCCCTCAAATAATTCCTGTCCTGAAAGGGTTAACATAGTATTGAAATTGCCCTATAGGAGATTTGTTGGAAATAATCATAATAATCTGGACCGGTATTCAGTTCAAAACGCGCAGCAAGTACTTAGATAACTAAAGCGTTTGGCTTGGCTAAGTAAAATGGCTTAACCCATATTCAGATCAAATCTAAGCACTTTGCTTTAGCAAGCCTACTCTGAGGCCAGATACTTACTGATAGCCATTGTGACGTCACACTGCCAGTCCAAAATAATGCGCAATAAATGTGTCACATTACATGCGCGCTTATATGATTTGCTTGTGCGCAGCTTATATTGCTACGCGTATGTATGAAAGCCACATGCCTGCCAATTAAGCCTGCTAGTGAGCTTTCTTATACTTAGGGTAAAATACATAGCCAAATGAATCAAATGAATACCAAAGTTGCTTAAGTATTTCATCTCATCTGAAAACTAAGTGAAATACCGTATTCGCCGGCCGATAGGCCGCAGCGTCGGATAGGCCGCAACTTTGACAACTCATTTGAAGAAAAAAAAAATATGAGGAAAATCACAAGCATAAGAAATTTTGCCCCCCTCCCCAAATATCATACAACGAAAAAACAAGGGCCAAACTTTTTATTGTATTGACTATTTGAAGACGATTATTCCTAGATGTCTTTGCTTTATGTCATTAAGAATTTAAAAAGTTGAACTTTAGTTGAAGAGAATCTGACGAAGCCGCTAGTACTACTCGCAAACACATACATCTTTGTACTAGACTACCGGTAAGTATACGGTACATGCCGTCTCCTAGACCTAGTAAAAATTCGACAACAAATAGGACTATCAACCGTGAATGCAACTCGCAAATTGAGGCACAATCACAAATGAAATTGGAAAGGAAATGTTTCCACCA
The DNA here is from genome assembly GCA_025617745.1 of Heliocidaris erythrogramma. Lineage (NCBI taxonomy): Eukaryota > Metazoa > Echinodermata > Echinoidea > Camarodonta > Echinometridae > Heliocidaris > Heliocidaris erythrogramma. The sequence goes on from CM046867.1 coordinate 37,207,415, forward strand.
CTCTAAAAAACCGTGAAGAGATATCTTACATAGGTGCATATTCCATCAAAGGTTCCCTATGTGACATCCAAAGACAGAAAAATACATAATACAGCATGATGGTTTCGAAGAGGAAATTGAAAACGTCGTCACGACGATTTGCAAGCTGAAACATGGGCTTGCCATGACCAAAGATCGTGAAAAGAAAGATAGGACACTCTCCCGATTGTGTAAAGGGTCCGATGTAACGGCCAAGGGAAGGGCGCCCTTGGCCTTCCCCATATGAGGCCACTTACGTTACATAAAATTTTGGGAATGCCCTATCTTAGCTTTTAAGCTCTTTGCCACGACTTACAATGTCTATGCCACTGACCTCTACCACCTGGACGGATCATCGCCCATTCCCGCGCGTGCGAGCACTTGAAGCCATGTTACTCTTCCGAGAGCGATGTGGTTTGTGGTAGAGGTCAGTGGTCTATGCTTACAATGCAGGGTAACGCGCACGTCACATGCGCTATGAAAAATCCTCTGCGATAATGTCCGTTCTCCATACAAAATACATACATCTCCGTGAAGGATCCGGCAAGGATACAACCGCACTGAAATAGCGCGGAGGTTGAGGGGGTGCCATTGATCTCAACACATACAAAGGGTGTGCTCAAAAGACAAATTAAAACTTACAAAGCCCCTACTATGGGGCGCCAAGTGTACCCTGTCTGCTTTTGTTACAAAATCAATGATTTTGTTATAAAATCAATCCCCACTGGTGATTTTGTTACAAAATCAATCCACACTAATGATTTTGTTACAAAATCCATCCCCACTTTTGATTTTGTTACAAAAGTAAAATTGCAGGGTGATTTTGTAACAGAAGCAGTCAGGGCACACTTGGCGTCCCATAGCACAGAAAACATCTACCGGGCGGGGTGGCTGATTTCAGCACTTTACTAGAGCTCAATCAGCGTCAATAGAGAGCTTCGTACGAGTGCTTTGTCAGCCTCGGAAGACCAACGAGGCCGTGTTTGTAACTATATTGATAAGATATGTAGTTATTAGTTCTGAATTATATTTATTACTGAAAATATTTCAGTACTTGAAAGATAAGTAGATCTACATCGTTGGAGATAGAGCACAGGCTTAGGGGGCCTACTGTAGTGTAGTGTTAGATCTAACGAGTAACGTTGGTCCCGTCCATTCCAATACGTGTGGGGATTTTGGAGGCAGTTTATTTTTCTCTGTTGCGGCCCATAGGCCGCACCCCGACTTTGGGATAATATTTGGAGTGAAAATAGTGCGGCCTTTCCGCCGGCGAATACGGTACTCATATTTATTATTTAAGTATTGAATGGAATATGGGCCCAGGACTTTAGAGTTGTTGCATTAGAAGTATAAAGTCCTTATAGTAGAGCATCATCCCAGGGGGGGTCACTCACCACATTATGTGCTACGCACGCTCGTCCACAAAAAACGTTGAAAAGGGTCTGTTTTCAGGCTTAAGGCGTCGTCGACATCTTCCTTAAAAAAGGGGTGTTTTTCAACTTCAATCGCCGTTTAGAGTACCATTTCACAAATTTCAAATTCGACATTTAGGGTACAAAATGAATTGTGATAATCAGTAGATTCTGCTTTGTATCTGTTTCTACGAAGGTTAATTCTAATTTTACTTCCTACTATTTTCACCACATTATGTGCTACGCACGCTCGTCCACAAAAAACGTTGAAAAGGGTCTGTTTTCAGGCTTAAGGCGTCGTCGACGTCTTCCTTAAAAAAGGGGTGTTTTTCAACTTCAATCGCCGTTTAGAGTACCATTTCACAAATTTCAAATTCGACATTTAGGGTACAAAATGAATTGTGATAATCAGTAGATTCTGCTTTGTATCTGTTTCTATGAAGGTTAATTCTAATTTTACTTCCTACTATTTTCATCCGTGAAGAATATACGGGATCAGATATTCACCCCCTGCGCGAAATCGAAAGCGCCAGTCATGGGGCTCCCGCCCGAAAAAGAATAAGGAAAAAACAACAACTCTCGAACCATGCCTTGCTACAGCGCATGCGTACTTGAACTTGGAGATATTATACTAGACGTACGCGTAGCTAGTACTGTACTATAATTTATACGCCACTTAGGGTATTTTTGGATGGAGTGCCGAGCGTGTTGACGCCATTTAGGGTATGTTTTTCTGATGTGACGCCGTATAGAGGTGCAAATTAGACCTCGCGCGATACGCCATTAAGGGTCCAATTTTGAAGTGTGTGGACGAGCATGCGTAGCACATAATGTGGTGAGTGACCCCCCTGGGAGCATCATACAGAAGTCAGATTTCTTGCCATGTCTTTCCCTTTGTGAGCATCACTTAGATTTTTAAGTTTTACTCCGTTGTTTGACGTTGTTTCTCCTTGAGACTTTGAAGTAATATCTCAAAACTGATTTAATGCTGTTCCGAGAGGCCCACTTAGATACTACATTTCCCTATCTGGAATGTTTTAATCATTCCCTTTCCAGCTATAAAGAGATAATGTATGTTATTTTCTAACTTAATAGTCAAGTCTTTTGTCGTTCACTTTGAGTCAAGTTTGCTTGACCACTGTCTTATCAAATCTGATTTGTTCATTGCAGGCCTAAGAAGCTTAATAAGATCCTTGTTGATTGGCTGAACAAGGTCCACAAAGGTTCCAACCGACCACTCATCCCCTTCAAGTTGTAAGAATGCAGATATGATGCGAGCCGACCACTGATTGCACAGTGACATTGGAAAGATACCAAATGGACCAATCACAGGCTTTTTGGAGAAGAATATTCTGCCAGATGAAAATCATGAACATGAATTACGTAGATATTAAATGTATGTTTATCACAAATTAAGGGATAATCATCGTTATATGATTATAGATAAAAACAGGACTTTAGATTCACTGTAGCTTCAGATTCACTGTAGCTTCAGATTCCTGTAGTACATGTATATATTTCTGATATATATAAAAAGCTGTTTGAAAGGAATATACATGTATGTGTTTGCATGGTACAGGTTTCCATTGTATACATGAGGTATTTGGTAATTTTACATGTAAATGTATCATGTCCATGTCCATTTGTAACCTTGTTTACTGAACTACTAGATTGCGTTTGTTAAATCCCCCCCCCCCCCCCTTTCTGTCTCTGTCCGCCTACAGCCAGACATCTATGGGCCTCTCTTTAAATCTTTTGCTGAGAGACAAACAAATGTTAACTCTATTTAAAATACTTTTCTGTCACTAAGCAGATGTTATATCCTTGTCTTGCTCTATCACCCTAACTAGTAATTTTCTATCTTTTTTAAAAATACTAAATGTCTCTCTATCTCCTTATTCATACATCAAGCTCCCTCTTTTCTTTCTCAAACTCTTCTTTTCTCTTTGTATTCTCTCGCTCATGTTAATTTAAGAACAAGAAATATATCTCATGTATGAATATATGTTCCTTATTTCTGTTGTAGGCTTGACATTCCAGCAGTTCATGTTTTAAAATAAAAGTATGTAGTGAGCATATTAAAAAATAAAAAGATAAAAAGGTCTGGTGTACACCTAGTCAGTATGACTGGGATATATGTAGATTGAACTTAAAGGGTTCCAATCACCCCAAAATATTTTGCTCTGTATGTTAAGGGTTCCATGTCGCCATACGATGTTCAAAGGATGAGCTTCGCATATCAATTCTATAAACTTAATAGTTTATAGAATTTATATAGAACTTGCAATATCTCTTTATTAAAGAGATATTGCAAGTTTAAATACTTTTTGAATAAACATTACAGCGTTTTGCCAGTAGACTAATTGACGGACCCGTACATGCTCGCACACCAAACTCCAAGTTCGGTTTCGCGCGAGAGGGTTTTATGTTGTTGTTTTTTCTTTATACTCCTTGACCATTAACCCATAGAAGGTCAGTTAAAGTTTTTTTAGAGGTTAACTTTATACGTTCTAGCTGTACACGAATTCAGGTGATTGGTACACTTAATTTTTGGAGGGTTTCTTACTTTCAATTATAACTTTTATACAATATCTTTTTTACAGTGTATAGTTCAAAACAATATTATAATCTGTCCTTTTTCTGTGTTATGATTATCGATTATGTCTTGATTAGATATAAACAATGTTTAATTTGACAAAATAAATCGTTGTATAATGTTTGAATGAGAAGGAAAATAATGGAAATGCTTTTTAAACTGTAAATGGACATGAATCCAGATATCAGATATTTTGAATTATTTGTACCTAAACAAATTGTATCAAATACCTGCTACATTCTTTTATTTTACAGAATTTTAGAAAGTCTCTTTTCATCTTTATAAACTAGAATGTTAAATCTGTATGTTTGGTTATGATAATGGCTTAGCCTGGACATCATAAACATTTTAAATGTTGATCAAGCTTCCAGATATTTCTAGATTATCTAATAAAGTTTGTTCACAATGATTTTATAAACAGCCAAATAATATTTTATTAGTGTGATTTTGTATAATAGTGTATTATTGTTCTAAGGACTGAAATATTTGTGTAATTTGTGTCAGATTCCAGGGCTGCCAACTCTCACGCAATTCACCCAATTCACCCAATTTTGACTGTCTCATTCTGATAAACGAATTCTCATGCTGAACCCCCAAAATAGAAAGTAACAACAACAACAAAATTCCAAATATTCGATATGCCTATAAGCCTTTTCGAGATTTTCCCGTGTTTGCAAAGCAAATTATGAAAATCGTTTTTGGGAGTGCGCGTTCAAAGACGAGCTATTGGATTACGATTGGTTTATACTGCATTTGTACATGTACATGTATGTGCGACGACTATGATGGCCAGACTGACATGGCTGTGGTGTGGCTCGGCAGAGTTTGCCGAGATCATACACCAAACGTAATAGCCAGCACATCCCTCTACAGCCGGACAGCAGGATCTTATAAGTTTAACTCGTGAAATTCGTATTAAAAATCATGCAGTTACAAATCTAGAACTTTTTTTTTTTTTTCATGGTCAGTGAACTACATGTAGCATTAATAACAATGTAACCTAGGGTCTATTTATTACTTATTCAATGTAATTTAGTACATTAATGCTGCTACTATGTATGTGTTGAAATCATGACTAAGTATGCACCAGATTGCACCATTTAAAATGTAATATTCTCAAAGCTCCCTACCATGGACCATGGGGGACACCCCCCTTCCACACCTTGGTCGCTTTGCTCCCTCGCAATGTCTCACACTAAACTCTCACTCAAGGTTGGCAGCCCTGAGATTCAGAGACGTCCACCCCCCCCCCCCCCCCCCAGAAAAGTAAGTGTGAAAATAAATTGTATAGGAAATAGGCAGTAAAATTTGCAACACCTTGTTTAGGCTTTTAAGTGCTCTAAAATGCAAAGTTTCACTGAAATATTTGTGTAATTTGTGTCACTCTTATAGCAATATATAGACATGTGATGTAATTGCAAAATAAACATATTCATGCAGCTGATAAAACATACAAGATCTTTTGTTCGTGTACATATGTATTTTTTATTCTCTGAATCGCGACAGTATATTTCTGTCAGCAGCTTTAGGCAAATTTACTTTCTTTCCTTGTCTTCTGTGTGCATTCTCTATAACTTTTAATTTATATCACCAAATCATTATTAAATGCTCAACTTCCTTTTTTCTTAGTACAGTTAGGGGAAAGAATATAATTGATACACAAAAAATTCTCTAATAGATGAGGCGATACTTGGGTCACGTCCACCACTTTTTTTTCTTCCTTTTTTTTTCTTTTTTTCTTTTTCAGGGAGGTGGGGGTGGAGGGTTTGATATGAAAATCATTTGGGGGACATATACTAGTACTTGATGAATACACCATGTCGATATCATTTAACCTATAGACTACGGGAACCGGGTGGCTCCTGTATTAAGCCTATGAGAGTTAAAGAATTCAGTAGTCAACGGGTTAATATCCATCATAGTTGATGTATAAGTGTTCATATAATTGAAAGGCAAGTTTCCTGTTTCAGACATTCAGATTTATTGGTAGATGAAGGCATCCAATTACATATACTTATCATATATTCTACTTTTCCCCCCTTTTTTTTCCCTCGTTCTCTCTGTATTACACCGTAATTTGTTGTAAGCACAGGTACAACAGCGTCCCTATGTCTATGCATGAGTTACCTAGGCATGTCCGAAAAAACGGCGCAAAGTACCGCTCCGTATCGGTAAGATTGCATCTATGAAAGGGCTAGGCAAGCGCTAGTTGGAACTGAGCTGAAGCATGTGGTGTTTTGTTATTTTCTTATTAAGATGCATATACAGTATTAAATGTTTACTTGATTCTAAATGTAAATTAAAAGAGAGAAGGAGTCAGAAATACTGAATTTGAATTACATGCATAACGTCATTGGCAACAATAGTCAAATTTGACTGATTGCCGATACCATACAACGAAAGAAGAAGAAGAAGAAGTTTAAGAAATTTGGTCGACGGAGGTCGGTAGACCGAACAGGTTAATCGTACGGATCAATGAACTGAAGGTAGCATACTATCGTACGAGGCGATGTATTACGTCATCGGCAGTGTGGCGACAATGGCGAATTACTAACATCTAACATTTTCTTTGGCGAAAGGACATTTTCTCGCTTATCAGGATAACCAGGGATATTGCCATCACAACTACATAAAAATGGTATGTAGAAAGATATTCAGAAGTAATCATTTTTATAAATCTTTTCACAGATTTGACGTGTGAACGAGTGCAAAATTGCTCATGAATCCCGTGAAGTTTTTGTTCAGTCCCACGTGTCTGTTTTTAGTGATACTGTTGTATACGATGTAACGGCCTATAACAGGAGCGGGCGGGCTACAGGTAGCTATGACGACACACAGCTATGACGACACACAACTATGACGACACACAGCTATGATGACGACACACAGTACACATACGTGACGATAGAGGGCGACACAGGCCGGGATATACGTGGGATCACGAGAGCGAGAGCAGTTTTTGGAGTGAGACGTCGTTCGTGAGGATACACAAGTTTATGTAAGGTAAGATCTGTATGTAAGTGGAATGTGCTGATGGTAGCTGGTATTTTAAGTAATAAATTTGATGATAAATGTACTCGACCACCAAATTGGCGACGAGGATTAAGCGGAAAGCGTGATTGAATGGAATTTTGTTGTGGAATTTTGTAGATTTGTCCGACGCGGCAGTGGGTCATATGACCAGTTGACGGCGGGAGCGCCATTTTTTTTTAATTGAGGTATTTAATATATGCTGTAAATTTGTATTAGATTTAATTTGTAATTTGCTGTGATTGGATTTAATGATAATGTTGAGATTGTTTCTGGTGGAAATTTCGAGAGAATGTTAGGTTGTTGGTTTGATTACTGTTTGAAATGTGTCTGTATGCGTTGTAATAGTACATTGATTGCGTGATTTTGTAGTGTGTTGTTGATCATTCCTGCTAGTGTTTTATTGAGACTGCCGTAGTGTGATTGCTGATGATTAATTATTTACTTGTGATATTTCAATATAATTATCTTGTATGATTAATGGAATTTGCCGATTTTCTTTTCCGATTATTATTCGGGACTCGGCCTATGGAATTCTGTTAATTTATATGCGTGTGTAATATTTGTGATTGTTGATTCTCAATTCTTGCCTTCACTGTAGTTGGCGTGATTGTCAATATTTAATAATATTGAGAGCATATTTGTATATATATCTTTGTGTTTAGATCCTCAATTATAGAAATGGAGGGCAAGATAAAAATTAACTATTGCACACGGCAACAATTAATGACGGTTCCTGGCATTGGACCGGCATTAGCGGAGCGAATTATCAACTTGCGGGAAGCAAGCGATATTTGCCCGCTGACGTTGGGTACATTGCCATATATACATAATGTGGAACAAATACTTTCTTATTTTGACTTTGCGCCATATATTCCTCCACCGGAGGGTCGCCTTAATCTTTCACTGGGGGATGAGCCGAGAGATAAAACGGCTTTTGATTTAACTCGCACAAACCCCCAGCGGGTTGGGCCCGAAGATCACCTAGCCCCTCTAAACCTCACCTTGGGGAATAGTAACCGGCCTGCTCCTAAGGCCCCCAAAGTTGTTCAACCTCAGGCAGCTATTTCCATGGGTGGGGGGAGGCAGGATAGGGATTTGGGCCAACCAGCCAAATCCACATGGGGGGCAGATACCTACTATCCCCCGGGTGACCCTAGAAGGGAGGGAATACGCTGCCCAACTGGGGGTAAAAAACAAGCAGGCACAAATTTAAATGAGCAACGGCACTCGAATATAGGCGCTATATCGCCTCCAAATTTTAAAGATCAGGTGAGGGAATGTTTGCGGGAAGTGTTGGGGGAATTTCTTCCCCTTCCCAAGCCCACCGTCCCGACAGAGTTCCCACCAGAGCGGGCTGGGGAGCATCTAAATCTTCCTCAGCCCCCAGTTCCGGGTGGATTTCTATCGGGGTGGGCTGGACAGCCCTCACAACCCCTTAACTCCAGGGACTTTACACCGGAGTTGTTTCCCCAATTCCGGCCTGAATTTCCCGTACCTAGCGGAACGGGGATTCGAGGGCGGTATGATCCCTATGCACAATTCCCCAACCAGTATGGGTATATGCATGGTCATACATATCCATACTCATCCCCTCCAGTCCTGCCAGCGTACCGACATGCTGACTACCCACCGGTAGCAGGCCCCCGGGGCTACCCAGTATTCCCGAGTCCGCCACCTGTTACTCGGGAGTCACCCTTGGGGCCGGACGCGGGAGCGGGACGGAACAGGGAGACCCACAATATTCCGACGTCGGTCAGAATGCCACCACGCAAACCCGCTTTTCTTCCAAAAAGCATTACCTATAGTGGTACGGGAAGCTGGATGGCGTTCCTTACAAAGTTTCAATTGTTTGCCGACGAGAGTAACTGGGACGACACCCAAAGAAAGAATCATTTATGCTGGTCATTAGACGGGGAGGCCAGTAAATACATGGCCCTTCTTACGGAGGGAGATCCGGGGATGCCTTACGGTACCCTGGTGAAGAAATTGGAAAAGCGTTTTTCCCTTCGTGAGGAGCCCGCTGTGACTCGCATGCAGTTCCAAGGGGCATCCCAAAAAGTTGAAGAGACGCTAGTCCAGTGGGCTGATCGTCTCATGACACTGGCAGGACAAGCTTTTCTCGGTTTACCGGAGGCGTTCATACAAGAACAAATTGTCGCCCGATTCTGTCAGGGGTCACAAGACAAGGATGCTGGTCAGTATGTTCTGAATAGCAGGCCAAACACACTGGAGATAGCGCTTGAACGGTACAAGTGGTACCAGTACACACAGAGGACTATCAGAGGTCCCTCCAGCGGCAAGGGCGCAAAGAAGGAAATAAAACAACTGTCGGTGGACCATGACCCGGAACCTAGTGTTCAGAGGGTCGCGCCTCCACCGAGGGCTGTTTCAGCAGAAACCAGGGTGGAATCCAGGGTAGGTACTCTAGAGACCAAACTCGAGACTATGATTGTCCAGCTCACTGCCCTTCAGGCCACAGTGCATGGATTAGCCAGCTCCATCCGGGGACTTACGATTAATGTAAGAGGTCGTGGCCCCCAAGCTCGGAGGGATTCTCCGTACAAGTTTAGAGCCATGTCTGGCCAAGACCCAGCCACCCCCGATCGCTCGGCGGTGAGGCTGAGGGCCAACCAGGGGTGCTACAATTGTGGACAGTTAGGGCATTTCAGTAGGGAATGTCCTGCCCCGAGGGCTGGCCGGCCAAGGGATGAGCAGACTGAGAAGGCTGCAAGAGTCGTTGGTTTCCAAGAAAGGGACGCGGAGGAGGGAAACGGACCGAGATCGGAGGGGGCGGGGAGTCCCCAGTCCGATCAGTAAGCCCTTTTTCTGACTCCCGTACGCTGGTACATCCAGCAAGCCCTATGTATGTTCCCTGGTCCCACCCACCGTGGCCGCCAGACTCGATACTAGAGCGACCAGAAACGGTACATGATCAGATGGATTCGGAACGAACCCTGAGCGCTGCCGCCCCATCTCCTTCCGGGGAGTTGGAGGTGGTGGTATGCAGGATCTCTTCCACGTCAATGCTGAACATAGCGATTGAGATTGGTGCCGAATCTATCAATGCAGTCTTAGACACGGCAGCTGCAGTCACTATTCTTTCTGACAAAGTATTTAAACGTCTAACACCATGCCCAGCGACCCTCAAGCAAGTAGTCCTTAAGGGTGCTGGACGGGGCATGAAGATGGATGGTCTTGTAGTCGGACCTATAGACGTTAGAATCGGATCACAAGTGATAAGTGAGCCCGTATTTGTGGCTCCCATAACAGATGAAATGTTGTTTGGGGTCGACCTATTACGAAAATATGAGGCTCGCATCAATATCTCGGATTCTATCCTAACGTTTAACAGTGAGGATATTCCCATTGTACAGCGTGAGGAAGCGGACCAGGATGTTAGTAAAGTATCTGTCAAGGAAGAGGTTAGGGTTCCGCCACTGTCGGTGCGGAGGGTACAGTGCATTGTTGCTGCGCCCTCTGGGCCATTGTTGTTAGAACCCCAGCCCTCCATGCCTGTACTGATTCCTCGCTCTCTTCATGAAGCCGGGGGTATCATTTCAGTATACGTTATAAATCCCACAGAGGTTAGCCTGAAGCTAAGAAAGGGTGAGACCTTAGGAGAGGCTCGGGTGGTTTCTATAGTGGAACCCACTTCGGGTAACCCTACTGATATCGGGGTAAGGAAGGTCAGTGCTTTTGGGATTTCTCCCAGCATACCCTCTTATTTGCAGGACCTCTGGGAGCGTTCAATAACCGACCTGATCCCCGATCAGCAAGAACAATTGAAGAATCTATTGATTGAATTTGAATGCGTGTTCGCAAGGGATGAGTTTGACCTCGGGAATTTTACCGAGATCTCTCATGCTATCGACACGGGGGACGCCCAACCCATAAAACAGAAAATGAGGCGAACTCCCCTTAACTTCGTTCAGGAAGAACGGGCTCATCTTAATAAGATGTTGGCCGCTGGGGTAATTAAACCCTCCATGTCAGAATGGGCTTCTGCCCCCGTGTTGGTCAGAAAGCGTGATGGAGGCGTCCGCTGGTGCATTGATTATAGGAAGCTAAACAATGTTACCAGAAAGGATGTCTACCCACTCCCTTGCATCGAAGAATGTTTAGATACTCTGACCGGTAATGAATGGTTCTCTAAACTGGATGCCAATTCGGCGTATTGGCAGATTAAAATCAGGAAGGAAGACCGGGACAAAACGGCCTTTGTCACAAAGCATGGGCTGTTTGAGTTCGCTCGCATGGGTTTTGGGTTGTGCAATGCCCCGGCTACTTTCCAACGTGTGATGCATCTCGTCCTAAGGGGTCTTACCTGGGATATAGCCCTCGCCTTTCTCGATGATGTGGTTGTGTTGGGAACCACCTTCAGCGATCACATCAAAAACCTTCGGCTGGTCTTGGAACGTTTCCGGGACCATAAGTTGAAACTGAAGCCCAAAAAGTGTGCCTTTTTCAAACGAAGGGTGGAGTTTCTGGGCAGAGAGGTTGATGGCGAGGGGCTACATCTCAAGGAGGAGCATGTTAAGGCAGTGGTAAACTGGCCCCCTCCTACTTCAACCAAGGAGGTTGAACAATTCTTAGGACTAGCCAATTACCATCGGGGATTCCTTAAGAACTATGCACAGGTGGCAGAGCCGTTGTATGGACTCACTGGTAAGCACAAGTTCGGCTGGACGGAAGAGCACCAGCTGGCATTTGAGCAAGTGAAGGGCCTGATGACGTCCGCCCCTGTTCTTGTTCTGCCTAATCCAACTGACCTATTCATTCTCGATACCGACGCTTCGGCGACGGCCGTGGGGGCTGAATTATTGCAGGTTCAGGAGGGTGAGGAGAGAGTAATTTCCTATGGCAGCCTTTCTCTTACTCCTGAACAGCGCAACTATTGTGTAACTCGCCGGGAGTTGTTAGCCGTAGTAAGGTTTACCCGTCAATATAGGCATTATTTACTGGGCAAACCATTCACCTTACGGACTGACCACGGGAGTTTAACTTGGTTGCTTAATTTCAAGGAGCCCCAAGGCCAGCTGGCGCGCTGGCTTGAGGAATTGGGTCAATATAACATGACTGTCGAACATCGACCAGGTAGGCATCATCAAAATGCTGATGCTCTTTCACGGGTGCCTGACGGTGAACCCTTTTGTGAGACTTACCGTCTGGGCATCCACCCGGAAGATTTGCCTTGTGGTGGGTGCTCTTACTGCTACAAGAGACACAAGGATTGGGCCCACTTCGTTGATGTCGTGGACGACGTGGTTCCTTTAACGGGTGGGACTAAGGTAGCAGGTGTTGCCCTCGAGGAAGATTTCTGTGTTACTCACATGGACATCTCCCATGAGGGGAGTATGCCCTCCTTTTTCGTAAACAATGTTCAGTTAGACGATGCCTCATCTGGAGCTTCTGATGGTCTGCCCGCTCTTCATCTAATTAAAGTCGAGCAAGAGGCAGACCCGCAGCTCGGCTACCTATGTAGGTGGCTTAAAGATAAGGTTGAACTAGACCAAGGAACTCTGTTTCTCCTTTCACCCGAAGGTAAGTTCTTATGGGTGAATAGAGAGCTCTTCACCATGAGGGAGGGAATAATCTGGAGGAAGAGAGATGATGTGGATGTCGTTGTAGTCCCCCAGTCACTTCGACAGAACATCATCCGCCTCAATCATGACCCACCCTCGGCTGGGCATGCAGGTGTGAGTCGTACTCGGGCAAAGTTGAAGTCCAAGTACTATTGGTACGGCATGTCTGAGGATATTCGAGGGTACATCAGTAAGTGTGCCACCTGCAATCAGAACAAAAAGGCCACACGCTATGGGAGGCACCCTATGCAGAGTTATCATGCGGGGGCTCCCATGGAGCGAGTCCATTTGGATTTCATTGGGCCTTTGCCGAAAACAGCACAGGGACATGCGCACATACTGATGATGGTTGACCAATTTACAAAGTGGGTGGAGTGCGTACCCCTGCCCTCCCAATCGGCGGAAGGTACAGCTCATGCCGCGGTGTGCGAGTTCTTCTGCCGGTTCGGGTATCCTTTCCAAATATTCACAGATCAAGGCAGGAATTTTGAGAGTAGGTTATTCAAGAACATGTGCCGTATCCTGCAGATCCACAAGACGAAGACTACTCCCTACCGCCCTTCCGCCAATGGCCAAGTGGAGCGGTTTAATCGAACTTTGTTGGATGCGGTGCGATGCTACATTGGGAGGTCCCAAAGGGATTGGGATAAGTACCTACCTCAAATCGCAGGGGCCATACGCGCCACGGTAAACCGAAGCACAGGATTTACTCCAAACAGGCTTATGCTCGGCCGAGAAGTAAACCTGCCTGCTGATCTTGTTTTCACCCTTCCGACATCCCCACCCAACAGGCCCATAGACGAGTATGCGACGGACCTGGCGAATGCAATGCGCCATGCTCATGCGTCAGCCCGGGCGGCCCTCAAGTCGACTCAGCGGTTGATGAAGCGTGACTATGACGTAAAGCAACATGTTCGCCAATTCGAGGTCGGTGACCGCGTCTATATTTTAGATACGGCCATAACCAAGGGGAGGTCACGGAAGTTGTCTCCCCCCTGGAAAGGTCCTGCGGTCATCACTCAAAGACTATCACCATACTTGTATAGGGTGGCCTATAAGAGAAGAGCCTTCACCCTAAACCACGACCGTCTGAAGAAGTGCACGGATAGGAGTGAAGCCCTCACGGGTGCCCCCAAAGACGTCTATTGTTTTTGTAAGGGCCCCGACGATGGATCATTAATGATACAATGTGACGGATGTGACGAATGGTTTCATGGCAGCTGTGTAGGAGTAACATTAGCGGAAAGTTTCGAAATGGACAAGTATTTTTGTCCGTTTTGCAACAGGAACAGGTGATATTAGCTAACCGAGTCTCTGTACATTCTGTAGCGGGTCGTAAGTAGAATTGTGCTGTTTGATTTAACCACCTGTATCTTCCTTTCTGTTTTTTCCTATGCAGGTTTAAGCTATGAACAGGGACATGAAAAACACAGGTCCGGATCATCCGTCAGGTGAGGAGGAGGCTGCCCCGGCTGAGGTGCCGATTTCTTGGGAGGCCGATCCCTTGGCCCTTCCTCCACCGCCGGTCTCCTGGTTGGGGGGGAATGACTTCCCTCTTCCACCAGAGGATTGGTTGGATGAGGGGGCTCAGGCTTCGGATGACCCATGGCATACAGCGCGGGTGGCCACCTCGCCTAATGACATGCAATCAGATATAGGGTTGGACCGAGGCCCGCAGCAGGACGCACTGCTGCCCTCTTCCCCTGAGCCATTAGAACCGGGTGAGATCAGGGGGGACGTGGCGGCAGAACCCGATAATGCAGTCAACCTGCGGGCACGGTCGGGGATTAATCGAAGAACTATAAAACGGAGGGAACGCCGGAAGCGGATACGTAACGCGGTACGCTCACACATGGACCCGGTCCCGCTTCCGGGGCCCCCTCCTTCACGATCATCCCTGGGCCGGGGATGGGGCCGAAAAAATTCGGCTCCGTTTCCGGACCCGATGCGCTTCTGTGGTCGGGGCCGTAGTAATACCCGGCCCCACACGTCCACGGAAACCTTGGATAGGGGATTACCCATAGTAGGTGCGATGCCCCCACGACGACCGGTTGTCACCCTCTTGACGGGATTTGACAGTCACTACCATCTGGACAGGGTAAAGCGGTCCCAGAGGTTGTGTGAGCCCGTCGGGAGGCCTGACTACCCGGTGGAGGTAACCGGAGGGATCATGAATTATTGCGACCCTTCCACATATATGAACTCCGGGTATCTCGACCGGGTGATCGAGGGGTTGCCCAGCTCTTTTGGCGTCGCGGTGGGCATCCACCCTAAACATGCCCATCGGGTGAAGGCAGAGGAGTGGTCTGCCCTTGTAGCTGCCCTGGCTAATCCCAGGGTGGTCGGCATTTCGGAGGTTGGCCTGGATTTTTCTGTCTCGGAATCTCGCTGGCCGGCGCAGGAGGTACTCTTAGCGCGCCTCCTGGGCCTGTCAACTGGGAGGGTTCTGGTGGTCCATCTCCGAGGTGCCGTGAGTGGCAAGGGCGGTTCGGACTCGGTTTCCAGGTCGGCGCATACCATCGCGCGCCGTAAGATTGCTAGCAACTGCCCGCGAGAGCAACGCATCCACATCCATTGTTTTGAGGGCACTCCCAGCATTGTGGATGAGTGGATGGCCCTGTTTCCCCATGTATACTTTGGGGTGACGGGACTAGCTAAAAGGCACCTGGGTGCGAGGTCCCCTCAGGCCATGGGAATCAGGGCCATCCCTGACAATCGCCTGCTACTAGAGACAGATGCGCCACATCTGCCCGTCCACCCCCAACAATCATGGCATACCCCAGAATTCCTGGGAGATGTCGGCTATGTCGTAGCCCGGATTCGGGGAGTCTCTCTCACCGGTCTTATGCGGGAGACGGCCGCTAACGGCATGAGGCTGTATGGCCTCTGCTAATTTCAGGATTTTGCCAGATAAGTTGCGCGCGTTTTGTTTATTATTCCGTTTTTCCATACCAGCTCTTGCACCCCCCTGCAACCCCAATATATGTTTATGTATGTATTTATGTTTCACTTTATATGCCATATATGGAACACCATGTTATAACAGTTGCTTTGTAAATACTCCGGTACGAGTTTTCATACCCCCGTGGTTTTTCGAACACTTGTGTTCTCCGTATTGTTCGTTTGTTTGTTTATTGCAAATTCTATTCAGTAAATTCTATGTATTGATTGTTTGATTTACGTGTTGAAATTTGCAGGGGTATGCAAGTCCCTCCGCCATATTCGACCTACATATATATAAAAATGTGCGCGCGTGGGCGAATAAGGTGTGCTGATGGAAATTTTAAAGATATTATTTTAAAAAAAAAAATGGATGTGAAAAAACAATGTAAGAATGTAATAATTGCAGTACTTAATCATAATGTTATGTTGTGGGAAATTCATGAATATTTCAACTGAACAAAAATTTATATCAAGAAAATGTAATGATGTATAATGTTATGTTGTGGGGAATTTCTTGAGTATTTCAACTAAAAAAAAAAGAAAGAATGTTAAAATGTTAATAATTTAACGGGGACAAGAGACTTCCCCCCGGCCTTTTTGAGACAACCGGGGGGAATGTTGTATACGATGTAACGGCCTATAACAGGAGCGGGCGGGCTACAGGTAGCTATGACGACACACAGCTATGACGACACACAACTATGACGACACACAGCTATGATGACGACACACAGTACACATACGTGACGATAGAGGGCGACACAGGCCGGGATATACGTGGGATCACGAGAGCGAGAGCAGTTTTTGGAGTGAGACGTCGTTCGTGAGGATACACAAGTTTATGTAAGGTAAGATCTGTATGTAAGTGGAATGTGCTGATGGTAGCTGGTATTTTAAGTAATAAATTTGATGATAAATGTACTCGACCACCAAAATACTGATACTTATAGTAGGCCTACCTCTTTCTCGTTAGATAATTCGCCTCAGTAGCCACTCACGGGTACATTTCTGTAAAATAGTTGGTATTTTCTGTCGCATGTACTAAAGGTATGGGGGAAAAAATAAGATAAATATTTTAAATACTTGCTTTCAAATTCAGCCCTTAAAAATCTCACTCTTACTAGGCTCGCCAAGCCAAAAATTTCACTTCTTTAATATTACAAATCCAAGGTCAAAAATGGCAATAAATTAAACTTAATTAATGACATAAGCAAATTCACCAATTTCCTGCTTCAAAAAGAGCCTCCAAAATGTAGAAATCCAGCACCAAAGTAGACAGTTCTTCTGACGCCAAACCGTGCGTAAACGCCCCTCAATGACCTTAAACTAGCTATAATTATGTTTGCTCGATTACGTTAGCAATTAGTACAGTTACACAACTTCTAACCCAAATATGGTAAATTTGAATTTTCCGCGCGCCGACCAAGTTTCAGTCGCTAGGCTTGCACAAGGCGCAAACAATATTTTGAAATCCGAACGAATACGAAATGACTAATTTCAGCCTCAAATGATGTAAAATACCTCTTTTTCACGATAAAGTTGCTCAGATATCTGCTAACGATGATGATTTCATCATTCCTAGACTCTTGAACGTATTATTTGATGTTTTTCTTGTCTTTCGCAGTGTATCATTAATCTGCCCACGCACGAAGCTCATCCCGCACACGTTACCATACAATGACCGTAACGTATACACAAGCACACATATCATGCACTGCACTGAGATTCGTTCACTGCATTGCGATCGCGCACTCTCGATCTCTCTCCAGCTCTCCCGTCACTCTTTCTCTCTTTCCCCACACCCATGACCAGCACTCGGAGAGCTTCCATTGTACAAAGACATGTTTTGCTTTTTCCCCCCTCACTGTTTACCATAGTTTGTTTGTTTGTGTGTTTTCTTTTATTTGTATACTTTTATAGACTGTTACTATCCATAATGACCGTATCACACTGCACGAGCTACACTGTAGTGAAATGATTCACCTCCTGCATGCCTGGGGAGCGTTTCATCATGCGTTTTTACTGACAAATTTGCTCTCAGCCAATCAGATTCCAGGATTTCAGTAGCTTATAACAGTTGTCGATAAAAATCACTGACCGTACGCTTGATGAAACGCTCCGCTGTTTATTCACATGTACATACATCATGAAATTGCGATTGCGCACTCTCGATCTCTCTCTCTCTCTCTAGCTCTCACGTATACCGTACGCCATGCTTTCTCTCTAGCTCTCTCTCCGGCTTCCACGATCTGCCACCACGACACTCGCAGAACAGAGCTTCCATTGTACACTTGTGTATCATGCATGCCATGCATGACATGTTTTGCTTTTTTCCCCTCACTGTTTACCATAGTTATAGACTGTTATCCAGTCACCTTTACTAAAATATCCTTCTGAAACACTTTGCACACTCATACGGTAGTGTGTGCACCTTGACGTTGTGTGTAGTAAAATGTAAAACGAGGACTGTTTTCGAGACTAGCTCCGCGACGGGGCCCTGCGTGGACTCATGAATATTCATATCTCTTTAGCGATATCATAAGTAAAGCGCGCGATCTCAGAGCAAATATGACGTCATCTTTCCACAGTTTTCCCTCTATTTTTAAGATGGCTACAGCTATGGACCTCTAACCGGATTAAAATGAACTTAAAAATCATGTTCTATCCACACATGCTTGTCAAAGTCGTAAAAGTGTCGAATAAGACAAATATCCTGGTTTTTGTCTATATTTTTAAGTGTACTGGGGTGACATAGCTTGACATCTGACGCATTGTACTCTATCAAAAGTTCTTTGACTGAAGTTAGAGACTATATTTTTAGGGTCAACCAGTTGCCAATTAGAAGGATTTTTAGTGATCACCCCGAAGCGCCCTCTCTAAAACCCGCGTATTCCACGTATTAACTCTATGGTGCGATGTTCGTTTTTTACGTTGGCGATCATTTGTGCTTCTGCGGAGGAAGGTTTTGGGCCGAGTATCCGCCATTTTATGGATATATTGTAGACACAAACGTAAGTACGCTAAAAGATCGTAATTTCAGCTATGTCTTTTATTGAAAAAACGTAGTTATTTCATGGACCTCTTACAATAAGTATTTTTAAACTACAAATTTCTTAGTTCCAACATTCACAAATTGACTTAGTCCCACATGCAACAATTCTGACATGTCTGACAACGTACGCGGACGTGCGCGTTTAGGTAGGCGTCAGGGTATCGCACGGACGATCTGTCAGTGCTACTCCTACCTCAAATGGCCGTTAGGAAGAACTTTTGATATTTTCAGCAAAATCCAAAGTCAAAATCTTGTCCAAAACCGGAGAAATCCCCGCCGATTTGTTTCGCGATCGCGTGTTGTTTACAAACTGCCGATGTCTTAGACTAAAATCGGCCAATACAATTTTTGTCCACGAAGAAACTCGGGATCGCAAGCGCACATCGATCTTTACGATCGCGCACACAGAAAATCGGAACTTTTCCGTGTACGCCATAGGGACCGAATTTTTGAGGACAAAACTCTTTTGGGGAGATGTCGGCGCCCGCGGCGACCACTCCCGGGTACATTTCTGTAAAATAGTTGGTATTTTCTGTCGCATGTACTAAAGGTATGGGGGGGAAAATAAGATAAATATTTTAAATACTTGCTTTCAAATTCAGCCCTTAAAAATCTCACTCCTACCTCAAATGGCCGTTAGGAAGAACTTTTGATATTTACAGCAAAATCCAAAGTCAAAATCTTGTCCAAAACCGGAGAAATCCCCGCCGATTTGTTTCGCGATCGCGTGTTGTTTACAAACTGCCGATGTCTTAGACTAAAATCGGCCAATATAATTTTTGTCCACGAAGAAACTCGGGATCGCAAGGGCACATCGATCTTTACGATCGCGCACACAGAAAATCGGAACTTTTCCGTGTACGCCATAGGGACCGAATTTTTGAGGACAAAACTCTTTTGGGGAGATGTCAGCGCCCGCGGCGACCAGGAAATGTACACAATGACTCCGATAGCTCGTTTCGCGAGAATCAACAGTAAATTGCGGATTTCATTTTTGTAAATATCTTTTCCAACATTGGTGAGTTGAATTTATTGTATTTCTTGGATATTTTGGGGTCGGTTTTTGAAAATTAAATGCCGATTTTGAGTGAATATTGGTGACTTTTGTGCAGTGGTGTTTTAAAAAGATGAGGTGTATGACTGCCTACATTATACACACGAAGTATAGGAATGTACCTATGAGTGGCGGCGACCAGGAAATGTACACAATGACTCCGATAGCTCGTTTCGCGAGAATCAACAGTAAATTACGGATTTGATTTTTGAAAATATCTTTTCCAACATTGGTGAGTTGAATTTATTGTATTTCTTGGATATTTTGGGGTCGGTTTTTGAAAATTAAATGCCGATTTTGAGTGAATATTGGTGACTTTTGTGCAGTGGTGTTTTAAAAAGATGAGGTGTATGACTGCCTACATTATACACACGAAGTATAGGAATGTAGCTATGAGTGTCAGTAGCTATGGCCCTGTGCTGTTTTATATTGTGATTAAAAAATTGGGTTTTATTTGAATTGTTAAGGTATTATTTCATCAGATGGAGTGGGACGTGGGGTGTGCAACAAAATGATCGAGAGAGGAGGATTGATTGATTGATCATGTTGTCTTTGTTGTCATGTTGATCATGTTGATTGAGAGAAAAAGATTGTTGATAATGTTGATGGCGATAGAAATATTATTTTTTGCTCACACGGCAAAAGTGAAAAGTTCTAAAATACTTCACAAATATGATATCAAAATGGCTATATCGTGGTTGAGGAAACCACTCGTTCGTTAGCACGCAAAAATAAAGTGCAGAGTCTATGGACGGGGAATGACGAAACTACTCATAGGTACACCTAGACCGAAATTTTCTGTCTCCAGTACGTTAGCCTCTTATTTGGGTAGGGTCGGCTACTACTTGGAGACAGAAGCCGTCATATCACTTTGCTGTGCAAAATTTGTCTATGGCGTTGTGCCGTTCTAGTCTCGTACAAGGCAAAATGATTATGAAGGAAAAAATACGATAAATTCATTACGAACTCGTGCACATTGATTTCAAAACTGTTATTTCTTTAACATTAAATATGTTTGTTTAGTGTTAAAGAAATAACCGTTTTGAAATCAATGTGCACGAGTTCGTAATGAATTTATCGTATTTTTTCCTTCATAATCATTTTGCCTTGTACGAGACTAGAAGCTCGGGTAACGGTTTGAATACGGCTGCAGGATTTTCGAACGGAGAAGACCTTGGACCCTGAATTACATGAAAAAGGAGCATTAAATGGATCATTTGGTCAAATTGGTATGTTGAACAGATTAAGTATATGAATTAGAGCCTAGGCCTTATGATTATTTAAAAAAAAATACAGAGGAAAAATTATTTTTTCCTACTGTTCCAGCAGGCACAACGCCATATAAAAGGCATAGACAAATTTTGCACAGCAAAGTGATATGACGGCTTCTGTCTCCAAGTACTAGTAGCCGACCCTACCCAGATAAGAGGCTAACGTACTGGAGACAGAAAATTTCGGTCTAAGGTACACCATGACACGCCATTGCCGACTGTAGGAATGCAGCCAACACACATCCCATACCTAAACTGCATCACTGTGCATTTTTGGCTATATTTAAGTGAAACTCATATATTGCAGTTTACTTAAATCTAAATAATAGATGATTAAAACTTACCAGTTTGTTTTGTGACCTTTGAAGAGGGTTTCCTGAAATTTTGGGTACTTTTTGTCGATAACTCCTATCGAGACTGTCCCGTCAGCATCCATTTTGTATTTTTCACGATTATGATGAAGGGAGCCCTCAGCGCTCGTAGTGGTACCGGCGCGATCGGTTCGTCGATCTCCTACGAAGACCTGGAAGGGCCAAACTGACGACGTAAAAAAATAAAAAATATTACAGTATTACGTACGTACGTAATAATTACTACGTACGTACGTAATATTTTTTATTTTTTACGTCGTCAGTTTGGCCCTTCCAAGTCTTCGTAGAATAGCTTGTGTGCGTAACATTCTGCGTACGTATCTATGGTGCGTAACCATGTAGAGCGGCCTCACTAGTGCGCAACATATTGAGAGCAGTCGTCATCCGTATGGAGGTGTGGGTAACAAGTACGAAAAACAAGGCTGTAAATGTAAGTTTTTATAACTTTCTACATTTTGTATCTTAACGAACTTATAACGTAAAATCTAAAGAGTGATACTTAAGTATCAGTTTGCCCACAAAAACCTCCATTTCAAACAAAATTACATCTGTATCCCCAATACCCAGTATACACACATGTATATGATCCTAATGGTCAATATGACCATTGCTTGCTGATGTGGACGAAACCAATGTGTGTGATGCAATGAAGCGCTTCTGTGCGGAGTGAATGGTGGTTTCCTCAACCACGATAATGCCAACAAAATTAATCGAAAAAAAAGTTATACATACTCCTCACGCCATTCTTTTTGCACGCAGCGCCAAATAAGAAAAAAAATATTCCCCACGCGATTCTTTTTGCATGCAGCGCCAAATAAGTAAAACTACTCCCACGCGATTCTTTTTGCACGCAGCGCCAAATAAAGTAAAACTGCTGCTTGGTATAACTTATGATGTATGAATGATGTGATGGACTACGAGTGGTTAGATACCAAACATTTTTCACTTTAGTTAAGAGACAATGACAAGACAAACGCACCGACACTAGTACCAACGAGATGAAGACAGCAATACACAGAGACTTACATATAGCTGAGCAGACCGGCGGGAAGATGAAGAGGATGCAAGTAACAGGGGCACAGTATTCGTTGAGAGAGATGTCCATGTCCATGTTTGTCTTGAGTTCCAGTTCTTCAGCTTCTCTTTTTTTGTGGAGTTTTAGCCCTCACGTCAACTCCCGCGGGTGCTGATGACGGAGGGATAACGGCCGCCCGTACGTGCTCACTGACTATCCAGCTATGAATATTCAACAGCTAGACAATACCGTAAGCACGCCGGACATCTGGCATCACATAACTAGCTCTTTCAACTAGCTATGCACGGCACCTGTGAGTGCCGTGATGCACAGATACTGGCACCGAGCTCTTTCAGCTAGCTATGCACGGCACCTGGGAGTGCCGTGATGCACAGATACTGGGAAGTGCATTACCCGTTTTTACTACACCAGCAACGTGCGCTACATGTAGTAGTGGTCATTGCAAATGCATATTGACCACTGTCATCAACAACTAGACTGTTTGCGGATGATTGTGTTATTTATACATCCGGTAAAACTACCACCAATGATTTTCAAGTCCTCCAGTCCAAGAGGATCTGTCCAGACTGTCTTTGAGGAATGGCAAAATAAGTGGCTTATGTCCTTCAACCCAGCTAAATGTGTCATGAAAATATTGTTCAAGGGGACTCCAACACAAACAGACAGAGTATACTTTCTGTGGCTAAAGACTACAGGAAGTATCTACATTCTCTGCATTGTGATGAATAACAAGCTTCGCTGGGACATAGTCAACAAAGTCTTTGCAAAAGCTTCATGAGTACTAAGATTCCCACTCATAGCCATTGGTCCTTGTCCAACATTCACTGTTGCAGCAGTCAAAAACAAAACAAAATTGCTCTAAGCAAGATTTAATTTTCTTAAATTTGCTAGATTACCTGATTTAGGGACTCTTCAACTCTTACTGTGCCACAAAGTTGGGATTCAGAGTTGAAAGTGAAATTTAAATAATTATTTTCCTGATACACACAAATGCTACTGAAGCCTATTTACCCTTGAAAACTATTATGAAGTATAAGTGTAGGATTCCTAAGATGTAATTTCTGGTCAGCTCCGAAAGAGATCAAACAACTATCCTACCAAACACAACACTGTGAGACCAATCCTGGAGTACGCATCCCCAGCATGGGATCCGCACCTCAAGAAGGATATACCGGTATACAGAAAATCGAAGCCATTCAGAGAAAGGCAGCTCGGTTCTGCATGGGGAACTGCAGACGAACCAGTAGCATCTTAACAATGTTGCAGACCTTAAAAATGGGGAGTCCCTAGAAGACAGAAGAAAATAAAGAAAGTCTTTGACATTGGATATGGGTCTTTCAAATGAAATGGGATTAAGTCTCCTGTATCAGCAATCCTTCAATGTTTCAGTTAATTGATATGAATTCAGTTGGTGTGGTGTCGGGAATGCATTTGCAAGGAAAATTTAGACCATTCTAAGTCTTGATAACATTCTGACTGTTACTTCTTGAGGCTGTAATACTTCTGTGCTTCTACACCAAGGGGAGCATTTCATCAAGTGTTTTGTCAGTGATTTTTACCGACAACTGTTATTTAGATACTGAAATCCTTGCATCTGATTGGCTGAGAGCAAATTTGTCGGTAATAATCACTGACAAAACGCTGGATGAAACACTCCCCTGTTATGTAGTACCTTTTTCATTAAATTCCTTATATACTCTGTAATGGTAGTGTATATTTGAACTAATTATTGTATTTCTAATCTCTTTGCAGGCAGCCAAGTACTTGGCTCAGATTATTGTCGTAGGAGGACAAGTTGTGGCAAGAGCCTTTACAAAAGCTCTTCGTCAAGAGATACAAGGTATGGTTTCAAAAAACCTCTTAACTTGGAAAAGTTTTTTTTGTGTGTGTGCATTTGCCCAAACCTAAAGGAAAACATACAAAAGTATTTTTGAATATTTGAATGGCTTTGTGTGTAGCTAGAGATTAGCAAGTTATTGTGTTTACAGGTACATCTTTCTTCTTGCAAAACAATTTGATTAACTGTGTGAACTGTTGTCTTGAATGGATGATCATGGAGTAAATGAGAACCCTGGAGTTTTCTGTTTTTGTAAAACAGTAAAGTGTTCATAAAACTACCATATCTTGCTACCTTGGGTCACAGTGAAAAACACAGACACCAATATACACATGAAGGACTAGGAATGAAATAACAGTGGATTGATTCCACACTAGTAGTTCAAGAGTTCCAATATAATAAAGCAAATACAAAGGCCACATGTTGGAGTAATCATTGTAAGTGTATCTTGCAAGGAAATGTAGTCTAAATGTAATCATATGCCTGTAGTTAGTAGATTTCCAGAATCAAAGCTTTTTCATTTCATGTTGCTCTATCTCCATTATTCCCCGCAGCAAGTCAACAGGCGGCACAGAGAGCAGGAGGTGGTAAACAGGGGGCCAAGACCGCAGCTGCAGATAATCTGACGGGAATCACCTTAGAGGAAGCCCAGAAAATACTCAATGTCAAAGGTCTCAATGACAAAGAAGCCATCTTGAAGAACTATGAACATCTATTCTCTGTCAATGAAAAATCGAAAGGCGGATCACTCTATCTACAGTCTAAGGTACGGAGCTTAGAGTTACATTTAGTTGGGTCATGTTCATCAAAGACTGGGATAATGTTCCCATTGAGGGTAGGGTAGGGGGCACATACTGCATGTCTTCAAAAAGCAGTGCGATTTCATCCTACAAATGTATAAAGGAAAGGAAATTCGGCATACAAAACATATAAATTGAGAGTAAAGTGTGTATTTGCAAACAAATTGGGCTGAGGGATTTCCTTGAAATGGAATTTGACAATTTGATGCTGCATCTGTTTTCTCAAGAGATAATCAAAATGTTTGTTAACACTTGAATAGAAGTGGGAAAGCCAAAGGTATTTGGTAAATTTGTATGTCATTATTACCGAGTATTACAAAACGTTGAGCATTCTAACCAACAATTCTATCATTTTCCTTGATATTTGATGTTATCCAAGCTTCAATGGTGTTACATGTATAAATCTAATACAATATCAGGTTGATTGATGTTGTTGGTAACTTACATGGTAAATACCTTAGACTTGCCGACATGTATTTTCTAATGTCACTTTACAAGGGTAAGTGCTACCAAACCCAACACCCCCCCCCCCCTTTCCCCTAACAACTAATCCAGTTACAGTTGTCCTCAAAATTATTCCTACCCCTTGGAAAATTGGAGATTTTTCGCAAAAATGAAAGGGGAACTGGATTTACTTGCACATCACTTGAATACATTTAGTTATTATCTACAAATGAATGCTGTTTCTGGCTTCAACTCATTTGCATAACAATAGAAAAAGTGAGTTATCCAAATTTTGTGATGTGCAAAATTATTTGTATGAATAATTTTGAGGACAAATCTTCTTTTTACTGCACAATTAAATTTCGTAAACATTTTCAATCCTAAATTATACAGGAGAGCTGACTATTTAAGGAGACTGCAGATTAAGAAATTTATTTTTGTGGTATGTCAGCAATAGTCTTGCAAAGTTTTGCATTTTTAATTCATCACCTTGTTATCAGGTTTTACGGGCCAAGGAGAGGATAGACCAGGAGCTGATGGCGGCTGAAGAAGCGCAAAACAGGAAAACAATCCCATCCGACTCGGCTGGATCGGCATCACAATCATCAGATCGACCAAAGGTGGACTCATGATAGTGGATAGTCCAATGGATGTCGATGGATGTCTGCTTGTTGAACAATGTAAACAATGGAAATCTGATTTATGGAAGGCAGAGGAATCAATAGACACTATCAGAGGTGATATAGAGGAGGAAAGTAAATGTTGAGCTCAAAACTTCACCCAGAAGATGCTTTATAAGATTGATGGATAAATTTCTGAGGACGTTCATTGTCCCCACTTTATCCTAATCATTCTGCAGCATGCCTTGTATACTTGGAAGATTTGATGCCACTCCAACACCTATTATACAGAATAATTTGAGAGAGACTTTCATCGGATATTCACATTTTCATCTTCAGGAATTTCATGTGATAGTGCTTATATGATTTGATTTTGGTATAACACATATTTCCTTTGACCGCATCCTGATTTATTTTTGGCTTAGCATTTAACAGGTTAACAATGTGATGTTACTAGATAGTGGTAATTAAAGATTTGAGAGTACTTCTGGAGATTATTTATATTCAATTGTTCTCAAATTAGCAGTATATGGAATCAGAGGGGCACCTATCTGATAATGGGTCATAACTTGACATATTATGAACAGAAGTCATCTTAGTGTTCATCTTGTTTTCAAGTTGAAACATAATTTCATCATATTTCCCAAGCCTAATCTATTTGTACTATGTAAGCACCTTATCAATGCATGAAAACAGTTAATTAAAATGAGTGATAAAACCATTCATATCCATCAATATGAAATTTAAACATGTGAATCAACATTTTGAGGACATTGTAGTTATTTTTAAAGCTTTGGCATACACTTTTTTTAATACTTAAGTTTCAAATAAAGTAAACAAGTATTTGTATGTTATAAAGCCTATAATACATACCGTCAACCAAGAAGCCAATAGAAAAAGTAGAAAACATATCAAATACTAAGAATATCCCTGGATGTACTGCTTTTGTTTACAAGAGATTGTTGAGTTCTGGGAAAGGTAACAAATAATTTGTGAGCTTTCTCATTCTTTTTATATCATTTTGGAAGATTACCAGAGTAGAAATATCCCCTTAAAAGGATTGCTCTTCAGATGCCCTTATATTCAATATATAATGACAAATAGCTGAAATGTTCAGGCGGAACCTTTGTGTGTAGTCCCATATACCCATTTATGTGTGCAGTACATGTGACTCTCAACATGACCGAGTCAATTTCTTCACATTTTGGTGATTTCAAAACCTTACAGCATACACCAATTCTTATGTGCTACATGTATATAATCAGTCTTTCCCAATAAGCCACTTCGGAGATGCAATCTGAGCATGAGCAGATAAAGGTCATCTGTACCAAATTCTAAAACCCACTGACACTAATATTCGATATGTGCTCATGAATGTCATGTAATCATTATTCAATTATGCACTAATGGTGCATTCCATGATATCCAGGTGGAAGTATCTTTTTAAAGGGGGAAACAAAAGCTATTCATGAGGCACCTCTATCACTCCCAGAGTTATTTTTCTGAAGTGCACATAAAGGGACCCTCCATGTCTAAAATATCTGTGGATATTTGGGGTCATTTGTACCATGCGCTAACCCCGAACTGGCTTATTGCTTTGAGACAAGTTCTTTCACAATGTAATCTCATGACTGGAACTCAACTCTAAGTACATGTGGTGTACTGAGCAGTAGAGGGCAGCAAGCAAAATTATAGTGCAGCAAGTAGAATAATTCAGTTAAATTCATTCACCTGCAGAAATAGAGATACATGTACATGTACATGTATAAAAAATCATATACATGTATTAAAAAAAATAATCATATATTATCTACACATAAAGATATCAAAATAACTCACTATAGTGGAACCACGTTATAAAGAACACTGTCATAGCAAGGTGATTTTGCTGGTCCACTTCTTTGTGTTTTTTTTAGCCCTGATATAACAAGGTTTTGATATAAACAGGTAATTTTCTTGCTCCTATTAAAGGAGTTTGTTATAAGAAGGTTCCATTGTACATGTGGTATACTGAGCAGTAGAGGGCGGCAAGCAAGAGTATAGTGCCGCAAGTATAATGAATTTATTTAAATTCATTCACCTGCAGAGATAGAGATACATGTACATGCATGAAAAATCATTCTGCTGGTCTGCTCCGTTGTTTATATTTTTATCTATTAAAACGCAAAGATATCAAAATACACCTGTACCTTACTATTGATAGTTAGTACGCTGCCAAATTGTTGATGATATAATCCAAATCATTCACCTTTCTGACTTTCAATCTGTATTACCTAAAGTTTTTTCATTGAATAGTAATAAAAGTGAGAATATATATATTTATATACACTTTTGGGTGAAAGAAAAGTCAAATTGTTTGGAAATGTATAATCCAAATATATTTATATGTTTAAAAGTCCTAACCATCTCCCTAGATCATAAGTAACAAGGAAAACATGAATTTAATTGCTTTAAGTACTTTATGATTGCATAAATAAGGAGAAAAGTTTTCCCATCTTCAAAATGAGGCAATATAAATAATGATTTCACATATATCCCCAAGTTGTACTTTAATGGAAGTGAGGAGAAGGCAATGTTGTAATGTATCTCAGGAGTTGAAAGGAAATTTGGTTGCAACCCTATGTATTATCAGGGAACTTTCCTCCCTATATAAGAATGAGAAAGTATTACTGAATATGACATGTTGCATATTTAATGTAAAAATGACTTGGAGAAATACCATTTTGAAATATTAAAAAAGTGTGTATCTACATTTATATGAACTCCACATTAGTTGACCTCAGAATAGATTTTGTTTGTTAGTTTTGTTTCCTTTTACTTATTTGTTTTTAAATTTTGGATTTATGTCAACTTGTAAATGTCTTTTCATTTGCAACACGAGTATGAATGCAAGAAGTGTAAACGGGCGACAATTCATGTACATGTAGCACCCCAACCCTTGCAAAAGCATTTGTAACACACTGCTTTCCTTTCTCTCTCTCTCTCTGTGCCACCCACCAACCATACCACTAATGAGGCAGTCACTGCTGTGTTACCATGACAACAGATCAAAGGTCTCGCAGACCCCCCA
Organism: Heliocidaris erythrogramma; assembly: GCA_025617745.1. Classification (NCBI taxonomy): domain Eukaryota; kingdom Metazoa; phylum Echinodermata; class Echinoidea; order Camarodonta; family Echinometridae; genus Heliocidaris; species Heliocidaris erythrogramma. The sequence goes on from CM046867.1 coordinate 37,236,554, forward strand.
ACAGGCTCTTGTTTATGTAGAGGGTGAGCCAGACTGAGAATGTTGGGATTAGAGGGGGTGGGTGGATAGGGTAGAGGGAGGGGAGGGGCAGGATTATCATAATTATGTTATAAGAAACTTTTTAGAGAGTGGAACTGGTAGGAAAGGAGAACATGACCAGGAGAGTACGCTTATGTTTACATGAGAGACAAACAGATTCAAGACAAAGGGGCATTAAGACATGGTAATAGGGAGGGAGAGGGGAAGAGAAAGAGAGAGATTGCAATATGCATTGTTCTCGTTAACTTATAAAACTGAGAAATGGACAGAAATCTCTACATTGTACATGTATGTAATGAGAGGAGATAGGTAATATTTTTACTAAGAGAGAGAGACAGAGAGAGACGCAGAGAGACAGAGAGAGAGAGGAAAACAGAAAGAGAGGTAGAAAGCTAGAGAAAGAGTGATAATGAGACGGACATATGTAGAGTGAGACAAACAAACAGAAAAAAAGGCAGACGGCGAAAAGAGATAATTAGACAAACGAGCAGAAAGAGCCAGACAAAGTAGAAAGGCAGAGATGAGAGAGACCACGGACATGTAGAATTTGTAACACGAGACACTCCCATGACTAACCACATGGGAATGTTGTATTTCATGTACATTCCAAGGTGTATTGCTTTATACTCCTAACATTAATCGCTACAAAAGTACAGGAACCAAATTTTGTCTACTGAGAACCAGAGTAGGTTTGAAACCCTGAGGATCATATCCTCGCCCACAATACAAAGATCAAGACAATATCAAATTACATGTACTTCACTTCTGGATTGTGGTTGGATCTTTCTCTCACTAATGAGTCTAAAAAGTGAACTCAAAATAGATCAATGAATTCAAGCACAAGGCAACAACACTGGAATGAAGAAAAAAAATCTAAGTTTGATGCAAAGACCTTCTTTTCTTTTTTCTTTCCATCTTTCTATCTAACATCCTTTGGCAAGACATTAATCTACATTTGCCACTCTCCACCCAGGTTTAGTAAATGGGTACCTGGTAGGAATTTATTCCTTGAATGCTTTCAGTGCCTTAGGGCAGCTGGGCTAAAGCCAGGGTAAGAATACTCCTTTGTAGGTGCCTTGAGCACCCTCTGGGATGGATACGTGCGCAATAAAAATGTAGCTATTATTATTATTATGTCTTTCATAAAACTAGATCAACTTCACACCATACAATTCAAGAACAAATTTCCAAAGAAACCATAAGAGAAAGAATCTGCTACCAAATCAATACACACACATGGAAAACAGTGATACATGTACAAGTTAGTGCCAAAACGGATTTAATACTTCAGCAGTACAAAAACATGTATAATTGTATTCCTATTGTGGTACAACATGATGGTATAAAAGGACCTGCTGTTTGAATAACAAACATATATTAATCCTTATTACAATGGATAAAATACACAATCCAGGATGTGTAAAATCATGACACTTCATGAGACATACTCATTATTTAACTTACTATCTCAAGAAACAAGGTGACCTTTAATTTTTCTAATATAGCATATAAACACAGCATAAGTATATTTTTTGATAAATTTAAAGTACCAATTGCCTGAAAAAATAAATTGTGTACAGCTAAAACATATAAAGTTAACCAAAAAAACCTTTACCTGACCTTAACGGTTAAGAAGTGCCGTGCTGGCCCTATTTTGTGCGGGCGCATACGGGTCCGTCGATTAGTCTACTGGCAAATTGGTGTTATGTCTATTTAGAGAGTATTTAAACCTGCAATATCTCTTTATAGAATTAACATTTGAAGCTCATACTTTGAATATCGTATGGCAACATGGAACCCCCCGAGATACAGAGCAAAATATATTTTGGTGATTGTACCCTTTAATTGAAGTTATGAGCACGTACAGAAGTGTAACTTGTGTAATCAGAGCTATTATTCAACCATCCTTAATAGGGAGAAGGGGTTGAGGTAGGGAGGGGAAAGGGGAGGGGAAAGGGAAGGGAAAGGGAAGGGAAAGGGGAGGGGTGGGGGCTTTACCAAACTATCTGTCTCGTGTTTGGAACATCAAGAAAATCAATCAAAACAGTACCAGGTTACATATTTCTATCAAATTATATTTGTCAAAATTTTTGTCATTTTCCCCCAAGTTTGTTTAAAAATCGCAACAAAGATTTACGGGAGGCAAATTTCTCTGTTAAATGAGTACACACATATCTTTTTGCTTAAAAACTACCAAAACGCTTTTTTCCAGCATTTTAATTTATTTTACTAAACTTCTTAAATAGTACATGACTACATGTACCTTTAAGTGTGGTATATACATGTACATGTATCATATAACAGTACAAAGTTAAACCAACAAAATAGTGCTGTAACATAAGATAAAGATGTGGTTTGACAGAGTTTCAAGTGTACGGTATATAATGCATCATCGAACCCAAATGAATATTAAGCACCCAGGAAGCACAATGAAATTGAGCATGCATACTCATGTCAGGTTATCCAACTTCAACTCCACACCATCATAATGGTCAATAAACTTTAGTATTAAATACATCAGGTCCCCTTTGAACAGAAGTGTACAATGTAAATCCCAGAACAAGATATAGCTGGAGTTAGCTTGTGCTTTTTTAATTTTTACAAAGTTCAATTCCGACAAACACTAGATCCATGTGTATATCAAGAAAATGCCCAGAAAAATTACACCCATATACTGTTAGAAAGCCTTTGTAAAAAAATTCTACAGCAATTTAATGCCCACACCTTTGACAGTTTAATAATAACATAAGAAAAGAGGAAAACTACCATCAAATAGTCCTGATATAAAGAGGAACTGTTCCTTCTGTGTAGAGATACATTCTTGATTGACAACTTTCTACCTTCTAGTTCTATGCATAGACATATTAAACATCTGGGGCGGTATTCTGAAAACTGTGTTATCTTTTGTGTTAAGGAAAACTGTGTTAATTGTCATAACAAATTGAAATTGCGTGCAATAAACACTAATCATTGGTGCTTGCGCAGATGTCTCTGTTAACTTTACGCGGGCACAGCCATCTTTGCGCAATCATTAACCAATGACTTGTCCTGATTTTGATTTGTTATGACAATTAACATCGTTTTACTAACATAAAAGATAACACCGTTTTCAGAATACGGCCCCTGGTATTTAATAGACATGTATATTTACTTTGAAGCCAATTTGTGATAAAGCATATACTGTGTAATTCAAATTAAAATCATCCAGCACAGTCAATGTAAATGTGCTACCTAGAAAATATCAAGGCACTTTTTTTCAATCCCTGATTGTCAAACAGTAAATACTTTTTAACAACAATAATCATTATAGTTAACGGTATATAAAAATTCATATCATAAAAATTTAAGAGTATTCCAACAGCATCTATGCCCTGAATTATGTTTAATAATACCCTTTACATACTGAAGTCCAAGATAAGTTTAGGATTATACAGCGCGAGTCAATAAACAGGAAACCCAGATTCAACTCTAAATATCCTTGCAATCAGTACATATGAATTTAATCAGAGATACTCACGTTGTAGCCTATCATGTTTCCTTTAAATTGACACCTTGGTCAATAACATCCAACCATGCAAAGCTGAACAGTAACATCTTCCTGATGCTTCTCAAATTTGCCTCTGCCCAAGTTTTGTATGAAATGGACGGTCAACCCAAGGATGGTTCAATGGTCTCCATTCCATTTGAATGCACTCACAAAGAATGGATCAACTCCTGAAGACCATTCAGCCCAAACTTGGGCAAATATGCTTTAGACATGCTTATCAAACATGGCCAGTGCTCAGTCATCCATTATCACATTTTGGTGAGCAGCCTATCAAATTAAAGAAGACATTATCAGCTATCATACCTTTATAATACATTTCAGCGATTTCACTTGGTTTTAAAGATATTGGGGCTTGACTATGCGTATTCTTTTTTATTGATTCACACTGTTTATGAAGCATTTAAATACAATCTATGTTTATCTTCATACTACTGTACTGTTCCATGTTGTGTTTAAAATTCAAGTCAATCTGTAGGAGGAAATACAAACATTCTTGTTTTCCAAGTATGGTACAGGACTAGTAACATTGCATACATTATTATGTTAAAATTCATACATTTTTTTAAAATTAAGCCACGTCAGGTATACCACTAAACCCATTCTGTGCTCCGATGTTTACCAATAATGCCTAGTTTACATTTGCTACGGTCATCGTACGATGGATTAGTCTACGATTTTCCTTGCGATTTGGGGGACATCGTAGGTGGCTACGGGCTACGATTTTTATGTTTATATTATTTACGGTCATCGTGCGATTTCATGTACTGGGCATCGTAGAGGGGCCAAAGACAAAGCCGTACAGAGGCCTCCGCACAATGACCCTGCGCTGATTGTACGATGCCACCTACGATGTTTTTAAGGTCTACGATTCTACGATTTTGAAAAATTTGTATAATTCTGTGCTAAACAAAATCGTAGAGGCTACGGAGACCGTGAATCCGTACGAAAATCGTACGATTGTCGTATGCCACCCCAGGGAGATCGTGCGATTAGAGGGATACGATCAGTTTACGGTCACCCTACGATGATTGTAGACCAAATGTAAATGGGGCATAAATAAACTAGATTTTTAAAACAATTAAGATAATTTTTAAATTCAATGTTCTGATACTAAATTGGGAAAGATATCTATAAAACATAATAGGCATGAAATAACAAGGAATAAACTTTACATCATATTTACCCATTTTAGTTTAAGGAATAATAAAGAAAAATTAATTTAGTCACTTTTCATCCAAACACATTATACAACATATACAATGTAAATATTTGGGTGAGATGTGCTGCCTCAAGCATGGCATTGGTAAATTACATAAAACAAAATAGGAACCATTTCCTAAAATTTCATCATGTCAATATCCCTTGAGAAATGCCTTGAGAAATTAATTTGTCTATAGAATAGCTTGCTGTGTTCATGGATCATAGTTTGGGAGTTATAATTATGTAAAATATACATGTACATGTACACTTACAAGTTACATACAGCAGTTTGCTTGAATACATTATGCTTGTACAGGTGCATCATTGTAACAGAGTGAATATACCCCATGAAATCTAGCTGTTCTTCAGCCAAAGGATACAAAGAGCATATATCAGTCGCGGCTCTACACTGCGATTAACTGCCCAAAAGCTTTCGCTCCTTCCTGCTTAATTTGCATAAAATAAACAAGTTGTTTACGTAAAACCGCTACCGAAGAGTCTCAGATAAATTGTGAAATCTCGCCCGAGAAACAACCAAATGAAATGAACTAAACCTCAAATTCCAGAATAAGAGTTGCTCTAACCCATAATTAGTATCACTCGTAGTCAAATCATTTTTTAATTCGTGAAAACTTGGAGAAATGAGGAGCCATATTTTTTTTTTTTAAGTCTGAAAATGTAGCATTATTTTTCACATTTGCTCTCATTGCGCAAGATGAAAACTTTCACATATGAAAAATCAAAGTATATTGAGGGAATCCTCGAAATATCTTTTCATAATCATCCGTCGAACGGTTATGTCGGGAAAAAATCGAAGGCAATGCATTCATGAACCCTCTACCGTTCTTCGCGTGTAGTCCCACGTATAGCGGTGCATGCAGGCTGGTTTCAACTCGAGTGTATGCTAAACAGGGGGCGTGTCTTGTCAGTGATTGTTACCGACAAATTTGTTCTCAGCCAATCAGATTGCAAGGATTTCAGTATTTTTCACGTTAAGTCTTCGATTTTTGATGGCAGTTTTACACAAAACTACTACTTGAAACTGCCCAGGGAGTGAGACTGGAGTTTAAAGTTTAGCAATATGTTATTTGTTTGCATATTCATTTCGTCCCAGACTTGTGTCGGGAAAAAAACAAAACCTCATTTCTCGGCCCTCTGAAACAGAAAAATACTCGTATCTCAAAAAATACTCATCCGTTTTCAGTGAAAATTAATATGAAGCATAATATCCTCATTTCCTATCTACTCTGGAATTTTCATGATATTTAAGGCCCGAATGAGGGAGATACGAGAATGTGAATTTTCGAGGATTTCTGCTCCTCGCTCAGCGGAGGGCTTCGATAGCCGTTAGGAATTCAAAAGCTTTGACGACTTTACAAAGACGTTAATTGGGGTGTAGAGCCGCGCCTGATATTGGAAAGATCAATTGCTAAGTATTTTGTGATAAATTATGCGCTGTTCATGTATAGTAGGTAAATTTGTAATATGTAAAGTATTGTCTTAATGGACAAATTCAGATAGTTTTCCACAAACCAATTTAACTAGTCAAGTGATCAAGCATTATGAAGAAAAAAAAATGATAACTTCAAACTGACTATTAGTTATAAATTTAGTTTACTAAAATATTCCAAGACAATTCTAAATACTAATTTCCAAATACATCCCAAAATGGGGAGATTAGATTTGTCAAGACCAAAGACTTAAAGATAATACCCTTCATTACAGTACACCATCTTCAAGAACAATCTGATTTGTAGGAGTAACAAAGAAAATGTTTGGAATTCTTCAAATCCATGGAATACAAGATAAATGCTATATAGAAATTTGAATTATCAAGATGCTCATATGTAGCTACTCATATGCAAATAAGCATCTAAGAAATAAAAGTATTGACAAGCATATAAATCAGTGCTTTATGTAATAACAAATGACAATGTCTACATGAACAGTATATTGTATTTCTATATAATTTTGTAGTACTATATATCCATGTACAAAAACAAATAACTATAGGCATACTGTTAAATATAGGTTACATACATAGAGAATAAATATATCTGATACTCAGAATGAACTTGATTTGCTAAAAAATAATAATTCAAAATTTCCTGATCTTAAAGTAAGCTATGAAAATAAAACAGAAAATATAAAGATAGACACATCTTATCAAAATTCAAAAGGCATTTTCATTCACAATTTCATAAAAATTCAAGGCAGGTTTTAGAGCTAATACATGCATGCATGTACGTATGTGAAACATGCCACAAATATTTATTTGAAGAAAAAAAGAATATACCCATAATAATTTATTACTAGCATATTCAGCAGAATATTAATAGAGCAATAAACATTTGGGCTTAGCAACAAAATATGACACCCCGTTCTTCTAATAATAATGATTTCTACTGTAATGTGACCATTAACTTTAGATGCAAATTCAAAATTGATAAAGACAAGTCGAGCAACTTGACTATGTTAGTTACATTGAGAAAAAATTGGACTACCAATACCATATTTTCATTTGAAATACAGTGCGACTTGTGCATTTCACAAGCTTTATGTTACACCCGACTACTGTTAAGTAATTCATATTTTGTGGTTGAATGGTAGTTATGAAGGCTCTCCACAAATCTTTAAAAGTTATGAACTCTTTTCTCCACTGTGTAGTTGTAACATGGAACATACGTATGCCGTATATAAATGCAGTCTCCTAATATTAAAATTTTATAAGGCAACATTACATGTACATCTTATATATCCTGTGTTCTTGTTCAGATGACTCTCTTTCTAGTAATTTCATTCAGTTAAAATGGAAATCTACAATTGTTATCATTGCAACACCAGTAGCTAATTTGACACAAATTCAGGATATCAACATTGTGTTTCGTGATTGGTTAATATGACTGGTACCGGTATTCTAAATTCTTGATAAATACCTAGGTAATGACTGACCTACCTACTGGACAGGATTATGAACAGGAGAGCATCACTGTTGGGATATATGCAGAATTAGGTGGGCTTAGCATTAGGTCGGCACCATACATGTACAAAACCTGCACAGTAGGCCTACACATCAGCAGTGTGAACCAAGAATCAAATATTATACAAGTGTTGACTGCTTTGAGGGGCACGGTTGAAATTATGGCCCCAGGTGAGCTCGCAACTGTGCTATGCCACGCGACGACAGTCGAGAGGCATAGCACAGTTGCAAGATTACCGAGGGCCATGGTTTTAACTGTGATGCGAAAAGGAAGCAGTCAGCATTTGTTTTATATACCACATCCTTCGTTAGCTCAGATATTCATTTCAAAGACAGATGAAATACGGTACCGTAGGGTAATTCTCATAGATTGCTCTTTCAAAATTTCGTTCGGTGTACATGTATGGTGCCGACCGCTCCCGCCTATCTAAACTGCCATAGCTACGTGCGCGCACAAAGACATAATTTTGCATTGTACGCGCGAGCAGAACTATGCCCGGTCAATAATTTTCAGTACTTTTCACCATACCGCCCAGCAGTCCATACGGCCGTAGTGAATCTAGACATGCTGTAAAGAAAACTTTCTATATAGGACCATACACGTGCAAGAAGTCAAAACCTTTAATTACTAGCTCAACTCTTTATATGCATACTGTACATGACAAATTAACAACTTGAAGGTAATATGGCTGAGGCATATCTGGTAAAACGTAATGGCCTCTGGTTTAACTTAAACTGCAGTCTAAATTAAACTGGGCTTAAAGTATCCCTAGCTACAGTCTAAATTTCTGAACAAAGTTAAACCACAATTAGAATCTAGAATCTGGATTGTACGTTTAACTGGAGATCAGAATGTGATTATCTTCAAATCCACTTTAAAGGGCAGGTTTCGACTGGATATAAACCACACTGAGACCGCAGAATACGGGCCAATAATTCCGGGAGGAAAAATAGTCAGCTCATTATCCTTCTGAATTTTATTTTCCGAACAAAACATCAGAATGGATCCCTACTTGCAAAAGAGAGTATTTCAATTCTGCATTCAAGTTTCTTAACTTTGAAAAAAAAAAAGAGTTGTGTAATTGCTACATACTATGTATATATCAGAGTAAGTGGTACAAACACTTGGAGATTACAGTACATAATATAAAAATGCTTTTACAGTGAATTCTGCACTTTTATGTTGGGTCAAAATCCAAACAATGCAATGACATTATAACAACACAAACAGAGGTGCAGCTTGACATATTTATCAAGGTGTGCAACAGGCATTAAAAAAAAAAAATATATATCATGGATTACACCAAGAATAATTCACTTTTAAAGAATGTCAAAGGATCAATCTTTTTTCCCCTTTTTTTTCATTATTGTAGGATCCCCATAGTATAAAACATTATCCAATGGGAAAACTTTGGTTAACAGAAAACAATTTGAGACATTAAAATGGACACAGGGTGAAATTACATTTAATTCAAGTACAATAATTGACCTGGAATCCATGCATGGTTCCATTCAGTCACATGACCAGTGCAAGAGTTATATAAAGAAGTCAATGTTGACTCCCAGTTAAAAACTAGAAATATCACTGAAGATGATGATTAATACCCCGCCCCGTGACAACAGCCTTTCTTGACTTTTGGTCGAAAACTGAGGAAGTAGTTCGATCCGCAAGATTTTTCCCTGATTTACTGCCATAGATATGCCGTTTCCATGGCAACGCAGATTCCGACTCATCCGAAAAATATGTCTTGCACATCTTCCCAGTAAGACCAATGTGTGTACCAAATTTCATGACTTTCGGTCAAAAACTGAGGAAGTAGTTCGATCCGCAAGGTGTTTCCTTGATTTTCTGCCATAAATATGCCGTTACCATGGCAACGCAGATTCCGACTCATCCGAAAAATATGTCTTGCACATCTTCCCACCAAGACCAATGTGTTACCAAATTTCATGAGCTTTGGTCGAAAACTGAGGAAGTAGTTCGATCCGCAAGATTTGCAACAGACCAACCGACCAACCGACCAACCGACCAACCGTCGACTGATTCATATATACCCCCTTCAAACTTCGTTTGGCGGGGTATAATAAAAGCAACAAAGGAAATTGAAACAATCTAACAAGAGAATAACTCTTCTCTATTTACCTGTTCCACTCTGTTTAAATTAATGCATTTTCAGCAAATGTTAAGATCTTGTCAAATGATCAGTGCAGGAAGTCATTAATGATGACCCCACGTTAAAAATAACAATTTAATATTATGTCATCTGGTTGTACTGGTATACTATTTGGTTTGACTATTAACAATAGTGCAAATATCTGTGAAAATTCAATATGCTTCTACTTGCATTGCTCTGTCAGCTGCTGCCAATATCTCATGAAACATTCATAGCTTTTCCAGTTTGCAGACTAATGAATGCTCTTATTCATGTAGGCTCAATAAGACAATACAAGAAACACATGGTTCTCATAGGCAATGAATTTAAAGGCACACTGCAGTTACATGACAGTTACTTTTCATTATCAAGCACTTGTAATTCTAAAAAGGAAAAGAAAATGCCATATTGCCCAAGAATGCAAAGTATGAATACAAGTAAATTACAAAATATCCATAAAATCCTTGTGATAATGCATTCAAGTACAGTAAAAACCTGCTTTGCCAACCACCTGTATAGAAAGGCCACCTGTCTACAAAGACCACATCTTTCATTTCCTTTGAACAGCCTTTCATCAATGACATCAGTATTAAAGAAACCTGTATGTAAAGTCCAAATGCCTATACCACATTTCTGGCATCCCTTGAGCAGTTTTTATACACAGGTTTGAGTGTACTATTATCATGACATACTGGTTGATATGGTAGTGGAAGAAGGCACAGACTGTGTTTTAGCTAAAGGGCTGACTGCCCCAGGGATTATAACCTCCATTCCTGTCGGCTTGATAGAAAGCCGCAGTCGCTCCTCCCTTTTGCTGGAGTCCATCGGTAAGGCACCTAGACCGAGATTCAAACCCTGATAGGTTGCATCAAGTTTGGCACTTTGCGTGAGAGTCCCGGCAGTCACAGGCTCCAGCAGATGATTACCCATGATGCTGCTGGATGCTACTGCGGGGCTGGAGAAGAGGGGGCTGGTGGGTAAGGCAGTCGAAATGCTGGTCAGTGCCCCTGTAGGTACCGTCACGTAGCTGTAGTGAGGGGGTAAATTCGGAGGGTGAACTATGATGGGGTAGACGATCACTCCGTCGGACACGCTCGTTCCTGTACTTAGGCTCGGTATGGCCGGTACGATGGCCTTGGGAGTAGGTGTCGGTGGTGAAATGGACAAAGAGGGCGATGTTGAAGTTATACTTAAACCAACAGGGCCTGTTATTGCAGTCAGTGAATTAGTACTATTGGATATGGAATCGGTTGATTTAGATGAGTGACGATTTGCGTAGTGGCCGTGTGATTTTATATGTTTGCGTAAAGAGCTAGGGTCCGTGTATCGTTTGTGGCAGCCATGCACTTTGCAACTGTATGGTTTTTCCTCTAAATGTGTGCGTGTGTGCTTGAAGCGGTCACTTGAGTTTGAATAGCGCTTGTTGCAACCTTCAACTGGACACACATATGGTCTTTCACCTACAAAGATAAACAAAATAAGAGCTTCAAATTAGTTTCTTTCTGTAATGTAGCATCTCAATATGAACCTGATTGGTTAAGAGTAGGCAATTTGTCCGTCCGTGACACTGAATATTTTATGGATTATAATTTTTGCAGGTGACCATGGCAACCAATTTTTATCAAATTTCAAATCCTTCAGTAATGCCCTTCATAATGAAACATAAGACAGCTCTCTTCAATTAAATGCTTATTTTCTACAGACCTTCAAACTTGTATGTATTGCATATATTTGACAGCATTCATTTTCAATGCCTCACATTCAAGTACATATGTATACTCCACAATAATATTCCACAATTTCATACTGATTTGCTGTCATGCTATGTGTGTTTAGGGCTTCATTTTAGCATATCCCCCTGCAAAGGCAGATGAATATAAAGGGGAGTTTACATTATCCCACAGAGAGCTAAACAGTCAATCAGATCTCCACAACAAAAGAAGGTAAAAACATCTAGACATCAAAGGATGATCATTTTACATGCATCTTCAAATAAATCTTCTAATTGAAGCTACATGTAAATCAATAGAAATGGGAGTTACGTTATCCCATGGTGAGCGGAACAGACCTCTATAACAAATCGGTAGACATCATCTAGACAAGAAAATCAATGTAATTTTGCTTACAACCTTCCAATACAGCTTCTAATAGAACATCAAAGTATTCAATTAAGTTTGTTAACTGTATTAATTTGCACGAGGTTAAACAATGTGTGCACAGGGCTACATGTAAGTACCCCCTATAAAGCTACCAGCAGAACGATTCACGGAGTGTTTACATTGTCCCAAAGTGAGCATTATAAAAATATGTATACACTGGTATGTGGAATAGAAAAGAAGGTACATCTACATTATAGCAAAATAAGACAAACCATCTTGACACAAAACACATTTTGCTTAACTCTTTCAGTGCCGATATCACGTATATATGACAGATAGACTTGTCATTTTCATTCACCAATTACTCGACTAGAGGAAAGGTAAATGGTGGTCAATGTATATCAAAATTCTAAGCATAAATCAAGCATTCTAAATATATGATTATAATTATATGCTCCCATAGAAATTTTCAGAGAAAATTGCAGATTTTTAAAATGATATTACCTTATTTCAACATTAAACAATAGTAAACAAATGAGAAAACAAAAAAAATGGACACAAAAGGAACCTCAAATGTAATTTTCAATAATTCTTATGTATATAGTTGTTAAAGGAATAATGTTTGGTATCATAAAAAATGCTAATAAATTTCCTACAAGTTTTGTACACAATATTTTGTGAATTAATAGATGGTTAATAAAGTGCAGACATTTGAAAAGTAAGCAGTGATCACATTTTGGTAAAATTTTGAAGAGAGCTAACCCCCTTGGCACAGTAAGAGTTAAAATCCTCTAATAAACCTTCTTATCATGAGCTGTATTGCTTTGTGTTTGCCAGTGTGTGCTTAGATCCTTATTGCCCTTCCCCCAGTAAAGCTATATCAATCATGGGGTGTTTACACTATCCCAAGGAGAGTAAAACAATCAACAGACATAGAAAACAATGTATATCAATATCACAGGAAGGCAAACCATTCCTGACACAAATCTATAATCATTCTACTCAAAATGCTGAAATAGACCTTCTCATAGGAGGTCCACATTTTCAATTTCACTAAAGTATTTGTTTGTACCGATATTGCAGAGAGCATTGTTTTGATCTTCATTGTCCATACCCCCAGTAAGTCTAGACCAATCATGGTGTGTTTACACTATCCCAAGGAGAGCATAACAATCAAACAGACATAGAAGACAAGGTACATCAACATAAAAAAGTCAAAAATACTCTTAATGATAGTCATGTTGCTTAAAAACTTGATATAAAACCTACAAGAAAATTCAGCAAGTTGCATGTACATGTAGATGCAAATCTAATCTGTAATGATTTGTTGTTGAGCAAATGCTGAGGACCTCCTATGAAGCTAGATCAATACACGGAGTGTTTACATTATCACAAAGTGAACACAAAAGTCAGGTAATAAGGAAAGGCAACAATCTTCTTGAGAAGAAATGACAATCATTTAGCTTGAAATCTTCCAGATAAACCTTCCTAATAAGCCTTCAATAAAGGCTATGTATTCCTTCCTTCTCCGTAAAACTAATCTGTACTGAGTGGCCATTGAGCAATATGTGAACAGGGTCTCCTTGCCTATGTATGTACCTATGTGAAGATACTGTAAATGCAGAAATATTTGTGGATTTCGTGCTACTTTCGTGATAATCATTCTACTTAAAACCATTCCATAAAAATGATCCTAAAAAAGTACAGCATATTTCAAACATGGAAGATTAACAATTTTGGAAGAAATTTCAATGTAATTCTTCATAATACACTTTTTAGCAAATGTATTTTTACAAAAAAACAATCAATCATAACACTGCCTATTGCCATTTATTCACATGCTAAGTTTTGCCACAGCAGCCTCTTTTACAGACAATTCACCATGTTATGTGTGAAGGGGGCTGACAGGTTACTGAAGAGGACATACCTGTATGGGACCTGTTGTGGATCTTGAGGTTCTCCAGCCGTGAAAAGCTCTTGAAACACAGCGGGCATTGATGGGGTTTCTCATTAGTATGGGTACGAACATGGATCAGCATCTTATATCTGGTTCACAGGCAAAAAGGATAACAAATATATATGTTAAATGTAAGGCCACTAGAAACATTTAACAGAATATTTATATCCAATGCATCCTTTTTTGTTCATTCTTGCGTTTTGAAAACAGATATTTTTTCTTGTTATTCATTCTCTTGTTATGTTTGTATATTTTTCTTTATGTTGTAAAGTGCATTGAGCATTTAATTAAAATGGATAATGGAGTTATAGAAACCTTATGTATTATGATTATCATTATTATTTTAAAGACCTCAGCCTGACCCAAAACAACCATATATTGACGTAAAGCTTAGTAAACAAAGAATATAATTACCCTGGGTATTCATAAATTTTCGTCTCCGTTTATCCATAAAAAATAAAAAAGATAATTTTTTTTGGTCCGCCCCCTCCCTATGGCGTAACAAGAGAGGAAACTGCAGGGGGTCGCTAGACGTGTGACGACATGTCATGTATACAGCTCCGAGTGCGTCTACACGATATGTCGTCATCAAATTTTCACCCCCCCCCAAGTAGCGTTCCTCAGAGACGGGGCCCTCGTCAGAAAAACCACCGGGGCTCAACATTCGGGACGCTGTTACTCATTCCACAGGAAACGGAATCTCATAAAGTTGGTTTCAATTTGTTCAGAAAATATATAGCTCCCCGTGGATGAATAAAGGGTATATTTCAAAATTCGGTCAGGCTGAGGTCTTTAATATTAAGAAATCTCCTTTATGGACATGTAAGCAGTATATTATGCACAAGAAAATCAACAAATATACCATTCACATCATAAAGGGAAAAGAGCAAAAGAGAGAGCAAAAAAGAAGGAGGGGAGAGATAGAGTAAGAGTAGATATAGAGACAGAAAGAAACAAAATAAATATGTTACATACTGTACATTGCATTACATTTAATCGGGGCAAAAAAAAGTGGTCTCTGTCATTAGTGATGCATACACATCCACATGTACAACAATAACTCAAGTAAGATTAGAAGTGGCATCGTGACCTTTCACCTATAAGTATAAGCAATCACCTTTCAAAGTCTCGTCTCTTGACTACAAAATCACAAATTTCACCCTCTTTAATCACAAATGAACATCTTAGCAGAGTAAGGAGAAATTTTTCATATGGAATAAATGTGCAGACGGTGGTATAAAATTCTTGATTAGGCCCTAAAAACATAACTACAGCTAAACTTTGTCTTTGCCATGCTTTGTCTCTCTTGCTGATGGCTGATAAAAGCATGTGTATTAACACCTGTCAAAAGCACATACCAACTCTTCAAAACAAAAAGATGAAAATTTCAGTGTAAGCAATATATTTAATCCCACCACACCCTGCAACTGGGCCAAATATGTAACATACATGTAAGAACATAATCCTCTCTCTCTCACTCTCTCTCTCACACACAAACTCTCCCTGTGCTATCAAACAATATCCATGTTCTAAAAAGACCTTAAAAAACAACATTTTGTTCATGCATCGCCATGGAAACCTGTCACAGAAAATGATAACCCAATTTCACAGCCAACTTGTGGAGTGTCATCAATCTCTTACTAAACAGACCCCTCCATTGTCTGCTTGAGATCTGTCACTGTAGGATGAGCCCAGGTATGTAACACCGGGGTCAAATGTAATACTAAGGTCAAGGGTAATATGAAAGGGGCGAGGGTCTGTTCACACAGCCAGTGATCTGCCATGCTACACAGATCTATGTTCAAATTCACACTCATAAAATAATATCTATTACTGGAATACATTACACATACTCTCTTACCAGTTAAAATGTGATTTTGATTTGAGATAAGGGGAGTGTTTCATCAAGTGTCTTGTCAGTAATTTTTACTGAAAATTTTCTCTCAGCCAATCAGATGCAAGGATTTCAGTAGCTTATAACCATAAAGTACAGCATCAGTCACTTGCTATCATAAAGGTCCAAATACATGTACTGCAAAACAAGAAACTTTCGCGACATAAAACTTCTGCGAATTGACAGCCAATTTTGCAGCAAGAAACTTTCGCGAATCGCTATATTTTATGTCCTTTCAATTGTGATTTTATCATTCTGCGGCATGAAACTTCCGCGAATCTCGACCACGCGTAGAATTCGCAAAAGTTTCATGCACACAAAAATTTCAGGTTTACAGTACATGGCATTACAAATGTACATGCAGTGCCAGTTCTTTTGCCAAAAAATACAATACACTGTAATTTCTCTGCCAATTTAATCTGAATTTACCTTGCATTGAATCCTTTGCCTTTCCTCTGACAGCCTTCCCATCGACAGCAGTACTCTGTGTCCTTTTCTAACCTTACATGTCTCTCATTCACATGGTATACCAACTCTTCAAGCCGGTCAAACCTCTGGAAGCATGAAGCCCACTTACAAACCTGGACATACCACCACAAAGATGGATAAAATTGAAGAAGAAATAAATTGGTTTGAAATCATGAAAATATTTGATCAGGATCATGAATTAGGATGATATATTTTATTTAATAAATACAGAACAGAGAATATTGAGTTCTGCTAAATGGAGGGGGGGGGGGGGTGGGTGGATCGCCCATGACCATACTTTCCTCATTTGTTTTCATATAACAGAACTTTCCACATAAAACTCATGCCGTGTCTGGCTACCTTTAAAGACCTCAGCCTGACCGAATTTTGAAATATACCCTTTATTCATCCACGGGGAGCTATATATTTTCTGAACAAATTGAAACCAACTTCACGGAATGAGTAACAGCGTCCCGAATGTTGAGCCCCGGTGGTTTTTCTGACGAGGGCCCCGTCTCTGAGGAACGCTACTTTGCGGGGGGTGAAAATTTGATGACGACATATCGTGTAGACGCACTCGGAGCTGTATACATGACATGTCGTCACATGTCTAGCGACCCCCTGCAGTTTCCTCTGTTGTTACGCCATAGGGAGGGGGCGGACCAAAAAAAATTATCTTTTTTATTTTTTATGGATAAACGGAGACGAAAATTTATGAATACCCAGGGTAATAATATTCTTTGTTTACTAAGCTTTACGTCAATATATGGTTGTTTTGGGTCAGGCTGAGGTCTTTAAATCTTCTGGGTTTTACAAATTGAAAACATGACTTCATGTGATATCACATGAAATTCAGAAACAAATAATCCTTCAATCATTTGAAATCAAATCAATTGTTCTTTATATGACGGACATCGCATAATGAATTGAACTTCAGTTTCTATGCATGGCAAGCAGGACACAAACGTTCAACTTCTGAATTTTTGTGGCGTCCCTGTTCAATCATTGGTTTACTATTACAAATTCTTATTATTAGATAGTTTTTAACATGTGATTTATCAACATCTAGTATTAATAAGCATCAAATCAAAGTAATCGCACGAACAGCTTCTTTTTCTTCACATGCTTGTAACAAATAAACGAGTCAACAAGGGCAGCATAAATAAAGTCAAATCAATAATCAAAATGAAAATTTACCAGTAATGTGTTACATGTATTTTCTTCAGGCCTGTCTATGTTTGTCTCTAAATCACTCTTGAAGTCATTTCCATCGCCCACATGGTCAGTATGGAATATGGTCCGAGTGTAGCCTATCGAACCACCACACTTGCTGGATGAAATATTGCTCAACTGGGAAAGGAGGGGAAAACATGCAATCAATGATGATTTCAGAAATGAACTGAAGAAATAATGTCAGAGGAGAAGTAGTTAAACAGACATTCATAATTACAACATACATGCAAAAGAAGATGAATAAGATGAAAATATCCCCCAAACGAAACAGCAACATAATAGAGGAAGGATATCTAGTAAAAAATGAAGAAACAAGTCTGAATTCCTTTGCAATGCCTGCAAAAAAGTAATAATCCACATTTATGTATTCTGATATAAACTAGAAATGTGCATTGCTGGGGCCGCGCAATGCTAAATGAATCCCCCGGCACTGGCAGCAATTTGAAGGAGGGACAAAGACCCCCCCCCCCCCATCCCCTCCCTCAAACAAAAGGATGGTGTAGAAATTAGATGTGTAGGTTTCACTAAGACACATCTTCATATAAAATTTGAAAGAAATGTGTTGAGAGATATACCAAGATACATCTCCATACAAAATTTGAAAGAAATCCATCAAGAAATGTGGCCTGCAGAGTGCACTCACGCCATGCCCTGAAGTATGACCTTTGACCCTATAAAAGACGGAACACTGGTGGCAGCATCACCAAAAACTATAGGTTTTTAGATTACACCAAGAGACACCTTCATGCAAAATTTGAACGAAATCCGTCAAGAAATGCAGAAGAGTGCAAGAAATGGAAAAATGACCTTTGACCCTATAAAGGACGGAACAATGAGGGCAGCATCACCAAAAATTAAATATGTGTAGATTATACCAAGATACATCTCCATACAAAATTTGAATGAAATCCGTCAAGAAATGCAGAAGAGTGCACAAAAGGGACAAATGAGCTTTGACCCTATAAAGGACGGAACAATGAGGGCAGCATCACCAAACAGTAAAGATGTGTAGATTATACCAAGATACATCTCCATACAAAATTTGAAAGAAATCCATCAAGAAATGTGGCCTGCAGAGTGAACTCACGCCATCCCTTGAAGTATGACCTTTGACCCTATAAAAGACGGGACACTGGTGGCAGCATCACCAAAAAGTACAGATTTTTAGATTACACCAAGGGACACCTTCATGCAAAATTTGAACGAAATCCGTCAAGAAATGCAGAAGTAAGAGTGCACAAAAGGGACAAATGAGCTTTGACCCTATAAAGGACGGAACAATGAGGGCAGCATCACCAAAAATTAAACATGTGTAGATTATACCAAGATACATCTCCATACAAAATTTGAACAAAATCCGTTGAGAAATGTGGCCTGCAGAGTGCACCCACGCCATGCCCTGAAGTATGACCTTTGACCCTATAAAAGACGGAACACTGGTGGCAGCATCACCAAACACTATAGGTTTTTAAATTACACCAAGAGACACCTTCATGCAAAATTTGAACGAAATCCGTTGAGAAATGTGACCGCCAGAGCGCACACAAGAGTACACACAAGACATCTATCAAAATATGACCTTTGACCCTATAAAAGACGGAACACTGGGGGCAGCATCACCAAAATCTATAGGGTTCCAGATTTTACCAAGAGACACCTTCATGCAAAATTTGAACGAAATCCGTTGAGAAATGTGACCGCCAGAGCGCACACAAGAGTACACACAAGACATCTATCAAAATATGACCTTTGACCCTATAAAAGACGGAACACTGGGGGCAGCATCACCAAAATCTATAGGGTTCCAGATTTTACCAAGAGACACCTTCATACAAAATTTGAACAAAATCCGTTGAGAAATGTGACCGCTAGAGCGCACACAAACTATCCCCAAAAATATGGCCTTTTACCCTATAAAAGACGGAACACTGGGGGCAGCATCACCAGAAACTATAGGGGTCCAGATTTTACCAAGATACACGTCCACAGGAAGTCTGAAAGAAATTCGGCGAGAAATGTGACCGCTAGAGCGCACACAAGAATGTGACGCGGCGGCGGCGGCGGCGAAACGCTGCTGAATCCAAAGTATCCTCCGGCATACTGCCGGGGGATACAATTAAATGGATAATCTCAGTGGAGAACTAGCAAAACAGATGCTAATAATTATAACATAGGTGATTAATGTTAGAGGTAAAATAAGATGAAGTTGAGCCCCCCCCCCCCCCCCTAGAAAGAGGGAGAATATGTAAATTAAGAAACAATTGTTTCAATTCTCTGTAACAGTACTTCACCATTCTAAGAAAAAAATATAAATTTATCTCATTACTTTCTAATACTTGATTGTATTAATCAGGACAGTAAGTGGTTACAGTAGTCCTCCTTAAAGACCTCAGCCTGACCCAAAACAACCGTATATTGACGTAAAGCTTAGTAAACAAAGAATATAATTACCCTGGGTATTCATAAATTTTTGTCTCCGTTTATCCATAAAAAATAAAAAAGATAATTTTTTTTGGTCCGCCCCCTCCCTATGGCGTAACAACAGAGGAAACTGCAGGGGGTCGCTAGACGTGTGACGACATGTCATGTATACAGCTCCGAGTGCGTCTACACGATATGTCGTCATCAAATTTTCACCCCCCACAAAGTAGCGTTCCTCAGAGACGGGGGCCCTCGTCAGAAAAACCACCGGGGCTCAACATTCAGGACGCTGTTACTCATTCCACAGGAAACGGAATCTCATGAAGTTGGTTTCAATTTGTTCAGAAAATATATAGCTCCCCGTGGATGAATAAAGGGTATATTTCAAAATTCGGTCAGGCTGAGGTCTTTAAATGACAAACAAGTCTGTATGTACACTGTAGTGTAAATATCATAACAGGGAACAGGGGTGATGTTATTTTCTGTCTGTTTTCTCTCTCTCTCTCTCTCTTTCTTTCTCTCTCTTTCTTTCTCTCTTTGTCTATTGCCGGTCTGATGGTGGTATCGTTGGTGCGGCAAAGGTATTCAGAGGAATGACACTTTTTTATCTTTTTTTTTTTTAAATCTTTTATGTTACAATATAAATGTGCAAAACAGTACGACTGTTTATTTTCTACAGAACAAATGGAACACATATTCTGTATAATATTATTAGGTGTTTCCTGACCAATAAACAAAACAGGAAATTTCCAAGGAAAATCCCTGTGAGCATCAACAACATCTACCAGTATAAAGAGAAAATGTTTAGTCTTACATTTATCATGCCATCTTTCCCACTGATCGATGTCAAATGCTGTGTGTCTGACAGTCCACCGACCAAAAGGCTATCCAGCGAGGCGGCAGGTTTAAACTCCATCCCAGTATTACTTGCCATGTCCATCGTCTTGTTGTGAAGTCGTTGATTAGATTGTAAGGCAACAGATGTCAGAGAAGGCCGCTCACTTGTTAGATTATCCACTCCACATCCCATTAGTACTGTTACTCCTATAAAGTATAAATTATCATTTGAAAAATACAATATTATATACATTTAGACAGTTGACTGCCTAAATAAATTCTCGCAAGTCTTCTGTACTTTTAGGCAGGGCTCGATGCTAACAGACACCGGGACTTATGAGCCCTCAGTTTCTAACTCCGGACCCCCACAATTTCAAAATTGCATCAGTCAAGACTCTCTACAAAAAATCAGAATGGGGCCTTAAATTTTTAAAAGCTTTCTAAAAATATGTATTTGAATATTAGGCTAGCTAGCTTGTGTGACTAAAAACTAATTTTGGACACAAAAGTGACACAAAAGTGACACGTAAAGTACATGTACATGTACATGTAGCTAAGAATGTACATGTATCTCAAAAATCAATAGATTGTATAATAAGGTCTTTTTATGATTTTTTTCTATTAATCTTAAAAAGTGCAGTACTTGAATCCATTTCCCAGGAAGCCAGGAAACACTGTTGGGGGCAACAATTTTTCCCACGAGAATATTCTTGTTGATTTTGTCATCCTTCAAAAATGAAAAAATAAAATTTGTACCCATTCAATGCTGGGAAATTGCCACACTCAAACAGAGCATGCTCACCGTTTATTGATTTTTATGAATGGGATAACTTTAATGCATACAAAATATTCCGAAGCATGACATTTCTATCTACAATCACTGTGCTATACAAATAATATCTTTTGTACAAGTGAGTGACCTGGGGTGGTATTTTGAGATTTATTTTATCTTGATTTTAGTCAAAAGATTTTAATTGTCATAACAACTTTTAAATTGCAACATTTCATTGGTGTTTGCGCAGATGAATTCTACGTACACAGCCACTTCTGTGCAGTCATTAACCAAGGATGCGCCATAAGCGTACATTTTGTTATGACAATTAAAATTATTTCACTAAAATCAAGATAAAATAAATCTCAGAATACCACCCCAGGCACCTGGGTAATAATTAAAAATGTGCAAAAGAGATATTGTATGGGACACTAAATTCACTTGCCAATACTTTTTCTGACAGAAAATACAAAGAGACCACAGATGATACACAGGAGCTGAGAGTGAGTTCACTTTGGAAAATTCCAAAAAATTCAAAAATTCCTGGAAAACTGACAGTTTTTTTACAGAAAATAAAAACAAGCTCTCGGGGGAAAAACGAAATAACTTAAAGCACTAATAGAAGAATGAAGAAGACAGGTGGCCCACACTGTTTTTCTTGTTTTATTTTCAGAATGTTTTCATATCTTCATATTCGTCAGATTCAGAAATATATACACGTACTGTACTGTACACTGTATACAACAGAATGCAACAAAAATGAGGATTACAGAGAAAATAAATCATTCGACCGCCACAAGACCTGACTGATGATCAGACAATTACTAAATGGTTGAAAAATATTATGTGATTTTATCTCATATTCCTGACAATACCCTGTAACTATCTCATGGGAAATAAGATCTCATGAGAAAAAAGTTGCATTGTTGACAAACTACTGAAATACGAACGAAAAAAAATTGGATGAAAGATTTTATTGATTGATTAAGAGAGATTAGTACATGTAGGTCAAATATATTGAGAAAGAAGCACAGGTATGTGGATTAAAAGAGATACAACACAATCCTGCACTCCAATTAGGAAAGAAAGAGAAAAGTCTTTCATTTTCATTTTCTTTCATCGCTGGGGACATCAGGGGCTTGTGATCTGTTTAGCTGTCAATAAAATATGGGTTGCCATGGAAACAAGTAACAGAGTTAGCAATGTCTTCGAATCCATGAATGTGACTGCCATTTAAGAATGTTGATGTGATGAATCTGAGGAATTTGTGGAAGAATGGGGCAAGAACTGGTTTATTTCAAAGATGGCAAATGGTTGTGCATACATGTATGCATGGAGATGCGCAATTTGTAAAATAATGGCACTCCTATTTTCTTCAAGCAAGTTTCAACTATTTATTTGCAAAATTTGATATATGATATGATTTGAGAAAGGTAGAATGATGTCTGGACCTCATGATCTATGCAATATTCTTTACAAAAGGCATTTAAACCAAATTATCAATTTTCAAAATTATATTTTGAGACAAAACACAATTGCTGCGGGTCGAACACTGAGTGTACACATAATGTGTTGTGCAGTTGGCCACTTCTGAAAAGGGCAAGTTTTTGTACTGTACATTAAACAAAAATAATTAAATTCCCACACAGTTCTTGCATCTAAAATTACGATTTACCAGTATTTTCATATTTTTACAAAGAAACATTAATTCCATGTTGGGGGAAGGGACCTGGGGCTGAAAATAAAACATGACCTGTCATACTAGTCTCTAATGGAAATTTCAATCAATAAGTTTGTCTAGGGGCCTATATATTTCTCCTCCTTGCCCTTTCCATGTCCTTTGTTTTCTTACAGTGATTACATGTAGTTGCCATCACTTGCCTTCCTCATATTCACATACTCCCATACATGTATCTGTTAATATTACAAAACACACAAACATATCACATACAGAGAAAACAAAAACCACTGAAGAAATGGTCAGATCTGTGTATTAAGATGAGATGAACTGGGTGTACACTGACGCAAGTAATATCAAGTATCGAAGCACCTTCCCACAGCTTTGCACAGAGATTCTTATCAGACTACAGAAATAAAGGATTCCCTCCCAAAGTCAAGTTCAAGGTCACCATGTGGGGTCAAGGGTCAAGCTACTATTTAGATGAGAGGCCAGGTGTTCTCAATTTCATGCAGTCAGGCAGAGTTTCAATACGGATCCCTCTTAACAAAAAGTGTGTTCACACAAGATTTTTTTTTTGGGGGGGGGGGGTGGAAACATTAATGAAAGATCTAAATTAAGTTCAGTTAATTCTATTTTGAATAAGAATGTATGGAAAGTTGGAATAAAAGTCACCAAACTGAATTTTCATCTCCTTTGGTAGAAAATTCACCTTTAACATCTCAATAGAAATCAGTTTTTAACTTTTTTACATTCACTGATCTCATCAGGAGAGATAAAAAACCGAAATCTGTATCATTCTAAGTGTTTTGTGTTTTCCTTTTACTTTCAAATGTCACCTCAAAAAGGCAAAACCCCCAAGAGGAAGAATTTGACAAAGTGAGAGCATATATCATAATGCTTTACATTTATAGCTCAATGTTAGATATAGATGGAAGCAAGAATTTGACATGTCCATCCTATACTATGAACATCAATTTTGATCTCCATGTTATCACGCTATTTCTATGCTATTAATTGGGGCAGATAAATTTCTACTTATTTGTTTCTCCTCCATCCTTTGTACAAACACACTTACAAAGATAGCCAGGGATACAGAAGTTCAGAATAATTCCTAGAGGGGAAAAAGAGTGGATCAAAACAAGATGCTGGGAACCAGAGTGTAGGTGGCCATTCTGGTGATTTCAGCTAAACTATGTTACCATGGAAACAATCAAACTGACTGTAAAACACAAGAACTGTCCTGAATGTGGGCGGTGGTATGTTGGCATTGGAAGGATGCTGAGACAGTGCTAATCACCAAAAATGTGAACTCTGAAAATCTTGATTTTGGATCAGACATGGTGAAACCCTAATTGATGTTCACATAGACTTTACAAGCCCCTTGTGTCTTTTTTTTTTTTGGGGGGGGGGGTTTATACTTTTTTAGCACAGACATTTGAGGATGTTATTTGTATCGGGTAAAATGGAAATCAAAATCTATTGATCATTTATTTTTTTAATTTAAATTTTTTTTTGCAGATTGACCTAAAGGCGAGATCACCTATTAAGTTCTTAAAGACCTCAGCCTGACCCAAAACAACCATATATTGACGTAAAGCTTAGTAAACAAAGAATATAATTACCCTGGGTATTCATAAATTTTCGTCTCCATAAAAAAGATAATTTTTTTTGGTCTGCCCCCTCCCTATGGCGTAACAACAGAGGAAACTGCAGGGGGTCGCTAGACGTGTGACGACATGTCATGTATACGTCTACACGATATGTCGTCATCAAATTTTCACCCCCCCCCCCCCCGCAAAGTAGCGTTCCTCAGAGACGGGGCCCTCGTCAGAAAAACCACCAGGACTCAACATTCGGGACGCTGTTACTCATTCCACAGGAAACGGAATCTCATGAAGTTGGTTTCAATTTGTTCAGAAAATATATAGCTCCCCGTGGATGAATAAAGGGTATATTTCAAAATTCGGTCAGGCTGAGGTCTTTAACCAAGGAGTCATGAATACCACAGGGGATCATTTTGGGTTTTTAGAGAGGTGATGAAATGGTCATTAATGAAACTTCATTTGAATTTCAGTTCTATGTATAGTTACTTTGCATTGTAGCAGCACTGCTCAAGGCGAAAAAGGGGTTAATAATTTCAAATTGATATAACATTCATCTGTAATAGATGCTAGTACCAAGGTCTCAAATTCAAACTTAAGATCGTTCTTGAGATGTAGCATTATCAAGAAGTAGAGCAGAGGTACAGAGGAACCTGAAACATTATGCCTTAAAAACAAAAATCCACTTTGTCCGTCAAGCCGTGAAAATCCAAAGCATTCAATTTTTTCAAAAAGGGTGCAATTGTTTAAAACATGGAAAAAAGCTTGACGGAGTTGGATTAACTTATATTGGGATACTGAAACAAGCAAAGAAATACAATCAAAAGTCCATGTTCAAAATCCTAAGAAAATATCAAAATATCAATCATATTCACAACTAGAAATATCACTGAAGATGATGATTAATACCCCCGCCCCGTGACAACAGCCTTTCTTGACTTTTGCTCGAAAACTGAGGAAGTAGTTCGATCCGCAAGATTATTCTGATTTACTGCCATAGATATGCCGTTTCCATGGCAACGCAGTTTCCGACACATCCAAAAAATATGTCTTGCACATCTTCCCACCAAGACCAATGTGTGTACCAAATTTCATGAGCTTTGGTCGAAAACTGAGAAAGCAGTTCGATCCGCAAGATTTGCAACAGACCGACCGACCGCCCGACCGCCCAACCGTCAACTGATTCCTATGTACCCCCTTCAAACTTCGTTTGGCGGGGGTATAATAAATCATATTTTGGACCTATTATTACTGTGAAGTTATAAATTTTTCCAATAGATCTACAAGTATACTGAAACACTATAACAAAATTCTAAATATGTAATAGGTTACTTGCACAAAATGTAAACTGTCATGAGTATTGGATTACAAGTAGAATGTAGAGTATAATGCTCAAAACTAAAGCTGGCACATTCTTCTGTTTGGATCTTTACAATGACTACAATGATCATCTCATAATAAATGGGACAATTCTTGCAGCATGACAGCTGATAAAATGAGGGCACAGTAAGAATACCTGGATTGGCAAGGGCAGATGAAGCAGATGACGTCATCTTCTTGGTTTCGTCATCATTGTTATTGTTGTTGCCATGGTGATCTGTGTTTCCAGACTCCTCATTCTTGGAGTTCAATTGATCATGGCAAGCACTGTCCTTTCTCCATTCATCTCTCTCCTGTGATGCTGCTTTGAAGGGTGGCGGCTGAGGTCTGAATGATGTTGGGGTGTACTTGAAATGGATACTGGTAGAGGGCGCTTTGTCTAAAAGGGGAGAGTCCATAGAATCCATGAGGCAAGGGGAAGGCTTACTCCTGCATTGAAGAGAGAAAGGAGGAGGGAGGTTAGGAAGGAAGTAATGAAATAAAGTCAATTACCAATGCAGTATCACTATCACCATTACTGTTCTTTTTTTCTTGCGGTTTATCATGGTGACATGCTGCAAGGCCCTTTGAAGATTACTAGCCAAAGATTTTCAGAAGATGAGGTTTAATTAATCAAAATCTAAAATGAATCCTTCATCACGAAAGCCAAGTAAAGGTCATCTATAACAAGAAAATACCAACAGCTTTTGACATGAGATGAATTTGATTCATAAGTCATACGTTGTTACCCCACTGACGACTGACAACACAATGACGACAAAACATTTAAAGGAAAAAAAATCCACCCTGATAAATTAATTTCAATAAAGGCAGGAATTACTATACAAAAGATTTCAGAAATGTCTGAAAAAGTTTTCTCAAATGGGTGACAGAAACATAACTGAAAGCATATTTGCATCATGGTCCTCTTGTATGAAATATTATCCTTTATCAATACTCGAGAATTGGTGTAATTATGAAAAGTTTTCAACCATAACAAAATTTAAAAATACCGGTAGATAATTGCTCACAAAAGGAATCATAGATTTGCCAATTTCAATACGGATCTTCAAAATTTCAAAACTTGACAACTTTGATATTCTTTATCAGAGTTTTATCAATCTTTCACAGAAATACAATATATTTCATTGATTTTTCTGCATTTATTCAAGTCAACTCGCTGTTAGGGTGGGCTTTTCCCCCTTCAGATATTATATTTTACTGTAATAAAGCTAGTATCAAGCAGACAACATCAACAGCAATGTCATCATAAAAAAAGTAGGATGGTTACATTACAATAGAATAAACAAAAGTTGCCCTTCAACTTGCAATTTCTTGCTGATCCCTCTAAATCCTAACCCTTTTCACCCAATGACGTACATTCAAACAATGACACTCACTGTTTCTACATTCAACATTCTCATTCTTCAGCCATTTAATATCAGTTCTTCAGGGACTCGCATCATATCAGATTTATTTACTCAGGGGACTACTGTACATCATGTAGGCCTTACATGTACAACCTGACAGGATGGTTCTCTAGCTCTGTATTACATCAATAGGCAACCTCATTTGGTGTCTTGGAAGTTGGAAAAAAAAAAGAGTAGGAACGTTCAAATCTCATAATGATGTTCTGTTTCTCCTTTTTCATTAAACGAAAAAAAAATAACTATACATCATGACCTATAATACAGTATATAAAAAAGATTAGACCAACTTGTAAGCCAGTCTTACTCACAATATGACTCTACTTTATGTTCATAGTAACCTGTCATAATGTACATGTAGGCTTATGCATAAAATATGGGAAAATAGAGGAATAAATAGTGGAATGAATTGTGGAATATAGTAGGCCCTACATGTACATGTAAGTCCACTGATCATACCACAAACAAAACGTTGTTCACATTTAGTCCTACAAATCACTTGTGCACACACACACACAAACACATAAATTTATGAATGCTACATATTCATTAACCATGCACATTACACATACATGTACATGTAACACTAAAGAATTTTCATAGGAGAGTGGCTAGGATCAGGAGCCCATAAAATGTATGGAAAACCTCAAGCATTCAGAACCATCATTTTTCATAGGGGAACCCCTGGTGTGGGTACCTTGGGAAAAATTTTCCTCCCAAGAAAATAGGTCATCTGATCAGCAATACGTAGGTGTGTTTCCATTATGCCAGAGTCAGCCCCTACAATATATGGCATGTAATTCAAACTGGTGTTTTCATAGATCAGAGAAGAATTGGAGAAGGGGGGGGGGGGGGTGTTATTTACTGCTACACATGTACTTTTTTCCTTCTCTTCAACATGTCTTCACATTCACTTCATCAAAAAGGCAGTTAACCCATTGCCTACGGGAACCGGGTGGTCCATGTATTAACCCTATGTGAATTTAAGAATTCAGTAGCCAAGGGGTTAATATAATTTTACTTAAACCAGAATAAATGTATGTATTGTGTACAATATACACAGGTCTATAGTCTAAACAAGTGAAATGTATCTATAGTCAATGGTCAGAACAAACAAGTTTCAATGAATGGGGTGGTGTGTGTGGGGGGGGGGGGGCTCTTGCCTCTTTGTGCCTGGAATCAAGTGACATGCTTTGTCAGGAGGAAGATTTGGAAAGCTTGGGGGCATCCCCCTTCCTCTATCGTATGTATTTCACATAGCTACATTGCTTGGCATATTAATATTGTTTATGGATTAAAAACGGTGTACTTTCATCTGTATTTTTGCAATCAATTCTTATTTTTGAACATTTTAACTACAGTTTTCAGTTCAAATAATGGAAATGGCTGAAATAATGATTATTGAGGAGTTTGTATATGGAGTTTGATCTTTGATACAACAGGCTGCCCAAACATAAGACTACATTATTTACCACAAAGAATAATTTTTCTCACCGAGTTTGGAGATAATAGAAACACTCACCGTCTTGGGGTCAAAGGATTTGAAATTCTCTTCTACAGCAAGAGGCAGCACTGTTGGGGGTCTTGGCAGAGAACAATATTCCCTTTGACCTTTTGTTTGGAAGGCTTGGGTCTACCAACACCAATTCACTTCTAATCTTTGCATACTGACAGACCCTGAGTATCTCTACAAAATGGCTAAAGGGGGCATGGAGGGTTTCATTTCAACATATTATGTATTACTGGGATTTTTTCCCCCAGGTCTGGTGTTCAAGGTGTTCAAGCTGTTCAGCAGTTGATTGAGAACAAGTCTGTGATAGCAAGACTTCAATATTTTTTAATGATTGTTACTATCTTGTCCAAATGATCAACACCAATTAACAAAGAGATACCCCTACCGTACATGTA
Organism: Heliocidaris erythrogramma; assembly: GCA_025617745.1. NCBI lineage: Eukaryota > Metazoa > Echinodermata > Echinoidea > Camarodonta > Echinometridae > Heliocidaris > Heliocidaris erythrogramma. The sequence continues at coordinate 37,266,130 of CM046867.1, forward strand.
GGCCTACAATACATGTCAGCTTAATTGCATTCTAAAGAAAATAATTTTGTGGATCTGGTCCCACCTAAACAGTAAAAGCTGGTAATATTTGATTTACTACTATGTCTAAGTACATGCACTTTCAAAGCCCAACATTGTACAAGGAAATACATGTCTGCCAAAAATGTCATCCCACCTATGTGAACCCCCCCCCAAAAAAAAAAAAAAAAAAAAAAAAAAAAAAAAAACACACACACCAACAAAAAAAACAAAAAAAACAAAAAAAACAAAAAAACCATTGCCACTGGCCCTCAGAAAAATATTTTCAACATTCCTAAAAATTTGAGAAATCACATTATAATTGGTACAGTACAACCTTTAGAAACTTAACTACTAGTAACTTGTACAAGTATGTACATGCCTGGTGCCCAGCCCACCCAGTCACTGAGAAACTACATTTGTACAGTACTTTACATGTGCATCATACTTGTAGACCCTATTTATATTACAATAGTACAACAAAAATCTGTAATAGTAACAAGATACTCGCACATTTTAGCTTTAGAAGTAAAAGGCCAAGAAAAATTAAAATCCTATTGATACTGTTTAGCAATGTAGTGAACCGCCGCGGCTGCGCGATGTAGTGTCCCACCTCATTACCATTCAATAAGAATTAATTGCGGATGCGCTGTGGTGTAGTGGATTGGGGGTTCTCGTCTTTGGATCTGAGGGTCGCGGGTTCGAACCCTACTATGTCTGGTGTTTATGTCCTTGGGCAAGGCATTTCATCCGCTCGTTTTTTTTAACCATGGGTGATGGGAACCTTGGTCGGGTGTTAACTAAGCTGTGAGCCTCATCTGATAGCCTGGCTTGCATGCTCCCCGGGGAGTTGAGATTGTGCTCAAGATAATTGGGCAGGTTTGAATTGTACCTGATGACTATGGGGTAATTGTTATGCAGGGCCCGCTGGGAGAACAGTTCTTAGAACTGAAGTGGCTACCTTAAAAGTGCCATTGTACTATAGATCTAGGTCTAACTAGAGTAGTAATAGTATGACTTAAATATTGCCTATACACACCTTCAAAACAGTAAAGAAAAAATTAAAAATTAAATAAAGAAAAAACAGATGCACTTGTGGAATTCAATAGGAAATTGCATCCATGCAGCAAACTATAATAGCCTAGGCATTACTTTGTGGCAGCGTCCCGGGGCTAGCCTAGGCATAGCCGCATTACGTGAAAAATTGTGCAGATTTCAATGCTGCTAAAAAAAGTGCTATCACATATCCAATTTCTGTTGCGTTAGCGCTGAGTATAGTTACACTGCAGCTAGAAGGAAAAATCCCTCTGTTTGGAGGAGTCTTTTGTCACTTTGTTTTGGTCGCTCTCTTCCTCGCGAGGGGGTTCAGCGGAGCATCGTCGTACCCAATGTAAGCGTAGCCAACACCCGAACAACGGCTGATCTTACACTGCAGCAGCACAGATGTAACGTCGTTAGACCTAACAGTTAGATCTACACTCGAACACAGAATGACAGATAAATGATAAAATGTTGCGAGCAAGGCTGGTTGCGACTACGGCCGACTACAACCATTTTATAGTCCTGTACTCGGCTGTAGGCCAGGAGAAATAAATATTATAAAAACAACAATAAAAGAAAAAAGAAAAAAATTTAAAATACATTAAATACAGTGCATGTGTGAACGGCTAAGCTCCAGCAGTTTCTCCGATTGTGCTCTAATTAGACTATAGTCTCTCATCATACTAATAGCGCGCGCGCGGATACGATAACTCAATAGATACTATGTTGCAGTGCTTTTTGTACACTGCATGCACAGGCCAAATATGACGGTACGTGCTGTCCCTTCGGTGCTATACATGTAAAATAAAAAAAATCAATTAAAACAATTTTTAAAAATCAGATGCACCTGTGACCGTGGAATTCAATAGGAAATCGCATATTACTTAGATGAAGATTCGCTGAAAGTTTGGTGAACTGAAATGGAACCATTCAAACGTTAAAGCACTAACAAACAAACAAACATCGGGACAGAATCGACTGAAATTAGGCATGCATGGGTTCTGTCTGCGTTCCAAATAAAATTCATTTGTCCACATAATGATTACAGAAACCTAAACCAAGTCGGCACTACACTACACAATACACATATAAACATTAATTACTGGTATATTAACCATGTTAGAAATCAAGCAATACCAACTTTCCTGAGATTTTTATTTTTGTCATATTCTCAGAAATATCAAACAACAATAACAAACTATTTAGAACACAATGGAAAGGGACAGACATTGATCTATCTATGAATCAATTTAACATGTACAAATGTTTTATTTACTAATTATTCTATTCAAGGCAACAATATTTTTACTTTGGGCAAGATTAGCAAGGAACTCCTTTGAAATTCTTATGACATCTATGTCTATGGTTCAGAGTTATTCTTAAAATGATACATACATGTACATGCCCCCCTTTGGAAGAAAACTATGCATTTTGACCATAAAGGATCCGCCCTTTTGTTGATTGTGCCGCAACTGCGAGAATTTTCGAGAAGCTGTCAAGACCAAAAAATATGGGTCTACCTTCTCCAAAAGTTGACAAACCTGCATTTGTGTGCTCCCCCCTTATACTAAATCCTGGATACACCCCTGTGTACATGTACAAAGAAAATTTGAAAGTTTATGATTGTTCATCATCATTCATTTTCCTCTCACTATACAATAATTCTTCTTGACATTTTTGTGATGCTTTTCCTTAAATTTTGACACAAATTAATAAACTGTTCAACTACACTGTAGTTCTATTCATAACCATGTGAAAATAGTACTTTTTAAGGTATTCTTTTACATTCAAATTGAAGCATGATTTAAAAAATAACTTCAGTATAGAATTATGCTGCAAGAGAACCGACATAATGAGCCCCAAATGAAATACATGTATCTCTACAACAGAAACTACTTTGAAATAATTATGGCAAATATCATGCCATGTTTTCTACAGTTTTTTTGTTTACAAGAGGAAAACAGCTCATAAAAATTATATAAGGCACAATCCTCTTTAACTTATATTATACATTATGTTATAATATTCAGTATTTGGCTTGAAACTTTCAACAACATAACATTCAAACTGAAACTAAAATCATACAAACGAGTGGAAATACTAAAAAAATAGGTTTAAATTTGAGATTTACTTACAATTTTTAAAAGTATCTAGAGATTAAAAATGACAGAAACTCCCATTGGCAATTCCATCACCATGTGTAACAACATCAAGACATAATTTCTCCATTCATTAAGAGGTAAAAATTGCTCTAAATATATATCTCTTTTCTTACATTTTATGATCACTGATGGAACATAAATGTATGCCTACAAAAAGCCCTACAAATGTATTCCTGATATATTATTGAAATACTTTGTTTTATGAAGTTCCATAACAAACTATTGAGGGAAAGGGTGTTTTGAGGGTCTAGAATATGCAGTGGCAGATTTACATGTACATACGGGGAAAACTGGCCCGTGCCCACCCCCACCCCCCCCCCCCCCCCCCCCCCTTTGAAACCCAACTGGCATATCTTAAGTACACAATTAAACAAATTTGCCTCCTTAATTGTGTACTTTTTTGGCATTGTGCCCCCTCTTAAACAAAATCCGGGATCCACCCAAGAATATGTACAGGACTACAAGATAGGTGAAAAACACCCTGAAAACATTATGAAGCATCACATCTACCTATTGGCTAACTAACTGTTCGTTTTGTGCAAGTACTCTCCTCCTTTGGGACTCCTTAAGGAAAATATAATTCTTTGATTTTTTCCTCAAATCTCAGGTTTTGGATACAATTGCCTCCTTCAGTCCTGATGATTCTTGCTGTCTTTCAGGTACTTCTGGAGGAAGCAGGTGCAATAAACCAAGTTTTATACACTTTTCTGAAGAATGAAGTCGTTTTACAGTGCCTACATGTATGTAGGGTGTGATGCTCCTACACATGGGACCTCCATTTAACTCCTATACCCAAGGGACAGACTATTTCCCCAAGTGAATTCACCAAAAACAGTGGTGAGGGACACTCAGGGAACCATTACTATGTGGGGCTGTGTCAAATTCGGTGGTGGTCATAACCTTTAAGTTGAAGAGGTAAAAACACCAATATAATCAGCAATATTGTGAGAAAATACTGCCTTCTACATTTTAGGATGATAGAATATCTGATTTCACGCCAGATTCTTCAATAGAATCTTTATGATCTTGATAAAGTGAAATTTTCAGGCTGTTTTTGGCTGGTGATCTTGCTCCTTTCCAGCACACATACATGTATGTGCTAGAGATCACACACTTGCTATGGGAGGCAATTCCCCGCGGTACGAAGGTACAGAGTGCGAGGTTATCTCCAATAACTTTGCATAAGTGTGAGTGTCGGAATGGAAGGTCTTACGATCCTTAATTACCAAGGCAGACACTCTATCCATTGAGACACATGCATTGCCTTTAACAGCTTTAAACTATAATCCAGAGGATAGAGCCATTTCAATTTTGAAATTTGTGACCAGTCATTTACATGTAAGTCATATGCGTTATTCATATATATTGCAATCCCACTTATAGCAGTTGCACTTACTGACTTAGCATATTTGTACTGTATGTGTGACAGAATAAAAGCCAAATACCACAATGCTCCAGCTCCAATCCATGCTTTATTTTGTTAAACATGCAAAGCAAATATAAATAACAAATACATGAAATACGCATGATTGAGCAATAAAAATACTGTCTGACTGTCCTTTATAAAGTTTTAAAATTTTAAGCTTTTCTTTGTTCCTAACTTCTAAAGTTCTATTTTGATTTTGTTTTTATGACCATCACATCAGATCATCCTCATCTTATCAGGAATTTACTTCAATCAACGATTTGAATTTGAATTTGTACGAGTGCTTAGCAGAGTCTTAGAAGAAGTAACTTGGATTTATAACTTACAATGTCTAAGTTACATGTAGGCCTACTGTCTGTAACATCAGTGTTGGGACTGAAGCTGGACTGGAGAGAACGATCGCCGTCAGTCTCGGGTCGGTTCACAATCAAAGTGCCGAAGGCGAAGCCATACCACCGGTTCATGAGATGTTTTTCCCGTAATTCAAGTCAAACAACAGGCTGAACCGCTTGGTTTTCAGATCAAAAGTTCACTGCAACATCTTACAGCTATAGCCCAAGTGTATCAGCAGTTTTCTTTGAATGACAGTGAAGAAAAGAAACCGAATTGTCAGTCGCAGTTAGGTCCCTATCCGCGCCATTGTGGAAGTCCCCGTACACAGCTAGCTAGCTAGCTAACCACAGGCCTTGGATCGCATACATACATATGTACACGAATTCGATTCGGCAGGCTCGGCGGCTGGGCCTGGGAGGCTTGCTTAGGCTGAATAAGGTACATGTGTGCAAGCAGCTGGAAGTATGTAACCGAGTACTGCGCATGATCAGATCAATTAGACCCCCAACATGCTAAACAGAGATCCCATTGGTGGAAGAAGTTGTCACTGCCATGGCATACTAGTAACTGGTTTATAATTTTAACAGAAAAAAAAGTAAAGCTCCAATTGCCACACCCACTGAAGGTAAGTGAACTGATCAATTTTTCAAGAACATGCCACTTACGTTTAATAGTTTCAATGATCATTTGGAAATATATAGACAACACGTTTAAACCTATGTTATTTTGTTAATGGTTTGTTTTTATTATACCTGTACATTTATGGCATGGGTTTAAAAAATGTAGGTCTTTCCCATTAGATAAAGTTTTAAGAAAAAAATACTACAAAATTATTTAAGGAGAGGGAAAGGGAGAGAAACCTATGTCGATCCCTTCAGCATCAAGAGAGGCCAAGCCAGGGGCAGCAATTGTCCCCCTCCCCCTTCAGGAAAAAAAAGACCTTTTTAATTGTTCATTCGCCATAGATTCTTGTGACCTGTGCCTCCAAAACTGCTTAACACCGAGTCAATCAAGCTACATGTAATAGAATTTGCCATGTAGTGCATTAAGGGATAGACACATTATGACCAACTGTCAGTGGGACGTTTCCCATAAGCAGGGGCAGATGAGGGGTGGTTCGCTGAGGTTTGGATCCCCACCCCCTTTTGCAGTATAACCTTTTTTTCCCCTTTTTGTTGTTGTTTGTCACAGATTTTTTATTGGCTATATCGTGGTTGAGGAAACCACTCGTTCGTTAGCACGCAAAAATAAAGTACAGAGTCTATGGACGGGGAATGAGGAAACCAATGTATGAAACGCAATGAAGCGCTTCTGTGCAGAGTGAATGGTGGTTTCCTCAACCACAATAATGCCATTTTATTTAAATCAGAACCCTGCCCCCTTTAGAAAATCCTAAAGCTGCCCCTGCATAAGAGATCTCCCCCCCCCCCAAAAAAAAAAAACTACTTTGTACACGTAGGCCTATGTTGTTTTTTTCACTTCAATTAAAAAGAAAATTAGAAGAGATAGCAAAATGAATAGAAGAGTTTAAATCAAGGGAGACGAAAAGGAAAACAAAATTAGCAGTCCGAACAAAATTTGTGACGATATTCACATACTTTATTTGCAAAAATATCAAATATGAAAGGCAGTAGTTTTTCCCTTATCGAGGAGACTGGGTACTAATAAAGAATATGCTCATGAAGCTAAAGGTCAAAGACCTAATCTAAACATACATGTATACACTCTACTTATAATCATAAAATTCTTTCACATTAAAAACTTTTACATTGAATTAGAAAATATGATCGATGAACGATTCTGACACACACTTGTTTAACACACACTGATAGCTCCCCCCCCCCTTTTTTCCCCAGAAAAATAATTTTCTGACATGGAAATCCTATACATGTATTCCTGATGCAAAAATTCCAATCAGCCATCTTGGTTATGAAATACATGTGCATCATTAAAATGTTGGACTTTTTTTCTTCTTCCTCTTCTTTTTTATCCAGAAAAATAATCCTTACCTAAGAAGGATGACAGGGGAATCCTATACAGTGGAACATCATTATAAAGAACATTGTTATAACAAACTCTCATTATAACAAGGTTATTTTTCAGATACCACTTCTTTGAATGCTATTGTTTTTTTAGCCCTGATATAACAAGGTTTTGATATAAAGAGGTAATTTCCTTGGTCCCAAGTAGCTTGTTATTACGAGGTTCCACTGTATTCCTATTGCAAAAATTCCATTCAGCCAACTTGGTTATGAAATACATGTTCATCGTTAAAACTGTGGGACTTTATTTTTCCTTCTTCTTCTTCTTCTTCTTCTTCTCCTATATTTTTCCCAGAAAAATACAAGAACGACAGCGGAATCCTATGCTGCTATTACAAAAATTCCATTCAGCCATCTTGGCTATATAATACATGTACATGTTGGCTATATAATACATGTACATGATCATCATTAAAATGTGGGACTTGAGTTCTGCTGCAGGCATTATTTGAAGTTAGAAACTCAGTTATACCATATATATTCCTGGTAGGAATTTATTCCTTGAATGCTTTCAGCACCTTATAGGGCAGCTGGGCTAAAGCCAGGGTAATATTGGAGCGCATTGAGCACCTTTGGTGGATATGAGCGCTATATAAATATCCAATCTTATTATTAATATTATTATTTCTCTGGATATTATGATTTGTATAAACTATTGAAAATTTTGACCCTAAATTTTTGAAATATAGCTCAACCTGCCACAGTATTATAAATTTATTACTTATTATAATAAATTTTCAATATTTCTTCACCTTCTTATGCTGTAACGGAAGTACAGGTACAGCTCACTACTGCTCAATACAACCTTCCTTGATGAATCACATGATTATTTGCATGATTATGTTTTACGAAATCCTTATGTCCGCAGATTTATTATTACGACCATTTGCAACATAATGAAAAACAAATGCAAACAAATAGAAAAAAACACATTCTATAATACAGATTATATGGCATATAGCAATCACAGATGATAACCCTAAAGCAAAACATACTTCAACCAATATCTCTTGGATATGTATTCATACAACTTTGACCAGCTTAAAGTGGGATAAAGGGCTACATTGCTTTTATCTTTTGATACTTAAGACTCGGGCAATACATATATTTTTACAAGGAGTGTGATATACCTCTGATACGCTAACTATATATAATACATGTACTTTCAATAATATTTAATGCACTGTATTGATTCACATTTCTTCAAAATTACATCATTTATATACTTTGTAGTACATGTAAGTTCACATTAAATTATAGAAAAAAAGGTGATGTTGTACAAATCAAAGTAATTTCAATGAGTGTCTTACTGCATTTTTTACACATGAAAAAACATTACATATACTCTTCGTCTCTTACATGTATTGCAATTTCTCCTGGGCAACTTTTGAACGAAATATCAATGTTTCTGGCTGACTCTTCATCATCAATGCCAAAAAGTTACAGATCATCTTTGATCATTAAAATCATTAAAGGCACATATTTCTCAATTCATTCAGTTACAAAAATACATTCAGACAAAAATATGCATGTCTTCAGTACATAAGCCAAAAAGCTAACCTTCAGAACTCTTAGAATTTTGACTTGCTTGATGAAGGCTTGAGTGTGTTGGTCAGTAAAATGTTTCAGAAAGCTCCTTTTTCACTCAAACTGTGTTTAACACTAGCAATGTCCCTTCATATGTACATAAACATCACCTTAGTGTTGACATTATGAACTCTTGGACTTTGAACTTAATATGGAAATGGGCTTGTATGTAGCACAGATGATATTATCTTAAGCTCCATTTTCATTGACTGAAGACATTCATGCTACAATATGCCTGCCATCAGTACATCGGCTGAATGGTCAACCTTCAAAACTCTTGGAATTTTAACTTGGTTGATAGAGGCTTGAGTGTTGGTCAGCAAATGTTCTCTCAAACTCCTGAATGTTCCTGGCTTGACCAGATGGACCTTGACAGGACCAACACTGCCCTTTTCTCTGAAAGAATTGTAGACGAAGGAAACTTCTCGCAAGTTCTTATCCAGCTGGTACACGTGAAAAGAGAAACATTGCAAGTAATGAGTATAAAAAAGGTTTCAACTAAGTACAAAAATTCATTCCTTATTGGAGTCTAAACACATACAAGCTATCAGCTTCAATTGAGGGGAATCTCAAATGCTTAAATTCTAGGGAAATATCTAAACAAATGCTTATCACAATTAAAGAGGAGATATATACAAAATGAAACTTGCAATCAAATTACAGTCCCCTTGTTCTACATCCATATTTGTCTCTCTCTCTCTCTACCTAAGACTGCACACATATTATTTATTTCTTTCCTTATCCTCGTACTATTTACTGTCTGCCTCCCCTTCCCTGCCCCCCCCTTCCTTCTTTCCCTTCTTGCCAAGCATCTTCCCTTCCTATCTCCATCTTCCTTCCTCACTCCTTGCCTCCTCTCACATCACCCTCTTTCTCTCACCTTGTTCAGCTCCCTGTCAGATGGTACTTTTCCATCCAGTTCAAGAAACACTTCATAATGAGGAGTTTTGTTGGATGCTGACAAGAGCAAAAAAGATATCACAAATTATAATCAAAATCAAATCTGTAGTGATAGACAGCTCAAAGGAAATGTTATCAAAGATAGGACATCTTTCATACCTGTGACTGATGTAAAAATCAGGTATGCTATGGGGCAGGTCCAAAACATGTTGCCCAGAGTTTACCAACTACATCAACAATTTTCATATACATGATCATCATATTAAGTTCATAGCCTTATACAACTTGGATCAGACTAATAATCCTGGAAAGTTGCAGTTTATATATTAATTCTTGTTCAGTTTTCATTGTTTTTGGTTACGTACGGGACTGCAAATGACCAAATATCATGGACTTGCCCTTTGACAGCTTGCTCAAAGAAAAAAGTATTTACAAACTGGGGTTACAGTGGAAGATAGGACTCTTCACATTTACTATGAATGTACAATCGAGCACTAACAGCATAGCTCTTTGTTCGCATAGCTAGTTCCTCACAAGAGTTGTTGAAATTTGCAAGGTTACTTCATCAAACTAACTATAGAGAATTTGAAAATGGGTACCGTTACTTTCTTTAATACGCAAGAATGATGATACATTTGAATAAATTTACTTGCTATGGATCTGAACCCGAGACTGCCACACTGTTAGGAGTATTTATAAAACGGGTGCAAGAATGTAGCCATCCTGATTGGGCAAATAACACCACATGACCGTACAAAAAAAAAAAGCACTAACGCATGGCAAAAAGGTACTAAAGCACAGCTGCATGTGCGCGTACCTCTGGTGCGTTCAAACTTAAAACGCAATGAAATCGAGTAGTTTAATTGTCATTTTAGTGCAGGGATTACATGCACATGACTTTTGTTGGCTGCACTTATGTGATGTCATCCAGGAAAGCAAATGGCAGCCTCCATGACTGTGCGACTCTTGTTTATAGGCTTCATAATCATATTGCCGACCCATTTTATAAAACTATTAATACATGGTTGGGAGTGCGTTGGTGCGATCTGGCAACACAAAGGTTTTATCGTGGTGTACCATACGCACAAGGCGCAAGCCGAGTGTGTTGGACACCACGATAAAAACCTGCGTGTTGCCAGATCGCACCAACGCACTCCCAACCATGTATTAATAGTATAATAGTACATGTACACTTTACATGAGACAGAGGTCGACTGTGGCAGCCCGGTGTTTGTTTTCGTCAGTTAACAAAGCCGGGAAACCATTAACTTGGCAAAACTTGTGAAGCACATACCTTTCTCCTTAAGCAAGGGACTCTCTACGGTTGAGTAGTCGACAAGGGACACCTCACCCCACTCACCCAGGGTCTTCTGGATTGTCTTGTAGATCACATCCTCGGACATCTTTTCTCCTCGCAGGTTTAGTAGCTGTCCTTGTCTAAGGGGAAATGAAAACATTTTGTCCCTTAGCTAAACTACATCAAAAACTACATCTCATACCTGTTGTTACAATCAATTAAAGTGCATAACATCTGATTCTTTTAAAAATCATGTAAAAACATTTCTGTTTAATTCTTAATTAATTTCTACATGCGCCTTGAGCACTCCACATAGTGGATTTGGCGCTATAAAAGTTAGATTTATTATTATTATTATTATTACACGACAGGCTTTACTGCAAAATTACTGGTATTACAACTTGAAAAAAATGGAACTAATAAAGTTATATCCAAGAGATTTCACAAGAACTGAAGAGAGTAAAAAGACCTGAAATTCCTCAACTAATTTGTGAAATAAATATGTATTGATCATTGATTTTAATATATATCAACTGACATCACTCTTATTCATATATTTTGTGTATCCAATAATATATACCGGTAAGATTTATAAGGCGCCGAATCCACTTGATGATCAAATCCTCAAGGCGCAACTTGTGCAAAAGATGAAATACATGACAAATAAGCAAAAGTGCAATAGGAGAGGTACGGACATGAAAGGTAATGGTAATCATTTATAGGCCAAATTAAACAGATACTATTTAAGATTATTTTTGAACACTTCAACAGAACTGCTATTTCTAATCCCTTGAGGGAGAGTATTCCATATCGACGGCCCAGCATGAGCGAAGGTTCGCTACCCCCAATTTGTGCTAAGCCTAGGAATAACAAGTAAGCCAGAGTTTTGAGAACGTAGCAGTCTAGAGGGAATGTAATGCTTGATCAAACCAATGTTGTACTGTGGAGCAGAGCCATGTATACAGTGATACAGTGAAATAATAACAATAACTATAATTAACGGGAGTATATAATACTTTTCAATATCCTTAACTTGGGTAAATGATTGTTTGCTACCATTTATGAAAAAACACCAACTGCCTCATACACTGGACAGGCTACATCCACACCCACCAAAAAAAAAAAACAATCTTACACATTCTTAACACCATCTACCCTTAAAAACCCACCTGTACAAGAACTCGATAACAGGAGCTTTGTTGTAGAAGTCAGTGACACGGACCACATCCCCGAATCGGTAACGGTAGAAGCCACTCATGTTAGTCAGCACCAACTCATATGTAGCTCCTTTCTCAACTTGGTCCATTAAGAGGGTAGAAGGTTGTTCTTCATCACTGCAAATGTGACACAGAGCAAATTAGACAACAGCTGAAAATAGCCTAACAATGCAAAATGAAAAAACTCATTAAGATACAAAAATGTTCAAAACTTTGTCAAAATCACTGACATTTTAATGAACAATTTAAGACACCTTTGCACTCAGGACGCAAAAGAGCAACCCTTACACTTCAGCCAAAATTTCTACAGTATAATTTACAAATAAATTGTATTATTAAAGGTAATTATCAGTACTTGAAATAAAACTATGAGAAAAGCTGAAAAGAATTTCTTCTCAATATGCTGATTAAGTAATAAGTAAGAGTCTTTATATGCTATCGTAAATAAATCAATTTATCAATCCGTTAAAAGCATGGATATGCGTCACACCTGTAGTTCCAGAATTAAAATCTAAGTTTATCAGGTAAATCTATTTAAAAACGTAAGATACTAATATCAAACAAATACAAAGCAATTTCAAATGGAATCAAATGGTTCTTGTACAAAGTCTTTCCATTTACCTGTTCTCGATTGGTATGAACTCACAGAACATACTCCTAGGGACCAGCACATAGCGCCTTTCTGCATCATGAGGCCAGATATTAATTCCAATAAGACCTTCGCTGGCACCATACAGGCAGGAGTAGATAGGAATATCTGCAAAAAGCAGTAAAATAGTCAAAAATATATAAGGTAAAGTTTTAAAGAGGTCTATCCAACTAGAATATGATGTCTAGATATTGATCCCTATAAGACCTTCCCTGGCAGCATGCAAGCAGCAGTGAATAGGAATATCCGTAAAAATGTTCCTCCATTATGACCTATAATTTCGTATTTAAGCTGTTAAAATCATCTATTCTAACTGAATAGTGGTCCAGATAACACCTTGAAACAGCAAACTTTAAAAAACAATAAAAAAGTTAAAGTTGAAAAACAAAGAAATACATAGGAAATTTGTAAAACAATACATAAGAATTGAAATCACTTTCAATTTATTTCTTTCATAATAAAGCTTTTGATATTATAAAGAGGCTTCTTGCGTAGAAATTTTATCTCCAGGGCCTTTCATTACTTGAATATCACTCAAAAATGTGTATTTACATAAATTATCATATTAAATAAAGATTTACATAAAAATAACGATGGGGCACTCAATATATTGAACAGATGGGTATGTGCCGCTCTGACGACCCCCTTTTTCAACAGCTGATCGGCGTCCTCCAGATACCGGATTTCTTTTAACTGCCGTTCTGAAGACCCTCGGAAACGCAATGCCTCATAATATACCCTCTGATCTGCTTCCTAGCTTTAAAATTGACTGAGGCACACCCCGTCAACAAAAATCTGAGTGCCCCCCCCCCCCCAGGGACTTTCCACAGCATCAAAAACATGTTGATACACATATTGCCTTTAACTTTCAACCCCCTAATACAGTAGTTGTTACATTTTAGACATTCAATGTTATTAATGACTTTATCTTTTACTTTCTCATTAAAATCTTTGTCAATAAATCACAACCTCTATGAATTTAGCTTACAAGCATTTAAAATGACATACATGTACATACCTTTGGTGTACTTTTCTCTCAACATATTGCCATAGACCTGAAAAGCACCTGAATCCACAGCTAAGATGACCTGAACATTGGGCCATATTCTCTTGGCGATATTGTCAAAACCTTTCTCAAACTCCTTCCTCAACTCCTCAGCCCTTTCTGGATCAGGAATCAAGAGAGCGTTCAGTTTCTGTCGCACATCATCTGGAATGTTCAGTTCGGGGTTCACCTCTCCTTGAGCTATGTCCTGGACCAGTTGTTTCCAGTTTTCTTCCAGCTCTACAAAGGCATTATGAATGAGAGGCACAAAATTTGCCTCAATTGCACCAATCTCGCTATCTTTCAGCGCAAAAAGCAGATGTGCATACAGGGCTTCCCGTTCTGTCATTATATCAAAGGCAGGCATCGGTGTGCTGTACATGTCAATGAACTTCTCTGAGGATTTGGGTGTGGCAGAGTTAGGTCCAATCGGAATGCCTCCAGGAGAGGTGCGTGATTTGGGATTGTAGAAGATCTTGAGGGTTCGTCTAAGGTGTTTGGTTTCTGGGATAGCCTTACGCATAGAATCCAGGCAGACGGTAACGCCGCCAAGCAAGAAATACCTGCCCTGTGCCTTGATCATCGGAACCAGGTTGTGGTGTCCTGATGTTCCTGAGGTGACAGCAAGAATGATGGGATCATCTTTGGTCAGCACATGGTGTGTGCCAGAAGCGATTTCTTGGACAAAGGGCTTGTAGTGATTTGCTCTGGTTAGCGGGTGCTTCTTGCAATACTCCTGTGGGGATGTGATCTCGGCAAAGTTAAACTGCTTTCCATAGAGTGTTTCACTTGCTGACTGCAGACGGGACATCAGGATCTCGCTCTGAACCTGGGGGTTTTGAGAAAATTATTACAAAAGTGATCAAATGGTAATAAAAGGATGAACTGATCTAGTTATCTACTTCTCTATGAATTTTACATGGATTACAATGAAACCTGTCTATAAAGACCACTCAAGGTAGACAAGAAAGGCAGTATTTATGAGCAGGTGGTCTTTACGTACAGGTTCCTTTAATACATGTTTCAATGAGAAATAGTTTTCAAGGGAAACAAAGATTGTGGTCATTATAGACAGGTGGTATTTCTATACAGGTGGTCGCTAAAGCAGGTTGGACTGTACATATTTTCAATTATACGAATTTCATCGACTAAGAATCTACCATTACATTAATCATTCTAGCATTCATCACTTGAGCAGGGTATGCCATATAGTGATTCCCATGTTCTATTCATATATTGTAATTCATTGAAGTATTCTATCACTTCCATTAAGATTCCTATTGAACACATTCATGTATTTTTCAGGCTATACATGGTCTACTATCTACTGCTCACCTACCCATATGTACAAAGTTTAGAAGAATGTACATCACACTCTCTCTCTCTCTCTCTCGCTCTCTCTCTCTCTCTCTCTCTCTCTCTCTCTTTCTCTTTCTCTCTCTCTCTCTCCTCTACAATTCTCTCTATTTACAAGGTTCACAACTCAGGGAAAGAAAAAACTAACAATTATTTAAATCATGATTTTCTTTTTAAATAGTAATATCATTCTTTAAAGTTTGAATTATAGATCATTAATATTTATTTAAATAGCAATGTTTGGTTAATTAAAACAATTCATAAATAATAGTACCTGGGTATTATTTTATTACATCTTGCACACACCCATCCTGACTTGTTTTACTGTGCATGAGTGCTGAGCCATATTTTATCAGATTCAGATAAACACTGCCTGCAAAAACCTGTACTAACTTTCCCCTTTCAGGACAGGAATTATCTAAGTTCTAAATTGATCACATTTCTCTCTTCAAATTGGCAACAGTAATATTTTTCTTTTAGTGCTACATGTATATAATGTTTTTGAAAACAAGATACATGGTTGGCAATTTTATCGAAAAGTTTTAAAAATTGCCAATTTGATAAAAAAACAATGATTTTGAACCTCTTAATGTGTTGCCAATTTATGGATTTTAAAGCTTATTCTCGTATTTAAAATTTCTGGCATTAAACCCAATATGATCACGCAATATGATCATGTAACAAAAATGGACAAAGTGTGCAGAAATTTTTGCTCTTTCTACTATGCATCTGGTTTATAGTTAGAGCTCTGAATCAAAAGTTATTGAGCTAAACCACAAAATGTGGTCAATTGTCTCGAAAGGTTTAAGAGCAAAAATTCTGTACATGACAAGATGGTAAATGTTAGAAAGCATCACCTCTTGGCAGTTCTGAGAGTCTTTATCAAGCTTCTTTCTCATAAGACTGCCCACTATCTCAAAGATGCGGTTCGTTGTATACTGCTTGGCTGCCGACTCAACCGTGTGACTCTTGGACTTGGGGAGCTTCTTGAAGTCATAACGGATGTAAAGGCCTGTAGCACAGCCTGCTATAACAGGAACCCCAACAACTGTTTGAATGGAAGATAACATTAACACCATACAGGGGCATTACTAAACCAATGAAGTAATGCTGTAAAATTATTAATAAAGTATAGTATCTAAAGCTAATCCAATTCAATTACAGAGATAGTTGATGACAATTGCTGATTGCCAATCAAGCTAAAAGAGCATAAGTCAGAAAAAGTACAAAAAAGGTTTATGCATGCAAGCTCTCATGACCTGGTTAATCTTTAAAAAAGTATATTCTTGTTAACAATTTTAAAACAAACAAGTATTTGCAGCATTTAGTGCTAGTATTCAATACACAAATGTCATAAAATCCAGTGGCAAATGCAACTGCTTATTTATATCAAACATTCAGATTCCATTTACATACTGTAGACACACAGCTACCCATCTTATGGGGTGTTGCAAGAAAGTTGCAATCAATTGCAAATTGTAAAGCAAATTAGAACAACCATTCTGAATGGTTCAGGGTCTGCCCATTCAAGAAGATGCGTTTGCAACAATGATTTTGATTGGTCAGTACCGATCAGTTGCAACTTGCAATCAATCGCAATTACTTTCTTGCAACACCCCACTAATAGCACAGTGCTCTTGCTTGAATTTTTATCAAAATACTTGGCATGATGATGATGATTATTATATATTATAATTATGATTATCATTAAGTAACTATTATTATTATTGTCATCATCATCATCATCATCACTATCAAGTATCATCTTTTTCATTATTATTATCACTATCATTATCAATTATCAGATTACTAATGCTATGCATTGTTGTTATTATTATTATTATCATTCTTATAAATATTATCATTACAACATTATTTCCCACGTTAGGGTGAATCCTAACAATGTGGTTTATTCCGTCACAATAGAAATTTGATGTTACGGGAAAGAAACCGTGCGTTAAGGGGAATGCTAACAATAGGCTGATCGAGATAAAAGGATTCCCCCTAATGCTATTATTATTATTATTATTATTATCACCACTGATTATTCATCATTATTATTATCAATCATTATCAACATCAATATCATCATTATTATTCGTCAAAACAACATAAAATAACATAACACACACAATATTTGACAGGAGCTGAAAATGAGAATCAAATCATTTTTTCCCTGGCTGCCTTAGCCTAGGCATTCAGCTCCATGAAGACATGATCCATCTGTGTGATGGACCATATCACCTATCACATAGGCCTACATATTATTAGAATTTTTAGAATATCAGGAAATGCAAAGCTGATTTTGCTCATTTTCAAATGAAATTTTAACGGTTCAGGCATGACACACAGAATTCAGAAATCAGAATGACTAACTTTGTCTTTACCAGTCTAACATAGTATACTAGTCATGCTAGTAATATTACATTATTAGGCCCAGGCCAGGGATTAGAATATATTTTCTCATATTTTCATGATGCCAATTGCCATTTCCCGATGAGTGTTACTGTTATTGTTAGGCTGTTCATTCTGATTCAGTCTCACCAAAGTGAGTTCTCACACAATCACAATTCATCATACCTGTACCAATTATACGAAGAAAAATCCCCATTTCGATTGACGCATTGACATTTGAAGGTTCTGCAAGCAAATTACACCATATCTTCTTTACACACTGCACCAGCTCCAGTTATGGGCCGCTTTGCTTGGATCAGGCTCAGATCGACGCGCTCAGCTCCCGGACTGCAGCGGTGGTTACGTCAGTGGTAGCCAAGTACAAGTGCAATGGCAGTTTGTTTGTTTGTTTGTTTAGTATATTAATAGCACTTTTGACTTTTCAGCCCTATGTGTGCCAGTCACTTAATAGTCCGAGTCAGTCATTTATTAATTTTAAGTAAATTATAACTTAATACCACTTCCTTGAAAAAAGGTTATGATATAAATGATATTAGATTTATCTAATTTGAGTAGGCCCTATATTTTTTAGTGTCATTTGATTGCTAATGTATATTTTAAAGAATTTTGCAACTTCAATCTGCTTTCTTTATATCTCTTACATGAAAATAAGAAATACAATACATTATCATATTTTAAACACTCGTCACATAATCCATCAGGATGTTTTCCTATTTTATGTTTATAACTCTTTAAATCTCTAAGTTAACTCCAAGACGAAGACGATATAAATAATAATTTCTTGCCATCTTGGCAAATTCCATAATTTCTTTTGAAAAGAAACAATTGGTTCAATATTTTTAAGAATAGAGTCTTTTGAGTTATTCCACTCTAATTGCCATACTTGTTTTAATTCATTTTTCAAAATATGTGCAGTTTCTGAAATCATTAGAGGAAGTACAACATCGATATCATCTTTCTTAGTAGCTTGTTTAGATACTTAAATCTGCCATTTCATTTCCCTTTATTCCACAATGACCTGGTATCCATTCAAAACAACTATGTCGTATATGTCGTATATCACACACAAGTTTATTACTTGGATTAAATTGAGATATTGCGGATCCAGGGGGGGGGCACAGCCGGCCCGTGCCCCCCCCCCCCCCCCCCTTGGAAGAGAAGTATGAATTTTGACCATAGACGATCGGCCATTTTCTCGATTGTGCCCCCCCCCCCCCCTCTATTAGAGTGAAGACCTTTTTTTTTTTTTTGCTTTTTTTTTTGCTTGTCAGGGAATTATGGAGGGAAACTGGGCCCCCATAACCCCTTATTTTTTTTTTTTGTTCCTACCCCCCCCCCCCCTTCTAAATGATAGAAGAATAAAGATATGCATAATAGAAGATAGCGAAAGAAATGAAGGAATAAAAAACAAAATAAAAAAGCAAAGTGCAATAAAACAATAATTGAAATTTCACTGAAATATTAATGGATTAATTAATTACTCAGTCAATTTATTCACTAGATGATCAATTAAGGACATGTAATTAATTCATGCCATGCTCCATCACGTCACCTTTTTTCTTCACTTTTTATCTACTCACTCCGCCCCCCCCCCCAAAAAAAAAAATATATATATATATATAAATAAATAAATAAATAAAAATAAAAAATATAATGAATAAAATAAACATACAATTACTGCAAAAAAAAATCGAAACTTTCGGCCAGTAGGCCTACGCCGAACCGAGACCTGACTGTTTAGTCCGTTTAGTCAAAGTATGGTTGGGGGAAACAATACAATTGGTCATTAGACAAAATGATCATTAGATAAATGATAATTTGACCAAAATGCCAGCTAATGAGACCACATGGACTAAATGGGTGTAGACAAAGTGACGCTAGACTAATTGACAAATGATTCATCCCATCTGAAATCTCATATGTAGAGTGATTACCGTTGCAACTTTATTATTTTGCTTGTCCGATTTTCATTTTATCTAATCTAGATTTAGTTTTAGTGCCCACAGAACAACATGAACCAGAAAATGTATTATGTTAAATATACTTGCGACAATAATGAAGGATGTGCATGAGGAAAAGATGCTCTTCAAGTAGGCTTATAAGCAGCGCCCCACATATTGAGGGGGGGGGGTTGACACTCAAATTTGGCTAATAATTTTACGGGTGTGTGTTTTACTTGCGTGTGGTAAAATCGAATACCCGCCCCCACCCAAATAGTGGTTTTCGACCTGATATATGTGAACGAGCCTTCATAGAGTAATATAGCAACGGTGATGTCATATTATCATTAGTGGAATTGTCGTCTTGATCATTATCATAACCATTCATATTATTATTTTCATTTTTATCATTATCATTACTATCACTGATATCATCGTCATCATTAAAACCACACCACCACCACCATAAGCATACGAGACGGGGGGGGGGGGGGGAGGGGGTAGGCATGGGCGCACGGGCATTCCTTTTGCGAGGGGGCTGAACATTTTTGCCCAAATATCAACTTTCCATTCTTTTTAAATTTGTGAAGCGAGCGATCAACATATTTTGACCCTCTTTGTTTCGAAAAAGATAGAAACTTTCTAGTTTTTTTAATTTACGAGAGACCAAAGCGAGCGAGCAAACATATTGAGCCTTTTTGTTGTGAAAAGTTATAGAAATGATATGGCATTACTAATATATGAGGATATTCGGACACCTCGCTGACCGAAGGTGAGGTTGAGATTGTCCAAATACTGGACGTTCACAATCCTAGCCCCCCCCCCCCCCCCCCGCCTCCCCCGCCTCATATAGGTCTATGGGGGTAGGGTTCTGCAACCCCTTTGAAGATTTTGAACGTGCCGATGTTGCTGCAATCAGCAATTTATATTCGGACAGCGAGATGCCCGGACATTTTCATATTTGGGTAATTATATGCCGCGGGGATATGTAATTTCTATTCTTTTCCTTAAAAAAGTGATAACAAAATTTCCACTCTCTCTTCACTCACTTACAAATAAAAGAAATGTGACAATTTCTATTCGGGCAAATATTGTCATCCCCCTGGCATCGCTTGTGCAATAGCGTGGATAAATAGGGGGTAGGGGCGCCATAATTCCCAGATAAGCAACTTAATTTTTTTTTTTAATCTGCCGACAACACCCCCAGTAAAAAAAAAAATCGTTCCCAGGGGCCTGAATCTTGATTGAGGTTTCTCCCGCCCCGGCCCCAGGAGTCAGTGAAAATGCCGACTCTTGGGCACCCCACCCCTCCCCTAGGCCCCTGGGAGCCGGGGTGCTGGGACAGTCCTGCAGTACCCCCTCAGGATTTTATTTATTATTATTATTTGGGGGGGGGGGTGCGCAGCACTCCTAGAAGGCTGAAGATGCTGCAGTTCAGGTAATTGGGTTTTTTAATGTATAAACAGTGGATGGATCATGTGGAAAATAATCAGTGGCTTGGCTATAGGGGGCACCGACCATGGGGTGGGGGTGGGTGCGAGGGCCCCTAAACCTAACCCTAATCCTTAATATATTCATGAGCATCCACCATTTTCCGTGGACCCGTTTAATGATATCCCTCAATGCAATGGTCAGAGGTAGTAGTCCGTAGTATATATAGTCGTAGCAAATTTAACCAGTTGGTCATTAGACGAAACGATGATTAGACCAGACGGCTATTAGACCAAATGACAATTAGACGAAATAACATTTAGACCAAATGGTTATTAGACTAAACGGATGTAGACGAAATGATGATAGACCAAATGAGGTTAGACCAACTGACAATTTGGACCAAATGATGTTTAAACCAAATGGGTATTAGACCAATTGTGTTTAGACCTTTTGATGATTAGACGAAATGACAATTAGACCAATTGATAATAGACCAATTGGTTATTAGACCAAATGGTTTAAGACCAAATGGACTTTAGACGAAGTATTGATTAGACGAATTGGTTATTAGACCAACTGATATCAGACCCAATGTTGTAAGACCACTTGGCTATTAGACCAGTTGGCATTAGACCAAGTGGAAATAAACCAACTCAAATATAGTCAGCAAAATGCCTTCTTATGCAGCCATGCATCAACTGTACTTATTTCTTTCATTTAATCTATCCTTTTGTCTTTCCTTTTCAAGCGCACACTCAGAACCATGGCAGGAAAAAAATAGAAGAAAAAAAAAATTACATAAGGAAAGAGAAGGGGATAGGTCAAATGAAAACACAAAGAAAAATATTAATGTATGGGAAGAAGACGAGGAAAGATTAAGGGAAAACAAAGAAAAATATAAGGAAAGAAAAGAAGATATATGAAATTGGAAAACAAAGAAATACAAAGGAAAGAGAAGAGGATAGATGGAAGGAAAAACAAAGAAATACTTAAAGAAAGGGGAGAGGATATAGAAGGAAGGAAAAACAAAGAAATACATTAAATTCGATATCCTCTGTTCTTTCCTTATGTAATTCTTTTTTTTCTTTTCTTCCCATCTATCCTCTTCTCTTTTCATATGAATTTCTCTGTTTTTTCTTCCATCTATCCTCTTCTCTTTTATTTTGAATTTCTTTGTTTTCCCGTTGCATATCCCCTTCTCTTTCCTTATGCATTTCTTTGTGTTTCTCATTTGATCTATCCCCTTCTCTTTCCTTATGTATTTCTTTGTTTTTTCCTTTTCTTTTATCTTTTCCTACCATGGTTGTGAATGTGCGCTTGAAAAGGAAGGAGAAGAAGATAGATTAAATGAAAGAAAGAAGTCGATCGGTACAGTTGATGGATTCACAAGAAGGCATTTTGCTGACTATGTTTGAGTTCGATGCCTACAGGACAGTTTCCTTTATAGACTTTTGTAGCGCGATCTCGCGGTAAATTTACAATAACCCTGCATATCGAAAAACCCAGTTTATCGTTTGATAAACAAGGTTTTTCGAAAAAACCTTGTTTATCAAACACACTAAGAAATTAGGGTTCACTTTAGGGTGCAAATTTTGGCGGAGCACCCGTATATCTACTCGGGTGGAATTTTGCACCTCTACGGATGCGCTTTGCGGAAACCGGGGTTCAAAATTGTGTAAGGTTGAATTCTGCACCCTTCGAGCAGAAGTATTAGTCTTACATGAATACCCACACTAGCATTGTTGACACTTATGTCACAATATATCATGAAGTATAAGACTTATTATTCAAAAGCATAGAAATTAAATTAATTAGAAAAAGAAATAATAAATCCATTTCGATCAGCTTGTGTCGTAAATTTGCTTAAATTGAACATCTCCGTAGTGACGTGTTTCAAAAGAGTAATCGCACAAAGACTAACAGTAACCGGCTTGCAAGTTGACAGCAACCAACGTATCGCTACTCGTAGGGATTAAGGCAGGAAAATTTGCATAATTCGCATTTTTAAATTATATGGGGATTTTATCACGGCTCATTTTGATAGTTTCTTTGTAAAAAATAAAACGTGTTTACATTTGATAATTCAGTCGGGATTATACCATTTTAAGGGAAAGTGCTAGTTTTACTAACAGTTACACTGATTTGTTATAGGAATAGATAGTACACTATACACTGCAACTTAAAAGTTGATTAAGTAATCCTAAATATGAGACTGTACACACTTAGAAAAAAAGGTTCAGGTTTGCACCCTAAATGCAACACTGGCAGCACCTTTTTGGGTGCAATCTTGCACCCTACATGAAAAGGGTGAAAAAACGCACCTTTTTGTTCTTGTTTGCACCCTTTAATGCCCGTTTGCACCCTAAAAGGTGCAACGTTGCACCTTTAAGGGTGCAGAAATTTTTGCATCCAAAGGGTGCAAATTTGTACCTTTTATAAAAGGTACAACTCTGCAGCCTTTAAGGGTGCAAAATGTAGCTAACTGCACCCTTAAAGGTGCAAAAAGCTTCTTAGGGTGCAAAGTTGCACCCAAAAAGGTGCTGCCAGTGTTGCATTTGAAGGGTGCAAAATTGTACCTCTATTTCTAAGTGTGTAGAAGCCCCCAGGCGTGGCCTGATAGATTTCACCGAGGTCCCCTCATGGCGTGTATTGTACTGTCTGTGTTCTATGTGCGTGAAATATGAAATAACGGCAACTTTAAATGGTCTGCCGCCAAGCTGTGAAGAGGCGAGAATGGTGATCGATTGTCATCGACGTTGCACCCATTAGGGTGCAGTTATGAACCCAGAGGGTGCAAAAATGCACCCTATATATTGGGGTGCAATTTTGAACCCCATACTGGGGTGCAAATTTTGCTGCTATTGTATACCAACCCCTATTTCTTAGTGTGAATGATAAACAGAGTTCAATGTTTCGCCGATAAACTTAGTTTATCACCGAAAAACCGTGTTTATCGTTTGATAAACATAGTTTTTCGAGTGAAAAACTATGTTTATCGTTTATAAACATAGTTTTTCGAAAAACCCTGTTTATCACTTCGATAAACAGAGTTTTTCAAAGTGATAAATGTAGTTTATCAAGGAACTCTGCTTATCAATTAAAAAAAAACTTAGTTTATCGCAGAAAATCTGAGTTTTTCGCCGATAAACTTTGTTTATTGTTTGATAAACTGAGTTTTTCGAGTGAAAAACTCTGTTTATCGAGAAAAACCCTGTTTATCGTTTGATCAACATAGTTTTTCGAAAAACCCTGTTTATCACTTCGATAAACAGAGTTTTTCGCCGATAAACTTAGTTTATCACCGAAAAACAGAGTTTATCGAGAGAAACTCTGCACAAAATGATCAAATGAAAAACTCTGTTTATATCGAGAAAAACCCTGTTTATCGGTGATAAACTAAGTTTTTCGAGTGAAAACTTAGTTTATCG
The DNA here is from genome assembly GCA_025617745.1 of Heliocidaris erythrogramma. Lineage (NCBI taxonomy): Eukaryota > Metazoa > Echinodermata > Echinoidea > Camarodonta > Echinometridae > Heliocidaris > Heliocidaris erythrogramma. The sequence goes on from CM046867.1 coordinate 37,290,420, forward strand.
TGAAAAACTAAGTTTATCAGTTGATATGCAGAGTTTCCCTCGAAAAACTCAGTTTATCGGTGAAAAACTGAGTCATTAGCTGAATTATTGAGCATTAGCCTTGCCATAATTATACGCGTGCTTCGCACGGCGTCTGGTCGGGCTAATTGCAAATCAGATCAGCCTTTAGTTTTTTGATTTGCGGTCTAAAATTTAGGAATTTCCTCTGGCTTACGGCAGCTCACGTTATAGACAAACTTGGTTCAAAGTCTGTTCAGGTCAGCTCAGTGAGCAATATATATAATTTTAGCCTTGTTTTTGTCCGTTGACAAATGAAAAGCAGCGGCAACACAGATTTACATTTGTATTTGATTCATTAAATGTACCGTATCGTAGCCGTAGGCCTGAAAATTACGAAATTTATCTCCTCTCTTCGGTAGAGACTATTTGAGCACCAAGTCGACCACATTAATTCAAGACGTACGCATAACGCACTAAATGAATATTCATGACCTAGTCCAGGCGGCGGTAATCTTTATGCTTTGGTGCTCATGAAACGTGTGCTAAACCCTACGGTGATTGTAGGAGTGATTATCTGTACAATTTTTTTTTTAATGAACTTTATTTACGTCTCAATATTGTCTTAAACATCTAATTATCTAGACACTGACTTTGATTTGCATTGATTATAATCCTGATGACTGTTTTCAAACAAAATAGCGCATTGGTGCTCATTATAGTGACTTGGTGCTCATGAAACGTGTGCTAAAGCATACGGGGAATGTAGAAGTGATTATCTGTAAAATTTTGTTTAAAATGAACTTTATTTACGTCTCAATATTGTCTTAAACATCTAATTATCTAGACACTGACTTTGATTTTCTTAGATTACAATCTTGATGACTGTTTTCAAACAAAATCGCGCATTGGTGCTCATTATAGCGACTTGGTGCTCATGAAACGTGTGCTAAACCCTACGAGGATTGTAGGAATGATCTGTAAAATTTTGTTAAAAATGAACTTTATTTACATCTCAGTATTGTCTTTAATATCATTTCATCTAAGCACTGACTTTGATTTGTACTGATTATAATCTTGATGACTGTTTTCAGACAAAATAACGCATTGGTGCTCATAGTGACTTGGTGCTCATGCAACGTGTGCCAAGCCCTCCGAGGATTGTAGGAATGATTATCTGTAAAATTTTGTTTCAAATGAACTTTATTTACTTCTCAATATTGTCTTTAACATCTAATCATCTAGACACTGACTTTGATTTTCTTACATTACAATCTGGATGACAGTTTTCAAGCAAAATCGCGCATTGGTGCTCATGCAACGTGTGCCAATCCCTACGAGGATTGTAGGAATGATTATCTGTAAATTTTTTATTTCAAATGAACTTTATTTACGTCTCAATATCGTAGACACTGACTTTGATTTTCTTAGATTACAATCTTGATGACTGTTTTCAAGCAAAATCGCGCATTGGTGCTCATTATAGCTACTTGGTGCTCATGAAACGTGTGCTAAACCCTACGAGGATTGTAGGAATAATTATCTGTAAAATTTTGTTAAAAATGAACTTTATTTACGTCTCAGTATTGTCTTTAATATCATTTCATCTAAGCACTGACTTTGATTTGCACTGATTATAATCTTGATGACTGTTTTCAAACAAAATAACGCATTGGTGCTCATTATAGTGACTTGGTGCTCATGCAACGTGTGCCAAGCCCTCCGAAGAGTGTAGGAATGATTATCTGTAAAATTTTGTTTCAAATGAACTTTATTTACTTCTCAATATTGTCTTTAACATCTAATCATCTAGACACTGACTTTGATTTTCTTACATACAATCTGGATGACTGTTTTCAAGCAAAATCGCGCATTGGTGCTCATTATAGCGACTTGGTGCTCATGTGCCAATCCCTACGAGGATTGTAGGAATGATTATCTGTAAAATTTTGTTTCAAATGAACTTTATTTATGTCTCAGTATTATCTTTAACATCTAATCATCTAGACACTGACTTTGATTTGCATTGGGGGCCCAGTTTCCCTCAGTAATTCTTTGACAATAAAAAATAAGGTTTTTCGTTCTAAAAGGAGGGGGCACAATCGAAAAAAGGGGGCAGTGGGGCACAATGCATACTTTTCTTCCAAAGGGGGGAGGGGGCACGGGCCGGATGTGCCCTCCCCCTAAATCCGCCACTGCTGCAATCAACCTCGATCCGTTTTAGAAACATGTCAACAAACAGAACACATAAACAGTGACCTTAGAGGCCATAACTTTTTATCTCATAATCCTAATTCAACTAAACTTGGATGTTCTGTGCAGAATGATATTCTCCATGATTTAAACTAACAAAAATATATTTCTATCAATTTTCGTTGCCATGGTAACCGTTATTCATGTAAATGTAGTTTTTAATTATTTTTTTAAAACAAATATATTTTTATATAATTCCGTGTAAATATGAGTTAGATATAATAACCAGGGAGTTATTGTATTGTTTGTAAAGCTAATACACCCATATATAGGATCAGGAGTGATTATATATGATGTATAACTTTAGAGATATTTTACAAATTTATGAATCATACAATCTACCATTTTGATAATATGTGATTTCTTTTTAAATCCAAAGTCGTAACCTTAGTGGCTTCACTGTACTGTGATGGTAAGCTGTATAGCCACTGTGGTTATTTTGAACCTTGAATTTGCAACACTGAATATTTCATGTGAGCAAATGGTGATTGGACATCATTGACAACAATCTGATTTCACACTTTTAGGCTCATTGGTGAAACTGAAATCCTTTTTAATCAATAATGAAATATTCTATAACAATTTAGGCATTGCGTAGACGTTGTACTTTAGAATGCATATTTTGTAGAGTAGTCATTAGATATCATTGGTTATATATTGCGATCTTTAAACAACAGAAATCTCTATCTCGATAGATAGAGTTTATTTTATTTTATTTCATTTTCAGGAAAACTATAGAACAATAACAGAAAATACAAAGTACAATAACAGAAGAAGGGAATCACAAAATAATAATTGTAATAGTTCTGACCAATTAAAGTAATATCGTTTTTATGATACTTGTCGAGACAGTGCTGGAATATTCAAGTAGAATTAATTACATTTACATGAGAAGAAGATACACTTGTTATTGATATCAAATTTATTGAGTTGACAAAGAAATATGTAAATATTACTTTATTGCCTGTGTTGTGTTTGTTACTGTTTTTTTCTATTGATATGAAGATCATGCAGCCTATCACACACAGGCGGCGCTCCCCGGAGGGTTGGGGGGGGGGGGCAGGGGGACACAGTGCCCCTACTTTTTCAAGTACCCAAAGAGTGCCCCTTGTTATCTGTCAAAAGTGCCCCTTTTCATAGCTGATATGTGCCCCCTTTTTCGTATAGTGCCCTTTTTTGTTTCTAATAAGTGCCCTTTAACTTTCTGATAAGTGCCTCCTTTATCCTCAGACATTACTGCCCCTCATGAAATCCAATAATTTCCCTTTTTCGTCTAATTAGTGCCCATTTCCCGTTTTAATAGTGCAATTTTCCTTCTGATAAGTGCCCCTGTTTCCTTCGTATATCTGCGCCCCTTCTTCTTTCTGATAAATGCCCTTTTCACCTTCTGAAAAGTGACCCCTTTAACTTCAGACATTACTGCCCCTTTTGAAATCTTGTTTTTCGTCTGATTAGTGCCAATTTTCCGTTCTAATAGTACAATTTTCATTTCTTATAAGTGCCCTTTTTCACCGCTGATAAGTGACTCTTTTTCTTTGAACGGCTGCCCCTTCTTCTTTCTAATAAGTGCCCTTTTGACCTTCTGATAAATACCTCTTTTTAAGTTCCCCTTTTACTTCTGATCAGTGCCTTTTTTTTTCTTTCTACTAGTATTATTTTCCCTTTTGATAAGTGCCCCTTTTGTCTTCTGATAAGTGCCCTACATATATACCTATATATATTTAATATATTGTACCTATATACTCCGATGTCGCTTACAAACTGAGCCCTAAAGTCCACAAAAGAACCACATAGGCCTACCTAGCTCAGAGAGGCTTCATAATAATAGATTCCGATCCCCTACTGATATCAGCACAATGAGAGGCAGTGGAGCAGGGGGCAGGAGGGGCACAATTCTCTAAGTTATACAAGAATGAGCAGTGCCCTTACATCATAACAGGAAGAAGGACAATTTTTTGTCTAATTTTTTTTTCAAAGCTCGCTCGCTACGCTCGCTCTCATTTACCAATGTCTTTTTATCATATCAGGAAAAATCGCTGCTATTCAAAATATCTTCAATATGAATAATCAGACCATTGCACTCAACTGCAAAGTAATTTTTTCTTTTCTTTTTTTTTCTTTTATATCTAGAACCATGCTAAGACATAAACAATAATGTGTTGAAAATTATCCCCGATAGTGTATTAATCAGAATGTAGCGGTATACTATTGTCTCAGCTCAAGGTGGCATTTTCCGCAATTTTTTCACCATTTGTAGGTGCCCTTTCCCCTAAAGTGCCCCTCTTTGAAAGACGCTCCGCCGCCCCTCCTCTCACCCACACTGGGAGTTACTTAAGTTCTGGATTCTGATCTTTACCTCCTATTTTGCTCTTTTATTTATACATGTATATTGTGATATGATTTACACTACATACAAGAATTATCTTTTGATGAACATTTAAGAGTGCATACGGACGTCTATTAATGACGTCTATTGTTTACAAGTAATATAATTTGATAATGCTGAACTCACTTTGCTTTTCAAATGATGATAGAATCTTAATTACATTCAAATGATTCTAATGCTTGATAAAGTTTTACAACCATGGGCCTATTTCTATCTGTCAACCTCAAAACACATATAAATCTCACAAGATGATTTTGTGGTTTACAACGTGGAAAATATTATCCAGTGGATCCAAATTTCTACATATCCATAATGAAAATTATAGTGTCCAAAGCATATTATGCTAAGGCAGGCTACTAAAATAACGCAGTTTTTTAACACGTTAATTTTGTCATTTAGTATGCATGAATGTGTAAAATTATTTGACTATATAAATGCATTAGGCAATACATAACATCATAATTCTCTTTGTGTTCAGGCATTCAGTACTGGTATTTTTCGTATAGTCTTACCTCTTCTTTGCAAGTATTTTATTCAATTGAATTAAATCAAATTTATTCCACATTTGATAAAAATGACAATGATAGAATACAATTGGAAATATACCGAAATATTAATAATAATATAGAAATATGAAAAATTCAACAACAATGATAAGTACAGTATACCGCCCCTGATTGAAATAGTTACAAATAAACAGAAAATATCTAAATGTGGAGGGACAAAGGCCAATGGTCTATCAAAGGTTTGTCCCCAAACATATATAATATATAAGATATTATTTAAGAAAATTACGGACAGTTTACACAACATAACTTTTTATAAATAAAGTTTTTAATAAACAAAGTGAAATTCGATGCTTTGGTGATGACAAGCTAAAAGTTTGCTACAGCCAGTATAACCTTTTTTAATGTCTGTGTAAATTATACATTACATACATAAGAAATAATCATATTTTACACTGTCTTGTAGAAATAATTATCTCAGCATGATTCATTCAACTTAAATTATTGGTTGCTCCAGTTGGAAAGAATGAAGGTATCACGAAGCACCAAGAACGTCCATTGGCGGATCCAGGGGGCACTTCCGGCCCGTGCCCCACCCCCCTTTTGGAAGAAAAGTATGCATTTTGACCACAGAGGATCTGCCCTTTCATCGATTGTGCCCCCTCCCCTTTAGAATGAAAACTTTTTTTTTTTGCTTGTCAGAGAATTATGGAGGGAAACTGGACTCCCATACCCCCCCCCCCCCCCCACTGACCGACTTTTCGAGAAGCTGGCAAGACCAAAAAAATACGGTTCTACCTTTTCCAAAAGTTGACAAACCTGCATTTGTGTGCTCTCCCCCCCCCCCCCCCCCTTATACTAAATCCTGGATCCGCCCCTGATAACGTCTGTCATTTGGGTGTATCAGATTTTACAAACAATGATATAATTCCTTTGTTTTTATATCTAAGTCATGCACATTAACTCTGAATTTCAGACTTTCAAAGTAATATCTTTTTGAAATATTACAAAAATAAAATGGAAATGAACATTGAATAATAGTTGTCAAGGCAACTATACAAGTAACATAAATATATCAGCATTGTTCTCAATCTTTCTGAACAGCGTCGAAGTTTCATTGAATTGTGATTATGAGGAACAAAATTACAGCATAGGTAAATCTTTGTGCACTCAATGTTCACAAGGTTCTAGGACACCTACCCCCGCCCCCTGGACAACCACACCCGGATAACCACCCTCTAGGAAAACTAGCCCCGGGACAATGACCCTCTAGGTTGATTACCCCCCCCCCCCCCAACTAACTACCCCATAGGGCAACTACCCTCGAGGACAACTACCCCCAGAAAACTACCCCTAGGACAACCACCCTATAGGAAAACTTACTACCCCCGGACAACTACTCCCAGGACAACCACCCTCTATAGGAAAAGTATCCCAAATTGGACTTAACATCACGTTGAACAATATTGTGCTCAGTAAGCGAAGAAGCTTGACTGGGGGGGAATTTTTAATTTGTAAACAAATCTTTTCGGCATATTACTCCCAGTGTTAAAGATCGTATGCTCGATCTGTAGTAATAATTACACTGGGAGTAATATGCCGAAAGATTTGTTTACAAATTAAAAATCCCCCCCCCCCCCCCCAGTCAAGCTTCTTCGCTTACTAACCATTGTTCCACGGCGGACCGTTTGAATATTAATGAGTCAGAAAGAAGAGGATCTTGGGTATTTGATTCTAGTTCGTCGTGACTTGGCCGTGAACCAGAATAGCCTGGTGGTTAAGTCGCTGCCCGGCAAGCAGTAGATGACAGGTTCGAATCCCGCTGGTTCCAATTTTTTCTGACTTGTGTTTTTCATTACAGATCGAGCATACGATCTTTAACACTGGGAGTAATATGCCGAAAGATTTGTTTACAAATTAAAAATTCCCCCCAGTCAAGCTTCTTCGCTTACTAACCATTGTTCCACGGCGGACCGTTTGAATATTAATGAGTCAGAAAGAAGAGGATCTTGGGTATTTGATTCTAGTTCGTCGTGACTTGGCCGTGAACCAGAATAGCCTGGTGGTTAAGTCGCTGCCCGGCAAGCAGTAGATGACAGGTTCGAATCCCGCTGGTTCCAATTTTTTCTGACTTGTGTTTTTCATTACAGATCGAGCATACGATCTTTAATACAGATCGAGCGAGCATACGATCTTTAACACTGGGAGTAATATGCCGAAAGATTTGTTTACAAATTAAAAATATTGTGCTCGTTTGCTACGCTCGCTCACCAAAATAGAATTAATATGGCCTTTAGCATAATTTCTAGAGGGTGGTTGTCCTAGGAGGACCCCTCTTTGATACCATACTATATAAAGATTATGCACGCGTTTATTTAGCTGCAAGGCACGATATCGTGCTAACACATATTATGAGATTTTTAAGCACACGTTTCTTGAGCTCAAACTCCAAGGCTCTATATTAGGCACCGATACACGAAGTTGTTGAAAAACAGTCATAAGGTTATAATCAATGCAAATCAAAGTTAGTGTTTGGATGAAGTGATGTTAGAGACAATATTGAGATGTAAATAAGTTCATATAGAAACACATATTTCCAAGACAATCACTAGCTTACCCAATGGGGGGGGGGGGGGGGGGCAATAGAATAGACCGCTTCTGTAATGTATACAAATTTATTCACATATATTCTCTGAGCAGCTAGTGACGAGCTATTCCAATAACCTGCTTTTTATAAATGAGCCTCAATAAGCCAGTTCGGGGTTAGCGCATGGTACAAATGACCCCAAATATCCACAGATATCTTAGACATGGAGGGTCCCTTTATGTGCACTTCAGAAAAATAACTCTGGGAGTGATAGAGGTGCCTAATGAATAGCTTTTGTTTCCCCCTTTAAAAAGAATACTTCCACCTGGATATCATGGAATGCACCATTAGTGCATAATTGAATAATGATTACATGACATTCATGAGCACATATGGAATATTAGTCTCAGTGGGTTTTAGAATTTGGTACAGATGACCTTTATCTGCTCATGCTCAGATTGCATCTCCGAAGTGGCTTATACTTGGGGTCACTATAATGAGCACCAATGCGCTATTTTGTTTGAAAACAGTCATCAAGATTGTAATCTAAGAAAATCAAAGTCAGTGTCTAGATGAATAGATGCTAAAGACAATATTGAGACGTAAATAAATTTCATTTGAAACAAAAGTTTACAGATAATCATTCCTACAATCCTCTACAAGGCTCTATTCACTATGAACATGACGAACAAAGAAGCGGACAATTTATGCTGCTCCTCATTGTACCCTTCACAATTGCACTGGTTAACAGAAGAACATCCATTCATTGCTATCCTGTAAAAATATGTAGAACAGGTGTCACATAATAGCAGTGAAGGGATATCCTTTTGTTTACTAGAGCTATTGTGGAGGGTACAATGAGGAGCTGCATAAATTGTCCGCTCTCTTTGTCAACGTGTTCATAGTGATTAGGCACCGATGCACGAAGTTGTTGAAAAACAGTCATACGGTTATAATCAATGCAAATCAAACACTATGAACACGGTGACAAAGAAAGCGGACAATTTATGCAGCTCCTCATTGTACCCTCCACAATAGCTCTGGTAGACAAAAGGACATCCTTTCACTGCTATATGTGACACCTGTTCTACATATTTTTACAGGATAGCAATGAATGGATGTTCTTTTGTTAACCAGTGCAGTTGTGAAGGGTACAATGAGGAGCAGCATAAATTGTCCGCTTCTTTGTTCGTCATGTTCATAGTGAAAGTTAGTGTTTGGATGAAGTGATGTTAGAGACAATATTGAGATGTAAATAAGTTCATATAGAATAGACCGCTGCTGTAATGTATACAAATTTATTCACATAATATTCTCTGAGCACCTAGTGACGAGCTATTCCATTAACCAGCTTTTTATAAATGAGCCTCAATACTTGGAATCCAGTTTGCATACATTATTTGTTGCTATGTCCGGGAAGCTTTCAGGTTGTCAAGAACAACCTTTGTATACATTACCGAAGCGGTCTATTGGACACCATAAAATTGCCCCCCCCCCCCCCCCCCCACCACCACCATCAAGGCACTTTGCGATTTTGTTTGCAAACAGTCATCAGGATTATAATTAATGCAAATCAAAGTCAGTGTCTAGATAAATAGATGTTAAAGACAATATTGAGATGTAAATGAAGTTCATTTACAACAAAATTCTACAGATATATCATTCTTACAATCCTCGTAGGGTTTAGCACACGTTTCACGAGCAGCAAGTCACTATGCACCAATGCGCTATTTTGTTTGAAAACAGTCATCAGGATTATAATAAATGCAAATCAAAGTCAGTGTCTAGATGAATAGAATTTAAAGACAATTTCGAGACGTAAATAAAGTTCATTTGAAACAAAAGTTTACAGATAATAATTCCTACAATCCTCGTAGGGTTTAGCCTTTTGACAAGGCTCTCGTGAATGCGCGATCGAGCGACGTGAGTCGCGTCGCTCGATCGCGCGTTCACCGGGGCCGTGTTGATTCTTTTCGTCGCCGGCTAGTCTCATCTCAGGATGACGAGGAAAATAGCCAAGTCAAAAAGGCCTTGTCAAAAGGCTACGTATGGTTTGGCACACGTTTAATGAGCACCAAGTCACTATTAATGAGCACCAATGCGCTATTTTGTTTGAAAACAGTCATCTGGATTATAATCAATGCAAATCAAAGTCAGTGTCTAGATAATTAGATGTTTAAGACAATATTGATACGTAAATAAATTTCTTTTGAAACATAATTTTCAAGATAATAATTCCTACAATCCCCTAATATGGTTTAGCACACGTTTCATGAGCACCGGATCACTATAATGAGCACCATGCGCTATTTTGTTTGAAAACAGTCATCAAGATTGTAATCTAAGAAAATCAAAGTCAGTGTCTAGATGAATAGATGCTAAAGACAATATTGAGATGTAAATAAAGTTCATTTGAAACAAAAGTTTACAGATAATCATTCCTACAATCCTCGTAGGGTTTGGCCGGGGGTTTGGCACACGTTTAATGAGCACCAAGTCACTATAATGAGCTCCAATGCGCGATTTTGTTTGAAAACAGTCATCAAGATTGCCCACTTCGATGCCCACTAACAATGACAATGACAATGACAATGATTTTGACAATGATTTGACAATGATTTTATTGGACCCATGTCACCCTCGTTTGGGTATTGGGGACACTAATCATAGAACGTAACATATACAATATCATTTCACAATAAAGTTAGTGTATTTACAAGGTATTTACAATAAGTTATTTACAGAATATTGAGATAAGAAATATAAATATTACATAAAGTCAGCAAATTGATGAAAAAGAAAAAGAAAAGAAAAAGAAAACGAAAGAGAACGAGAGAGAAGAAAATAACGAATAGATAAATAGATAACATATATACATACATCAAATAATAATAATGATGGTGATGATAACAACAACAATAATAATAATAATTATTATTATAATAGTAGGCCTAATTATAATAATGGTAATGATAGTAATAATGATATTAATAATAAAAAAAGAAAATGATAATATAATAATAATAATAATGATAATAAGAATAATAGTAATAATAATAATAATAATAATAATAATTATCACTAATCATATTATAGTGATAAATAAATGATTACATAAATTACTTAAATAAATGAAAACAAATATAACTGTTAAAAAAAAAAAAAAAAAAAAAAAAAAAAAAAAAAAAAAAAAAAAAAAAAAAAAAAAAAAAGTGCAAAGAAATGATCAGGCGGATAGGTACATCGACTTGGATTGAATAGCTGGAATTGCAATGGCAAAGGCACCGATTAAAGGGAAAATATTAACAAGGATAGGAAGTGAAAGTGAAAGTAGAATTTTTGATACTAAATTTTGGCACAGGAAATAAATTTCCAAAAGTAATATATACATAAATTCATCTTCCCAAATGTTATTAGAATACGTTGTCCTTTATTGTTTGAACTTATTCATTATGATGCTACAAAATTTTGATAAGTTTATTAATGTTGAAATTTTGGGAGAATTGAATAATTTGTACATTTTTATTGCATTTGGACGGCTTTTATAGCAATCATCAATATACTTGTTTCTTTCTTTAATAAATGCAGGGCACTCAAACAAGTAATGGAATTCATCACCAAGCTTTGTTGTATCACAGATATTGCAAGTTCTTTGTGATCGTTCAATACCTGCATATCTTCCAGATACTACTGGTAGACGGTGGTTTCCACAGCGGAATTTCGTTAAAGTAATCCTATATTTGAAAGGCAATTTTAAAAGAGATATTTCACAGTGACAATTTTCTTTGAATATGCGATAGTTTAAGCACAGCGAATTACAAAACATTTCAGCATGCCAATTTTGAGAATATATATCGTCTAGACGTGTTTTAATTGTTGCTTTGAACCATCGTGGATCTATTGATTGATTATCTAACCAAAGGTAAGATAAACCTAATTTATCCAATGTATTCCTAACTTTTATTAGCCATGGGTTTTGATAAATATCCAGATCAAACACTAATAGCCACATGTAATAAGAAGGCGCGTGTTGCGTGAAGCTCATGAATAATAATGTGTCCGACTTGGTGCTCAAATAGTCTCTACCCCTTGCCCTCACTTCATTGTGCTAACACAACTCACAAGAAAAGTAAATTACGACTCTGCAATATATTGGTAGGTTTATATTAGCCTCTCTTATATTTCTTATTAATGCGGATAGACGGTTTTTTTGAAAAGCTTTGACGGTGGACAGTGGAGTCGTTATGTTGCAAATGTGAGTGACGTGTCGTGTGCCTTCTGTGTGTAATTGTAAATATGTCCCACGCATTGACTTTCATGTGTGATGGGGGGTCCTAAAAAAGCTACGCAGTGCGCAAATGCAAATCTTGATTTTGAAGCTGACCGATTTGAATTTTCAAGTAGTATCAATATCACAAAAATAAATAGAAATTAATGCCAAATTACTCATTCTTTTTGTCAAACGTAGATGATATTATTACTGTCGGCTAGCGACAGACGGGTTGCCATTCTCTGATTGATCAGTTAAGACAATGCGCGATGTACGTGTGCGCTGTGTGTGTGTACGTGAGCCGTGGTGTGTGACTGGCATCTAAATCATTAGAGATAGATAGAAAAATCGAGAGATGGCGAGATGGAGAGAGAGATTGAGAGATCAAGAGAGAGAGAGGGGGAGATTGAGAGATCAAGAGAGATCGAGAGAGCAAGGGAGAGAATATTTTTCTAGAGACAGAAATGAAAGAGTAATTTAGATTTGAGATTTTGATGGGAGAACCAATAAACAGAGAAAACATAAGAGATAACATTAGGGACACCAACACGTCGAGGGTGCGTTGGCTACGCTTTTTAAATTTGCTTCTGATACGCGCTCGTCGTCGCCCTAGGCCTTGGAAAATAATCAGTGATAATTGATGACTACAAAATTATTTTTTAAAACCCGTCTTTGATTTCATCACTGAAACAAAGACAATGACACACACAAAAACATGCCTGTAATTACGATCTTTAACAGAACTTACTCGTTTGAGTTACGATGTTGCAGAATTTGGCGGATTTGAATCCAATAATTTCCATAGCAGCTCACGAAAAACGTACACACATCGCAATGCGTAACGAAGGGAGGGCGCCTGCAAGTTTGATCACTAAAAATCTTCTAACTGGCAACAAGTAGGCACAAAAAATAAGGGTGATAGCTTCAGTCAAAGAACTTTTGATAGGGAATAATTCACGAGATGTCAATGTATGGTACCCCTATAGACTTGAAGATATAAAGAAAATAGAGGATTTGCTCCTTATTTTACACTTTTACTTTATTGACATAAATGTATAGATAGAAGATGATTTTTAAGTCAAACGTACTTTGGTTTGAGCTCCATATCTATAGCCATCTCAAAAATAGAAGAAAAACTGTGAAATATGACGTCATATTTTCGCGCCGACCAGGTCTCTAACTCATGAATAAAGATAATTATTGCAACGTTATTGCGAAATATCTAGTTTATATCGGTGTGGAAACATGAATATTGATGAGCTTCTTACGTGACACGCGAGGGAAATCATGTAGCCTAGTCTCACACGAAGACCCTATTTCTCATATCAGTGCACACAGGCATCAAGATCGTCCATAGAGTGCAATACTAACCCTATGAGTATTAGAAGTGTTCAAAAGGATAATTTAGTAAATATGACTGAATAATAAGTCTACTCTTACCCAGTCCTGACCTTTGATAGCCGATTCTTGAACCCGTTGTATAGTGGAAGATTGTGTGTGGCTGGCTGTATACTGTATTCACAACAGTCAGACTGCGCACGTGGATGGAAGCGTAGGCCAGAGAGAGAGAGAGAGAGATGCATAATGCATGCGCTGCCTGTCCATTCTTCGCCGTCGATCTCTGAAGAAAATTATTGTGCAGCACGTACGGATATAATCTGGATGAGCGTAGGGTATTTTGGGAGAGAGAGGAAAAGAGAGACATGTGTTTTGCATTCGCTCTACAAACACGCAGAGGTCAACAAATTTAGGACAGATAAGGTCCATAGAGCTTTCATTGTTTCGAACTCAAGGATGCAACATTCCTTTGCATCAGTTTACACTTTGAAAATGAGCTGCAGAATGCAAGGGACTTTCACATGATTATACCTGTATAATAACTATAACTTTGTGCAGGTCATGCTCTTCCTTTCTTTATATGTTTTTCCTTTCTTTATATATATTTTTTCTTTGATTTATGTTTGATCTTGTTCTGTTCATGCCAATCTTTTTAAACGTTTGTAAATATTGTGATTATATTTTTATTGAATATACACATAAATTAAAAGAAAAACATTTTGTGGCTGCCTTCTGAAATCTTTTTTTCTTTTTTTTTGTCCAACTAATAAATGTTTCATCCTGTTAGCATGTAAAAGCCTATAACTAAAAATGTGAGATATTGATAACGATATAATATAAGAAAATATTAATCATATCTGAGAAAAATAAACCACATTAATTATGTATTTTTCAATTCAATAAATAGTAACTGTTTCAAGTATGTTTAAGAAATTCGGTCTATATAAAATATTAAAAAGACGCAACAGACCACTAAATTATTTCAATCATATGATAAGCTTGAATAAATATATCAGTTAATAACAATGAGAAATTGTCTCTTTCCTAAAACATAAATTTACTCAATATATCAAACATGAAACTCCATCAACAAATGATTCTTTACATCAATGATCATTGCAACAATACTTGCCGAATTAAAACACTAAAAATTTATAGTAATGTAATTCTTTCATGAAGGACAAAGAACTCAACTATCCTACGCTATCATTACAGCATGCACGATCATGACGATCATGACGATGGCACAACTCTATCTTTGTCTACACCTATTAAGTATTATCATATTCTACCAAACTATATAGAGCTAGAGATAGATATTATATATTCTTACCGAAATGGGCCTTTGTAGCTGTTCCACCACGTCCAAAAATATATATGCTACAGTATGTATAAACTCAGACCTTTCAGCAAGCATCATTTCAACAATCATGCATTCCAGAATGACCAGAACATGTAATTTGGGAGAACAAAGAACTCTCTGTTTCATGACTCGGTTTCCCGCTCGGTTTACATCGTATAATCTTATAATCTGTATAATCTTAGAGTAAAGATGCTGGTAGTCTTGAGTTTAAACAGACTCTTGAAAACTGGTGTTAATTGTTTCTGATTTTATTGTTTTCATTATGATGTGATCAATTTTGTACAAACTTTGTGAAAACAAACATCAGCTTTTTAGTTGCAAGTCGTCTTTTTTTTTGATGAATATTAAACTTTTGACTTTCATCTTATATTTTTAAACATTAAACAATAAATCATGAAAAAGGGTCCAAAACGGCAACAAGACAATCAATCATGAAATAGACCTCTAGGTCCAAAACGGGGTAGAAAGACCCATTGCCAAAATGTCTTATCCTTGTAATACGGGTACATGCTTTTTCGTTTTCGGCGTTGCCGGTTTTGCTGACTGCATTCTTTTACCTAATAATATTATTTTTTTTAATTTAAAAATAAGTTAATAATAAAACAATTTAAGCAATAATATATATCTATACTTGTGAATATTATTATTTTATACTTCTCTTTTGTCATAAAATATTTTTAAGAATGCTTACAATCATAATTTACCGACCTACATAAAATCGGCAAGACAAGCTGACTCTATCGAGCGAATGCGAAACGCTAAGTTCAGTGCCTATTGAACTCTGTACTGTGCATGTGCTAGGCAGCTAGATATGCACGACGGCCCAGTGTCAGAGCGTGAGCGAATGACGACAAGACAAGAAAATGGTGAGAAACCACAGATAAGGCCAGTAAGATTTCAGATATTTACTAAAAATTTAGGTCTAGGGCCTGATTATTAGAATGGATCGTCTAATTTTTTTCTTTTTAATCGTTTGAGCTCGAAATCTTCCATTTTGTGCTCGGTCTCACAATACAGAATTTTAAAATACTGTTTACGCATTTTTCCAAGACTAGCTACCGAAATTGAGCTCGCTGGGGCGGGGAATTTGAATTTCATATCGCGCAGGTTCGCTATTGTTATTGTAATTAGGTAACTTTTTGCCCATTTCGGCCTTTCTAATTGCCAACGTAACGATATCAGCATGACGTTGCAGTTTTTGTCAAGGCGAAAGGCTCAATTTGGCATAGCCGGAGTTACCAACTTTACAGCAAAATATCTCTCTTTGAAGACCATTTCTGAGACAGCAAATTGGTGAGTTTGTTTTGTGTTGACATTGCCTTTCATCAGGGATAGGTTTTAACTCTTAATTTAGCTTAATTTAAAAGTTAGATTTTTGTATTGGTGTCCCTAATAACATATGATTAGAAAGAGGCCTTTTCTATACAAACAGCAACAAACTGGCAGGGTCAAAGAGTTTGAAGAAACTTCACAAAAACAACATTATACAACATAGCCGAATGAGTGTTATGGTCAGAACCACTCATAGGTACACGCCATTGCCGACTGTGTAGTAACGCAGCCAACACACATCCCATACCTAAACTGCATCACTGTGCATTTTTGGCTATATTTAATTGAAACTCGTATATTGCAGTTTACTTAAATCCAAATACTTATGTTGAATAATAGATGATTAAAACTTACCAGGTTGTTTTGTGACCTTTGAAGAGGGTTTCCTGAAATTTTGGGTCCTTTTTGTCGATAACTGCTATCGAGACTGTCCCGTCAGCATCCAGTTTGTATTTTTCACGATTATGATGAAGGGAGCCCTCAGCGCTCGTAGTAGTACCGGCGTGATCGGTTCGTCGATCTCCTACGAAGACCTGGAAGGGCCAAACTGACGACGTAAAAAAATAAAAAATATTACGTACGTACGTAATAATTACTACGTACGTACGTAATATTTTTAATTTTTTTACGTCGTCAGTTTGGCCCTTCCAGGTCTTCGTAGAATAGCTTGTGTGCGTAACATTCTGCGTACGTATCTACGGTGCGTAACCATGTAGAGCGGCCTCACTAGTGCGCAACATATTGAGAGCAGTCGTCATCCGTATGGAGGTGTGGGTAACAAGTACCAAAAAGAGGGCTGTAAATGTAAGTTTTTATAACTTTCTACATTTTGTATCTTAACGAACTGATAACTTAAAATCTAAAGAATGATACTTAAGTATCAGTTTGCCCACAAAAACCTCCATTTCAAACAAAATTACATCTGTATCCCCAATACCCAGTATACACACATGTATATGATCCTAATGGTCAATATGACCATTGCTTGCTGATGTGGTCAGAACCACTCAAAGGTACACGCCATTGCCGACTGTGTAGTAACGCAGGCAATAGTGAGTACGGTACTAATATGTATCACTGTGCATTTTTGGCTATATTTAAGTGAAACTCATATATTGCAGTTTGCTTAAATCTAAATACTTATGTTGAATAATAGATGATTAAAACTTACCAGTTTGTTTTGTGACCTTTGAAGAGGGTTTCCTGAAATTTTGGGTACTTTTTGTCGATAACTCCTATCGAGACTGTCCCGTCAGCATCCATTTTGTATTTTTCACGATTATGATGAAGGGAGCCCTCAGCGCTCGTAGTGGTACTGGCGCGATCGGTTCGTCGATCTCCTACGAAGACCTGGAAGGGCCAAACTGACGACGTAAAAAATAAGAAATATTGCGTACGTACGTAATAATTACTACGTACGTACGTAATATTTTTTATTTTTTTACGTCGTCAGTTTGGCCCTTTCAGGTCTTCGTAGAATAGCTTGTGTGCGTAACATTCTGCGTACGTATCTATGGTGCGTAACCATGTAGAGCGGCCTCACTAGTGCGCAACATATTGAGAGCAGTCGTCATCCGTATGGAGGTGTGGGTAACAAGTACGAAAAACATTGCTTGCTGATGAGGGCAGAACATAACACACAGCGCACACGTACGTATCGCACTGTCTTAACTGACTAATCAGAGAATGGCAACCCGTCTGTCGCTAGCTGACAGTATACTATTGATATCACAGTGTATCATGAATTATCATGAATATGGCTACTATACTAGCTAATAATATATGCCCAGTAATCCTCAAATTGGCAAGAATCCTACCTAGGATATCAAAAACGGAGGTATAGATCTAGATAGGATTTGTATGGAGCGGAGGTATAAAGCGGCTTAATAAACTATCTAGTGCAGCAAGATCATTCGCTGTCAATTGCTTGTGGTCTAGTGGTAAAGGCTTCTGGTCAGACTGTCTGGAGTATTCTCTTTCTACACTGCACTCGCGTTTAAGGTCCCGAGTTCAAATCCCGCTCTTTCTTGCTGATAATTTTTTCAGTTATGAATCGATAACGATAGCGTTATAAATAACTGAATTTCAACAATGAAAACCAAGAAACTTGACTAATTATTCACTTGTTCAGGCGGATTTAATGGCGGCTGGGCATAATAACGACTTTGGCCATGAATATTATCTAGATTTTAGGGCCTGGTCCTAGGCTAATTTCATAGACCTTATCGCTAATCAGATTCGCAGTGCAACCTGGGATAGATTAGGGGGCAAGAGCACTCAACGCGGCGATCAACTGTACAGTTTCGATCGCGACCGCAGATAACGATACTTTGTTAACCTAGTACCTGCGCTGATAGCTGAACATTACTCGCCATACTTCGGCCGGCCATATGCTATGCCTTGTGCATGTGGCGATCGATATATCGCGCAGCTCGCTGGCAGACTGTACAGTTGATCGATGCTTGGAGTGTTCTTGCCCCCCTGTCTTATCCCACAATGCATTGTAATGGGGCGCCCTCTATTGATATTTACCGATTCGTGATGTGGTCTATGCACTACAGTGTGACACTGACTAAACTCACCCCTAACCACTCATAGGCCCTTGCCTATGTGGGACTGTGTCCAACATTCACTGTTGCAGCAGTCAAAAGCAGACAACATAATTGCTCTAAACAAGATTAATTTTCTTTAATTTGCTAGATTAATTTTCTTTAATTTGCTAGATTACCTGATTCAGGGACTCTTCAACTCTTACTTTGCCACAAACAGCAAATGTAGGGATTCAGACTTGAAAGTGAAATTTTAAATAATTATTTTCCTCTCCTGTATGAATGATCTAACCTGGAATTGTAAAAGGGCCTGCTGATACACACAAAAGCTATTGAAGCCTATTCACCCGTAAAAGCTAGTCTGGAGTACAAGGTTATCTTCAGATAAGCTTGTACATGTCCCTAACCGACGATTCCACTTCCTTCCTCCCTCATCTTACTCATATGTCCGTCTAGTAATACTAGGGTTGTTCAGTTGTTACAAAATTTTGAGATTATTAATAAATATGAGCCCAATGATAGAGCATGACAAGAACCTTAAAGGCTTAATTTGATGGCAGTGGCTATTCTTACGACGAGTCGTAAGAATAATTTTCCGGCTATTCTTACGACATGTGCGTACGCTCCATTTTCGTACTCTGCGCACACTTCACTGGCCGGTTGTTGGCACGCACCCACCCCCCATGCATACAACCCCCCACAGACATGACAGAAAACATGGCAATGGAGGAATCGACGGAGGATCGTGAGGACGTTAACCCTAACCCTAACCCTAACCCTATCGTAAGAATAGCCGGAAAATTATTCTTATGACGGCGCAGAGTACGAAAATGGAGCGTGTGCGCGTGTCGTAAGAATAGCCACTGCGTAATTTGATATACCTCATAATCATAGTCGTACAACCCAAGGCAATGTCTTTTAATAAATTAGTATTATTAGTATTAATGAAGTTAGGACTTGTTAAATACGCCTTTCCTTCCCCATTGTTTACCTATGCCATATGGACATAAACCAAAACAAAGTTGTGATCATGAAATGAATCGGCCATAGAGTGATAATGATGTAATTAAATTGAGCATATAGGTCTTTCTGTAATAACTAAGATATTACCTCTACCCAGTAATACGATCATCTGGACGACGACATGCTCAATATCGACAACAACTCTGTAGGACCTCTGGGTTTCAGAACTCCTTCTTTCCAAGCGTCGTTTCATCAAACCGTCATAACGACAAGATCAGCGACATCTCGACACTGTCGCTCAACTTGTCCGCTAAGTGTTTCACAAAGCCGTCTTTGCCAAGACCAGCGACAAGTGACTTGTCAGTACTCCAGACCTGTCATATCTTTTTAGAACGCCATCACAAGCCAGCTTTCAGTTAGTCTATGGGCTGCGAAAAAATAACAAATGTAAATTAAGAGAACATTTATTTCCTGATCTCCAAGCACTATCATTTATCATTCCTTTACCAGATAGTATTACTAATGTTTGTATTATAATATTGTACAGACGAACAATATGTTCTTATGGCTTCTTGACCCCCAACAAGTAAATGAGATTAATATTAAAAATACCCACATCCGTCTACCATAGAATCAGCATCAAAAACGGAACAGTCTGTATATACAAACCCATGTGAACGACGACAATTTATCATGTACAGTATGTATTTTCGCTTTTTTCCCCGTTTTCACGCAATGCTTTGATATGAATGATATTATATGTATCTTTTAATGAATAAATATTTAAAATTGGGCCATAAGATATCTTAATTTAATCATTTTCTCTAAAATGAACACGATTTGGGTCTTCTTTCCGTAATTAGTCAATTACGGTATCTTCTTACCTACAAATCTAGATTAGTACATCGCAAAAGCCTCTTCGAGTTTTCTCAATTTTATAAATTCTAAGATGCCATAAGAAACACATCTTTTCATGTAAACGGGATGTTTGTATCACAAGCATTCATCTTTGCTGCCATTTTTTACATTTTGGAATAGTTTGGGGAAAACTGAGCCTCAAAATCTGTTTGGGTAATTGACGATAATTCCAATGGACTGTGATATAGACTATGTTTTTTCGCCGATGAGTATCGATATCATTGAGTTGTCGTTTATCATGTCTTCGTGAAACAGTTTTTTAGGTCCATGACATTTCCGTAGATCGCCGACAACAGTTATGACTGTCATGGAGTTGATTTGATGAAACGACCCCCAGCTCCCCACCAGCGTAACATCAGCTTCTTCTTTGGAGCAGTTTAAGAGACAGCTGGATGGGATGACGCTGCGCAAAGCCTAGATGGAGTAGGAGCCATTTTTTACTTGCACTGGGAGCACTTTTATATGATGTATATGTATATACACCAATAACCCCACTGACACTTTATTGAGGATCATCGTTGCAGCATGGCACACTAGTTTTTCAGCACTGCACAAAGTACGAAAATACTCTACCCAGAGGTCTGTACTTCACCCGGAAGAAGAAGAAGGACACTGCATGATTTTTTTTTATTGACTAAGTGTGAAGCATCATCAGTGGCGGATCCAGTAATTTGAAATGGGGCGGGGGGGGGGGGGGGATGGGTCGCCAGCAGCTAGGGATCGGAGGTGTGGGAGGGGGTATCCCCCTCCCACGGTAAAAATCACAAAACAAAAATTAAAGGGGGCACCAAGGGCGCCCCTGCCTGGATCCGCCACACAAATTATGTGTGTGTTTGTGTGTGTGTGCACGCTACATGATAATGTGTTTAATTTGGTGTATTCATGTACTTTTATTGAAATATTGAAATGTTGAATTATATGTAAATTATGTATAATTATTGAGTGGAATCAAAATAAAGATCATTGGGGAAAAAAGTGTGTGTGGGTGTGCGCGCGCGTGTGTGTGTGTGTGACAGGGGAAGTGGATTATGACCAGTGGCATACTGCATGGGTCAACAGATGGGGAGGGGGTAAGACCCTTGTTATTATTTTTGCACCAAGTACAATCTTAGCTCAATACAATGTAACATCTACATGTATGGCATATGCGTACCGGTACATTACAATTTATGTGATGCCGTCACTGGGATTTACGGTGAATATACATCACTGATATGTATTTCAAATCCACAAACATCCACTCTCTGTATCGTCAAAATTGTCATTTTATACAATAATTTGACAGAAGTATGTTTTATTATTCATTATTTTTCATATTTGTTTGGTGACAATAAATATTTCTGTATAAAAAATAAAGCAAAGTTTAAGTTCATGAGTGACGATTTCACGTAACGTTCGCACACACAATGTCATACACAACGCATGCACATGCGCATAGGAGAGTCAACACGTAGCGACTCGTCGCTGACTAGACGCCGACTAGACTGCTCACAAATCACAAACACTCCCAATTCCTCATCAAAAAAATCACACCATGCATCATCAGATTGCATTTTTATTTCACCACAAAGTATTTAATTTAGTATTTAGACGTATTATCATACTATATACCTTTTATTATATACTGTAACTCCGATGTATGGATAGGAACAAGTTGAAAACTTACCACGACTTCAGACAGAGATGGCGATCGCGCGAAGCTACAGGTTCCATTTTTTTTCCTAGGATGGTTCTACATATCAACAACTAAGTAAATTTGATGAAAAAAAGGGGAATACCCCCTTCATAGCCAATCAGAACACTTCACAAGACAAGCCTCCCATTCATCCAGCAATTGTGCCCAGCACGCGACTCGGCATATTTCTCGCATATTTCATGCCGCGCAAAATGCGCGAAAATTTCAACACCGCGAAATATTCCACGTTTACAGTACCTACTTAATAACACCAAAATAAAAGTTTGGCACTTTAACCAGTCATGTCAGTTGACGCGTCGCATTGTGAATTGCGCTTATTTTCATGGTGCGTAGCTTTAGGACTCCTGGCCAAAATCATCTGTGGTATGTTTTATTACAACCACCAACACCAGCTTTGAGCCACCAGCATTTCACTATAGACATGTACCTTGCTGATCATCAAACTTGTGTCATACCAGGAGAATCACCTCAGAGACATTTGGGTGTGAAAGAGACCCATATGAAAGACGACAACAACAACCTGGCCATACATGATGCACCAAGGTTGAGGCGCTGCCAATAACCTTGCATATGTGTGACTGGGGTGCAGATAACTCCAGGGAGAGCCGTCGAGGCCACCGAAGACGGTGGCGCTCCGGCTACGTAGAAGACATTCCGAGTTAGCTGTATGAGCTCCTTGGCTTATCAATCTGGTACTGGCCTACGGCTACGGAGCTGTACATGGTATGCATATACTGTGTGTGGAGGGGGATATCAACAATAAAAACTAGATCTAAATATCACCATTTCTCACATACTGTGAGCCATGCAAACCACCCTTGGGGTTTGCTAAATTAAAGGGGTTACTTTCCAGGATCAGCTAAGATTGTAAAAATTGAATGAATGAAAAAAAAAATACAAACTTCGGCAGGTGTGATCAGGTATTTTTTTTTACCTTGCTTTTGTAACTTGTATATATGGGACTACACATGCAAGGTAAAAAAAACCTGATCACATCTGCTTCATTTTTTTTTTTTTTTTCTTATTCAATTTTTACAATCTTAGTTGATCCTGGAAGGTAACCCCTTTAGCAAACTCTGAGGGTGGTTTGCATGGCTCACAGTATGTGGGAAATAGTGATCTAGTTGGTTTTTTTTATATCCCCCTCCACACACAGTATATGGATCCCATGTACAGCTCCGTAGGCCAGTACCAAATTGATAAGCCAAGGAGCTTGTAGAGCTAATTCCGAGTCAAAATCTTATCCAGTTTGGTTCCATTTGTTTTAAAATGGAACAAGGTGAGATGCAAATTTGTATGTAAATGAATGTTTAGAATATATCTCTTTAGTTTGACCTCACTAGACTAGATCTAGCTTAGATCTATGCAGATTTGACAATTATTTTGATGGCAAAAATCCCTCACACATATGCAAGTTTATTTTAGATAACCTTGCACTCCGTACCGGTACCTTCATACTGCAAAGAATTGCCTCCCATAGCAAGTGTGTGATTTATAGCACTATGCTGGAAAGGAGCAATATCGCCGGCCAAAAAACAGCTTGAAAATTTCACTTGATCAAGATGATAAAGATGATCTTATTAAAGAATCTGGCATGATATCAGTTACTTTATCATCCTAATTTTGCTGTTATAATTGGTGTTTTTATCTCTTCAACTTAGAGGTCGTGACCGCCACCAAAATTAACACAGCCCCACATGGTGAATTAGTGATGGTTCCGTGAGTGGGAGAAAAATGTGTTTTGCTGTCACCGCTGATATTTTCCCAATGTTGTAGTGCCAATTAAAATGTCTCAAATCCCTCGTGTGCATGCAATCACTGGGGCCAGTGATGGCAAAGACAGAGCCGCAAGCTAAAGTTAAATTTGTCATACTGGCTAAACTACTTGCAGACACAGTTACAATATACTGAATGCAATGGAATCAAAATAACTTTAAATCAACAAAAGTAATCCAGGAGAGAAAACTGCTACCGGTAGTATTAAACAGAATTGATTTGATAATTCTACTTTAGGTTGACTGGTTATTCTTTTGATTTATAACTTTTCACAGTATTGGCGCAAGATGCATCCTAACCAATGACAGAGCCCACTTGGATCGTCCCCACTGTTCATGGAGAAGGCTACTGGGCGTTACCACCAAGCCAACATGGTGCGTCTGAAGCGTCACTGCTGCACCCTACCGTTCCTCTTCAAGAGTTGTGTCCTGCTTCTCGCTGTCTCCAGCATGTTGCTTCTTCTGCAGAGCATCTGGGGCAGTAGCATCGTGGAAGAAAAGACCAGGGATGGCAAGACGGGGAGGCTGACCAGCAACAACATCAACAGCGGCATTTCCATTGAGAGAGAGTACATGCCCAAAGAGGTATTGTATGTAGGATGCTGTTTAAGTCATGCATAGCCAATAATGACCCAGACCTAACTGTGCTCTAAAACACTCCCCAATCTTTCTATATATTATGTAAATGAAATCAGCAAGATTCCAAAATACACCAAAATCATAAATACAAGAAAAGTCATCAGAAATAGTAATAGTAGAATAATTGAGAAAGCAATAAAAAATTAGATGTAGATGATATTGTTGAATTCTTGGAATGAAGACCTGTGCTTTTCTGAATAAAATAGATATTTACAATGTTACTATATTAAAGAAGTTGGTGTATACCTGCATTGTTTCCTTGTTTTTAATCTTGTCATCCATTTGTTTTTCTTCTTTTTCTCTACAGAAATTTGAGAGCCATCCTTCAGAGTGTGAAGTTCCAAGATTCAATAGTAACTCTACTGTACCACCAGATGTGGTGTGCAAGAGAATCTCACCTCGACCTGGGTCATGTCAACTGGCTCATGACCTGTTTACTGCGCAGAAAGCACAAACCTGTAGCCATCAGGAAAAATATCAGCTGTGTCAAATAAAGGTGGGAAATTTAGCAATGAGGTTTTCTTTTCATTACACATGCCTTTTCCAAATTAGAGAAGCAACATACCTTGAAAAATCATCAGGTTTGATTTTTCATGATAATTTTGCACTCTGTTACAGAGTAGTGTTCAGCATATCAGCATAATGCTTTATATTCTCATAATGGATACATCAGCACATACATAGAAGGATTCTTTTATTTGATCAAAGATGGTGTTGAGTTCTTGCACGAATTCTAGACATTACTAACTCCCAATATCTGAGTGACTGAAACCAGTCAAAAAGAACAGAATTTATTTCACCTGAAAATATGATGAATCCCTTCAAGTGACCTTTGATCGAGGTCACACTCTTATGATACTTTATGATTGCCCCAAACGAAACTACCATGAAAAATTTAATATGGAAATGTCAAAGTGTCAAATTTTATACAGATTCTTCCATATACCACTGATATATAAAAAGCATTGCTTGTACATGTATACGGGCATTTATTCCTTTTGATTTGTCTTTCAGGGAGAAGGCAAGGAGATGGTAGTTGAGTGTGACCAGGGTATTTGTCCTGGGCCTGTATCCCTTGGAACCATCAATCCAGCCATTGGTGTCCTACACTGGGAGGAGCTCAGTGATATGAAGGAGCTACAGGCCCACCTGCAGCACCTGCTCCTGACAGGGAAACCAGAGGCAGGGTTTGGCTTCTGCTTCATCAAATGTCCCTTGGAGCTCCAAGAAGTCCAGGAAGGTGGACAGGGTGGGGAAGACGGTGAGGCATATGAGCAGGACGATGTCGATGAGGATGAGATTGAAGGGGATGAGGGTGGCTTGGAGAACAGTTTTCAGGCATTTGAGAAGGACTATTTCCAGGAGGAGCTTGGTGATGAAGCTTGGGCACAACAGCTGCTATTACTTCCACCTAAGCATGGGAACTCTCCTGGCAAACCTCAAAGTAGCAGTCCAGGGTTGAACATCAATGTGATCCTGCTGGATTCTGTTTCACATAGCCACTTCTATCGATCTCTTCCTAGAACAGTGCATACTTTAAGAGAAATTAATAAGTTAAAAGCAGGCAAGGTGTTCGACTACAACTTGATGCAGTCTTTGAAAGGTCGCACCTACGAAAACCTCCAGATGCTGTTCTCCGGGGTCATGTACAACCCTGAAAAGCCATTCGGAGTACAAGACATGCCCCCTGACCCTATAGGCACAAGGGTGCTTCTGGAAGGGTTCAAACACATGGGTTATGAAACCCTTTGGATGGAAGACCTATGTTGGACTTGGGAGTGGGGTATCGCCAAGAACTTTGTGGTGCATTCACCAAAGGAGATGCTGAGCTTCCGCTGGCAAAAACTTAGAGATGCCATGAAGGAAGGGGGAGTGGACCAGCTGGGCTTTGCTCTAGCAAACTGTGAAATCTTGCATAGTAACAACCACAACGATCCCTTCCATGGTCCTCCTGCCATCTGTTACAATGGAGAATACCAGCATGCTTACATGCTTCAGTACCTCAAGGGTCTTCAGAAATCCCAGCAATCTTCAAGGACTCCGTTCTTCCACTACACAGAAATCAACGTTGCTCACGATGATCTTGGTGTGAGGGTCCAGGGGCTTGACAAGGATCTGGCTGACTATCTCATATTTGCATCATCATTAGAAAACACAATGACCATCCTCTTCTCTGATCATGGCAACTCCTACGGCTCATTCATTCATAAATCGGAGGAAGGGAGGATCGAGATGTTTCATCCCACATTGTTCATCATGCTGTCAAAGGATGCAGGACGATTCCTGTCTCCATCTCAGGTTAATGCACTCAATGCCAACCAGGATCGGCTCACTAGCATCATAGACCTACATTACATGCTCAGGTCACTGGCGTACCCAGGTCTCCAGGCCAAAGTTGCAGCATCCCATCAACACTTTGGCATCAACCCAACCGGACTTCTACAGGAGGTTTCCAAGAATAGGACATGCGACCACATCCCACGTATCCAACCCAACGTCTGTATCTGTGAGGATTACGACTCCAGGGTCTCCAATGACACCAGCAGGGTGGTTTTTGCAGAGTTTGCGCTTGGGGAGCTCAATAATGCCATCCAGGATCAGTTTGTGGAGGCACACCCAGAAGCCAAAAGAGGATTTGGAAGATGCCAGCCTCTCCAAGCAATGAGGTTTACCAATGTGAGAGAGAACTATCATGGGGTAAGTATCTTTAGGAATAAGTCCTTCTTTCTGAAAGTTTTAGGCTGTTAATTTGTCTGATAAATAGTTACCAAGATTTGTTGTAAATCATTTATATGGCATGATTCAGCAGAATACATTTCCAAATAGTTTAAAGCAAAATCAAATCTCAATGGGATAGTAGGATCTACTTTCTCCCTTCCTTTATACCAGCTTTGAAAAATAGTAATTAGGTTTGACTAGAAAATGACATCAGGAGCTGTTTTATGTTGTATTCTCTTTATGCTCCCATTGCCTTACTTTTTAAAATTTCAACAAAGGATTGAAACCCAGGACTACCACATTGTTTGGAGTATATCATACATGAACACTGTATGTATGCCAAAACTCCCGTTTGTTCCATTGGTCGATCAAAGCCAGTAAAGAGTTAAGCCAAATGATAGAATGATAGAATTCAGAAGTCAACAGGTTAAAATTGAATACCTCTCTCTGTTATTTTCAACAGAATAATACTATTGTGGTCAAATTGGATCTTTATGTGAAAGCTGGTGAGAATGCATCCCAAGGGGAGGAGATCTTCTTTGTCACTCTCATGGCTTCTGCCAATCCCGAGCCAGGAGAACAGCTACGTCTTCTCAGCTATGACCGTCTCACTGCCTACAGTCCGTACGGTGCGTGTGCCGACAAGGGCGTAGCCACCAAACTATGCGTCTGCTCCCTTGCCAGATCGGACGGCGCGAAGAAGACCGTCGAGTACGGCTCCACTCCAAAGTGGCACGAGATCTCATCGTTTTTCAGCGCATATACTTCGACTGTGAAGGAGGTAACGAAATGCCTGTATCTGTATGAGAGGAGGACATCAAACGGTGTTGTGCTGGAAGCGTCATGTGAGTGCAAAGATAGACTTTACCTGGTGGAGATCAATGCAAAATCTCAGAATATCATTGTGTCAAAACAGTTACCTGTTAGCATGATCTTGAAACCTGGCATGAGAACGTTCATGGTAGCATTTGTGCAGAGCATTCGGAGAAGGACATGGTCATTAGAATACAGCGTGCAGTACACGGAACATCGTCTAGTCTGAATTGATTCTCTTTATCAAGTTACCCGTAAGTCAATTTTTTTTTTTATTAAAATATGAATAGTCATATCGCCAAAACTGACAATAATCGCGGGGTCTAAGGTCCTGTCTATATGCTCAAAGAGAATTCATTGTTTGTTTTGTAAGTCTAAATGCTACGAAATATTTTTACAGATTAATTTTGATTTTAAAATTAACAGCCTAACTTGCGTATTAAACCCACAAGCAAGTTCATGCCATGACACAATCCCGGCACAAACCATGTTGGCAGGGTGCCGTACTCTCAATGAGGGCCCCCAAACATAAGTCCATTGACCAAGCAAGGGCAAGGCTTGTAAGGACGTGACGCTTGTCAAAGTAAAGATTCGTGATCGTGATCAAAATGAAAGAAAACATCACAAAACACACTGACAGTAACAATACAGATTAAGGCAAACTGATACCTTGCTGGAGAAAATATTCCAAGATAAATCCAAGAACTATTACAGAAGTTTTATGTATGAAGAGCTATGGCGCAAGGGTTTTCAACAAAATAATCGATCCCACAACATTTGGAGTTTGCCCCATTTCATACCCATGCATAGGTAGGTTTGCTCCCCTGCTCCAGCGGCCTAGCAAGTTTGCACGCTCTGGTTAAAAGTCTCTGCACATGGCTTGAGCATAAATTAATTTGCATACTAGCCATGTGCAGAGACTTTTACCAGAGTGTTGAAGACCCTTGCGCCATAGCTCTTCAAACATGAAACTTCTGTGATAGTTCCTGGATTTATCTAGGAATATTTTCTCAAGCAAGGTATCAGTTTGCCTTTATCTGTATTGTTAATGTGTATTTTGTGATGTTTTGTTTCATTTTGATGGTGATTAAGATACGATAACGAATCTTTACCATGACCATGGCTTGTCACGTCTTTGCAGCAAGCCTTATTTTGGCTGACTTTGAAAATGAGTTAAAAAACAGCAAACTACCAATTAAAGTACAATTTTGATTTACACTTTTCTCAATCATTTCTTAATGCTTTTGCCTCTAGATTTAGCTGTTTTGGTAAGAACATGACTTGAATTTATCCTGCATTTTTTTTTTTTTTTTTTTTTGCTCAGGGGGTCGAAAGTTGGGGGTGCGGTTAATACATGACAGCAGTTTATACGACGTTATTTACGGTACCCTTCCCAAAGAAACTATGTCTTTATAAATGTATATTACTTGACGTTCAGCTGTGAATTAATGTGACAATCAATGTGAAAGTTAATGTGACAATCAATTATGTGCCCTTTAATTGTAATTGAATATCATATTGCAGAGTATTTTTGTTGTATAAAATCACTGTGCCATATAATTTTTTCACTAATAAGGTATTAGTTGGTCTCAGGCTGGGAAGTGTTATTAATACCATAAACCTGTCATGAATTGTTTATTAGGGTCATTTTCAGGTCAAGAAAGTTTCATGAATTGCAATACCTTTTAGGCTTTTGATTCATTTTCAAGAACAAAGGTATTGCTAATTGTAAATGCACAGGATTTGTGGTAAAGTACTTTTGCCACAAGATACATAGCACAGAATAATAAAATTGTCCCAGTTTTAGCAATTAGCAATTGAGAATGGGTTCAATACAAGTAGCCTGTGGCTATATTGAGCTTTCAAAACAGGTGTAAACATCATTCTGCACAAGATATTAATCTATATGCATGTGTTTTTGAATAATTCCCTTTTTTACTTTTTTAATATTTTATTTCTTATACTTAGAAAGGAATATCTTATATGATGAATACTCAAAATGAAAGAAGGAAATGGTATTCAGTACTAAATACTTAATTTAAGGAAATTATTTTGTGATATATTTATTTGCATATATATATATATGTTGTGTGATATTGATATTGCTGTACATGTTAGTAAAGAGGGTTATGAGTGAGCTAATTAGAGACAATGCTGCAAAAAGATCTGTCCTGCAATTTGATGAATTCAACAAAGCAGCAGTTCACCCATTTAGACTTGGAGGGTGAGCTCATGAAATTTTTGTGACATCACTTGAATTGATGCTTACAGGATCTTACAACTATAGAGGGTCATTCAGAACGAATGAAGTGAATGGCCACAAAAGAAACGCCTCGACAAAGTAAAAATATTTTCCGTGTAATTGAATGGAAGATTGAGGTGAAAATGTGTAGCTGCATGCAATAAAAGTCCCCTAAGCGTATAATAGTGTCATTCCTGTTTCATGAAGTATTAGGCACTTCCACATGAGTGATGAAGAAATTTAATCTATTTAGGATGTACTTTTGTGTGTTGTTTGTTTCCAGTTATTGATGCATGCATCAATGATAGGGTCAATCATATGAATATGAAAGAAAATAATAGAGTATAGAAGGTTCAGATATCAAAATAATGTTGGTAATGGAATTTAACATTATTTTTGAATTCCAGACATTTCTGTCAGTGAAGTTGAGGGGGGAAAATGCACTACCTGTGTACTTCTGATGATGTTGCACAAAAAGCTTAGATTTCACCCAAAAAAAATTTGACTTAAAAAAAAAATTGTGCTGAATTTTCCTGCCTTGAACTGTCCTGTCCTGCTTAACCTACAGTGTACGGTCCCTGCTACTAAGGCCCCCCCAAAAAAATTGTTGTATTGGCGTAACCCGCCCGACCCTAGAAATGTCGCCGACCCTAGGTTTTTTTTTGGTTTTTTTTTACTATCGATATCGCGTATCGTGCTGCCTTTGCGATCACGATCGTGATCGAAAACCTGGAAGTGCTGCGGACAGAACTAGCTGCGTGTATTATGTATTATACTGTCGTAAAAAAAAAAAAAAAAAAAAAAAAAAATCCCGACCGACCGACCCTATTTTTCATAGACCCATTACGCCAATACAATTTTTTTTTTTTGGCCTAACTGTACATAAATTCTATTCAATCTGCACTTCATGCTACATGTACATGTATGTACTTTGATAAAGTGATTGTCCCAGCTACTTAAAGAAACATAGGGATATGTGTGAAAGACACATAGGGATATGTGTGAAAGACACATAGGGATATGTGTGAAAGACATCGTCAAGTATTTTACTTACACCATACCAGTACTCAATGTTTTGTAATGTTTATGTATTTTCATTTGTTTCAGTATAAGAGTATTTCCAAGGGAATGTAACATGACAAAAAAGTGTAAATAGACAAGGATAGCAGAGTCCGTTTCCTTATAAATGTATGCATGGGCATATTCGACTTTGGAGGCTTCGTTGAGCAGTCGGGTTGTGGAGCTTTTTTTCAACAGGCATTACATGTATCACAAAGTTGTAACAAACGTTGATTATTACCAAGGATTGAAGTGAAATCGTTCGCAACGCTTGCCAGACGCATGCTCAAGGGAGACTCCTTAGTGGAATATGCCCTTGGATTAAGAATATTCTGTGTTTATACCATCATATTGGATGTCAAATCGAATTGTGCAATACCACTGCAGTCAGGAATCTATTTTGAATATTTACTGCGACATACAATCTCATGAATGTCTTTATTTTATTTGTATAGTCGTATTAGCAATACGTAGTATACAATGTAGTTACATGTTTTATGTATGATTTCTTTACAGCCATATGAAAATTTTGTTATCAGTCAGTGTATTAGAGGTACTATTTACCCTTGATTAGAAGGTTTAGGAGGTGTCGAGTTGACTCAAAAGGAAGTTGTAAAGGGCAATTAGCAATTGCTCTACAATCGTTCAGAAACAATTGTTTTGCTTGAACTTTGCTAGAATTTTGTTCGTGCATATGCAACGAATGTCATTATTACGTGAAAGTGGTGAAAGATACTTTACATTTTGTGATATGTTTGTGAACCTGATTCCATAGTATAAATGTAGTCATATTTGTATTTGTGTATCAGTGCAGTATATTTTTAGAGTAAGTAGGAACTTTTATAGGCTTGTATTCATAACGTTTCATAAGACTTGTTACCAAATAACAAGGTACAATAACTGTTTTAAGCTACTGAAATGCTTGAATCTGATTGGCCGAGAGCGAATTTGTCATAGAAATGAGGCAGTTGTTATTGATAACCAGTTTTATGAAACAGGTCCCAGGTTCAACTTGGTCCACTGATTTATGGAGTGCCAAGTGTCAAGCTTTTTATTTTGTACAGTTTCTTGTAACTAACAAAATGAAGAAGTGAAATGAAAATGAAAAATTGATTTCATGTTGACATGACTGTTGTTTGATAATTTAGTTACAGAAATATTTAGAATTATGGTCCTTTTTATGGTACTTTTTATGGTATGAGGAGGTTGGCGTTCCATAAATCAGAGGACTAAGGATAGTACATGTATGCTTACATGAATACCAGCCATATACTCTCGTAATCCCTAGTATAGCACTTAAAAGTAATACAGTGTTGGTCAAGGTCTTAAAATATGTGGAAAATGCATAATTGCATATTTGTCCTGGCATGATGTACCAAGACAATCCATTTCCTTCAAATAGACCCAAAAGCTATTATATGCACACTGTATAGGCCATGTTAAGCTGGGTTATGTCTTTCTGGGCATATCAGAGCTTCTTCTTCTTTTATGCCTTTGAGCAAGGCATTTTATCTACATTGCCCCTCTCCACCCAGGTGTTAAATGGGTACTCAGTAGGATGCGAACGTCATTGTGGTTGGGTTAGCATGTGCATGCTTGGAAATAGGCGACTGGCTGGAATGCTCCCAAGAGGAGTGGATAATGTGCACTGTAAAGTGCAGAATCGCAACTGAATCCAGTGACCGGGGTAATAATGCTGTAAACGCTTTGGTCGGTTACAGCTATATAAGAATAATATTATTTTTGAAATAGACCATACTTTTGAATTTTCAAATAGGCATCAAATCATCGGTGCCATATTCACAATTGAGCAACTCAGCCCTAACTCAAGTTATTTATTGATGGGTAAATCTTTATGAATATGTAGACGATCAATCAGACCATCAATCAAATTCGCGGCAGTAAATATTTATTTCTGTGAGGTTATAATTTGTATACATCAAATCTTTCTGTTAATGCAAGAAAGAATGTACTAAAAACTGTGAACTCTGTTTATTGAGTACTATAATTTGTTATAAATAAATATTGAAAATCAAAATATATATGCTTTAAAGTTTCATCAGTATAAAATGTACATTTTTATTTCATTCCTCATTCAATCATATCCTCGAGTCACCAAGCAATATATACAAATGGCAAAATGCATTTTTAAAGAAAATATATCGGAAGTCATGAACAATTGTAAGTCATCAAGTATACCCACACATGAGCAATAAAATTACTGTCTGCAATGATCAAGGAAGGGGAATACACAGCAAACATACATGTAGTCTGAACATTTTCAAGCAGAAACAAAAGGCTTTTGCCCTTTTAGGCTCGTTCACATGTGGGGTAGATAGTAGCTTTGCACAACAAAGGTCCCATGCGTACTCACCTTTTGCCTGCTATATAATAAAGAACTGTGAAGCGCTTTATGTCATATTTTCCTGTTGCATATATGTGATTGAGGCTTAAATACATGTACAGATAATATTAATGCGATCTTTATCAAACTGGCTGTTGTCAGATAGTGTAGTGAGCAGTACTGTATGTTCCCTGTACACCTTGACCACATACAAATACATATACCATGTAAATATATAACAAAATTTTATTCCTTGACCACAGGATAAGACAAATCTGTATTTAAAAATATACACAAAATTCTTGTACAGTGGAAACGCACTATAACGAGAACCTTGGGACCATGAAAATTACCTTGTTATATCAGGAATCTCCTTTAGGGTTACAAAACAAAAGAACATAAAGACCTGGGACCAACAAAGTTATCTTGTTATACCAGGAATCTTGGTATATCAGAGCTCTTTATAGCGAGTTTCCTCCGTAAGTGCAAATATATCTACTGGTTGAAAACGAATATTCTCATCATTAGAAGACTCCTTCACTATCCATTTTCCATCAGTTCATCCAATGTTCTCTAATCTGTTAATTAAATGCACAATTACAAGAAACAAAAACTGGCAGTCATGATAATTCGGCATATCAAGGTGGGAGCCTTCACTGGACCCTAAATCAAAAGGTTGAGGGTTCAAACCTCTGCCTGGTGTATACATGTAAGCCCTTGGACAATCCAATCCAATCAGGGTCTTTATATAGCGCCAATATCTAGTTGCCTAATCAAAGGCATTTTATCTACAGTTGCGTCTCTCTCCACCCAGGTGTTGAATAGGTACCTGGCAAGATTTATTCCTTGAAATGCACAGTGCGCTGATTACAACCGCCAGAGCTAAAGCCAGGGTAATAATATCCGAACCCTTTGGAAGCACATATGGGCATTATACAGTGGAACCTTGTTATAACAAACTCCTTGCGACCAAGGAAATCATCTCTTTATATCGAAACCTTGTTATATCAGGGCTAAAATACAATAGAATACAAAGAATTGGGATCGGCAAAATCACCTTGTTATAATGAGAGTTTGTTACAACAGTGTTCTTTATAACGAGGATCCACTGTACCATAACATGATGTGCGCCATACAAGAATGTTTATATTATTATCGTCATTATTATTATTATCATTAACACTTCACAATTAAACAGCAGTACACATGCACAGCCAACGAGCATAACCATTATTCATTTTCAAAATGAGAGGCACATGCATAAAATGAAAAGATCCTTATGAGATATCAACAAGCTTTCCTGAAAGAATTCCCTTAGCATTTTGGCTTCAAAAATTTGTCCTGCATTTCTTATATTTACCTTTTTTTATAATTTACAGCTCGGGATAACGATCAAAAGTTCAAATGCATTAATAAATTCCAATTGTACATATCTCATTTACTATTCTAGAAAAGTAAGGGCATAGGAGCTAGGAACAAAACCCAGCAGCCAGCCATTTTAATTTTGTCTTTCAGAATCATAGTTCAACACCCAACTGGGTTTCCTGGAAACCTATACGGCAAATAGAGAGTGAGCCTAAACAACCCATTGCTCATCAAAAAAAAGACACATTGCAGAAAGACATACAGATGGTGCGCATATTTTGTGAGCCGCAGGTTTTACAACAAAAACTGTAAAGGTGAAAATTTTCACTTAATTAATATCTCGCCTTCAGCAGAATAAGGTAAATTTCAAGAGTTTTAATTTCGCCGACATGCAAGGCTAATAGACAAAAATTACATACCGGTAAACAAAAAGATTCAAAATGTGCAAAACAATTTCCACATGAAATATTCCACGTTTATTTGCAAGGCAATAGTCTAAACTGCTGCATGACATCAACATTACTTTCACAAAATGAAATAGTTTAGAATTATTACTATCATCAAAATTTTTTTGCACTTGTGATCATACCTATACAAGCATATATTTATATTGTTCACGTTTTATCTTCAGGAGCAATGTAGACATGGCCTCATTTACATGGACTCCTAACCGTAACTTCATGTTGTAGGTCTTAAGTCAAATTTCACACACACATACAAAACAATTACATTATGCCTAATCCACATTTCCCCTACCTCAAAATATGATTGCATCTACGTAAGCATCATCAGCTCTTTTCAAGCATTCATTTCACTGTCCCAAAAAGTGTTCCTGACAGAAGAGCATCTTCTCCCCAAAGAACTGTCACTTTTACTGCAGTACTCCTTGTTAGATCAGACATCAAGAGGTTTGAAGAAGCCGCGGTTGCTGTTACCCAATAACTTCCTCTTTCGCTTCACAATCCCTTCATTCTCCACATTGGTCAATGACCCTCTGACCCCAACGGCATCGGCCTTCATGGCATCAGACGATCGCTTCCGGGAGTTCCCTCCCAAAGCGTTCTCTCTTTTCAGTTTGGGCTTGACGGCTTTTCCTGCATCGATGGAGCCATTGACCGAGGCCAGGACCTTACGGGGTTGGGACTTGCCGGGTATCTTGAAGTCCTGCAGGCCTGGGGTGTCTGCGTCTGACGTGTTGGTTTCTATGACAATGGTAGTGTTCATCATATCTGTGTTCTCTATGCTCGTGATGTTGGTGGTAGAAGTCTGGAAAGGAGGAAGGATTAGAATAAATGTCAAAGTATTTACTTTACCACTAAATTTCGTTTATGGCAAATAAATTTATTCAATAGATCCAAGACAGCTTTTCATCCTAAAATGACTGGGCTTTATGAAAGGTTGAAGACTGGGGCAAGAGTCTTGCATTTACAAGCTTAAATAGCACATAATATATATCACCCTACATTCTAGCATACCCAATCTAGCATACCTCAAGTATCCAAAAAAATTGTGCCCCCCCCCCCACATGCCCAGAGAGATAAAACAAATAACAAATAAACAAACAAAAATCCTCAAATACTGTACTTACTGATTCTGTGCTCTCATTAGGATCATGTGAATCACGTCCTCTGCGGTTCTCGCAGGTTTGGGGGTCACATTTACACCCCTTGCCACAGCCACGTCCATTCCTGACACAACCACATATACCACGACATTTAGTCTTACAGCTGCATGTCTGTGATATCAGATAAGACAGTAACATTTATAACACAGTAAAATAATATTACCATTTGATTAAAACCATGTGTATAAATTAAGCCTGAGTCATATCGAATATTTCATAATCCGGGATTCGACGGCTTTGATTCGGTCGAATACCGGTGCATCGATAAATGATGGGCGGTGAAAACAGAGTTGCACACAGTTGCACGCAGTGCATGCACCATGCACTGGTGACCGGTCCGCTGGCATCGCGGGCATATGTATGGGGCTCTCGCTGCTCGACATTAACGATAGCCCGCTAGCCAATGGCTAGTAAAAATCACGACGGACTAGCCAAAATCTTAAGTTTCTAGTCCGTATGGCTAGCCAAAATATCACTCTAGTGTCGCACGAAGCAATGCTCATTGTCGACACATCCGACAATGATTCAAATTCAAAGAATTAATAATCTTACTTTGTCTTTGGAGAGCTGAATGGAACACGTTTGTTCGATGCAAAAAAAAAAACAATACGAAATAAACTTTTCGTCGCTCATATGACTTCATTCAGCTTCAGATCATTTCCAAGAAGTAATTGCCAATTTGATGAGAGTGTGATATAGTTATTGCGAATTAAGTAGGAACACTCGTACTCATGCCCGTATTTATCATGTTCAATTATACAATTGTCAAATTGACAATGCAGAGAGAGTGCAAGAATATTATCGTAAACTTCAGTTCGTAACGACAAAACAATTTTTCCATAGAGAAAGCACAGGTAAAGCGCGACGTCCTCCGCGAGCGAATTAGCGAAAGTTAGCCAACAGTTTGAAGTCACCTTCACGTTCTCTGCTAGTATATATGCTGTACGTTACGGAGTTTCTTTTTTTATTTGCTTTTTTCATGGTGGCTACGGTAGTCAAAAATCTGGCGGACTACAAATCGATGCACCGGTTTTGCCAAAACGAAATCGGGATTCGATGTCTTCGATCGAACACCGGCTAACCAATCGATTTGACTCGGGCTTAGTATAAATAATGTAGATATGTTAAATGCTATTTATTTATTTATTTATTTATTTATTTATTTATTATGGTATATGATGATTGACCAGCAGCACAGGGGCTGAAGGGGTCAATTTACAATCAGATATATATGTGCATATATACAATAGAATCACATCAAATATATGAAAAGATACATAATTGGAAGCAAAACAAAAATACTAAGATTTACGCTACACAAATAATAAGATAACAAGTGTGAAAAGTGAGAGAAAGAAAGAAAAAGTAAAGAATAGGAAAGAAAAGGGAAGAGAAAGAAGGAAGGAGATAGATAGAGAGGAGAAGATTTGGGAGCAATACACAAATATAACCAAGTTAGAAAGCCATAACCATGTAAAATGAGTCATTACATCTAGGTATGGAATCTGAGAAGTGAAAATGTTTGGGATGCAAAGCGTGGGGGGGGGGGGGGGAGTTTATTTCAAGATTCTGGCAAGGTGAGGGATGGTGGATTTTCGATATCGCTCTGTATTGCATTTAATTGTAGGGAAGCCAGTCATGTTACGAAGCTGTCTTAAATTTGAATTACATCTAGGGACGGGAAGAAGGTGTTTGTGGTGATCAGAGTTTTTGATTTTTTGTCCAAAGCTTAGCAAAAGGGAATCTCTTCTATCAGATAGAGTAGTGAGTTTAGTTATGGCAAGGGCATTGGCATAAGTCACGTTATAGCCTACAATTATTTGACCATTTCATCACTGATTTCCTGATACCTTAATCTGTACTTGAAGAAGGGAAATACAAGCATTTAAATATTTCATTTTCATCTTGGAAACCCCAAAGTAGTAATAGTATATCTGAAAATAGTATGTGAAAGTAAATTGAAGTAAATTGATATGCCGTTTCTTTTTTAACCAGTGTAGCAGTGAATATTCGCCATAACCCAAACACAGCTATGCACCTCTCAGTGGGTTTGAGCATATATTTTTTGTCATCTCTGTATTTTGAGTTCTTGTACTAGTGACAAAAATTTCTTACATACCTAAAACTTTTTTTTACAAAACAGGAATTGACATCTGTGATGGTTGGTGATTTTTATTGCATAAGTCTTCCACATTGAATGGTACAACCCTTGGATTACTTCTTGTTTTAAAAAACAAGGCATTAGCGATAATGTGTCTCGCCCACATGCGATAACTAGAAATATCGTGATCTCTGTTGCCATGCAACAGGTCCCCCAAGTGCATAAATCTGCATAAGTTATGCTTGCATATATCTACATTACTAATGTTTGGAAAGTGACGTTTACAAAGTTATGTCATAAGAGAGTCTTGCGGGTAAACTATGTTTGACCTGAAATGACCTTTGACCTGTGACCTCTGATGGCAGCATAACATGCAGGTCCCCCAAGTGCTTCTAAAACCCAAGTTTGGTTGAAAAGTGAGTGATGGTTGCAAAGTTATCTGTCATAAGAGAGTCTTGCAGGTAAACTTTAACGTATGACCTTTGACCTTATCATGTGACCTCCAACGGCACCATAACATGCAGGTCCCCTCAGTGCATCTACAACCCAAGTTTGGTTGAAAAGTGAGTGACGGTTGCAAAGTTAGCTGTCATAAGAGAGTCTTGCAGGTAAACTTTAACGTATGACCTCAAATGACCTTTGACCCTATCATGTGACCTCCAACAGCACCATAACATGCAGGTCCCCTCAGTGCATCTACAACCCAAGTTTGGTTGAAAAGTTATCTGTCATAACGTTTGTGACGGACGGACGGACAGACGGACGCCATTTGGATCCCATAGTCTCGCCTTCACCTCCGGTGGGCGAGACAAAAACCAAAAGTTTGTGAAAAAAAACCCCAAGACATATTCATAAAACCGAGCACACCTACTGGCTTTCCATATTTAGATAGGGGACATTCCTATTCATTTCAATGTAAGTTGTTAATTTACCTTGGCCCGAGAAGCCTTCCTCTTAATGGGGGTTTCCACCCAGTCTGACTCTGAATCGTTGCTGAACTCTGAACCACCGTCATCCTCACTGAAGAATTCTTCCACAGTGACACGCTCTACCTTTTTTGCTCTTGTACTTGCTGTCGACTTCTGCACATGGCATTATATAAAAAAGGCATCAATAACAGAATCAAATTTAAAAAAAACACTGAAATAATATGAAAAATCTAGAATCCCTCATGTGCGTTGTATAGCCCTTTCTTTACAAATTTCTTTCTAAACCTAGGTTACCTAAAAAAAACCCAGGAGACAAAACTGATTTCTTTAAAGAAGAGATTAAGTGCATATATTATATACATCTATTATTACATTATAATTTATACACCCTAGGATATTTTTTTTTTAAATCTGGAGGAAAAATACCTGGTAAGTATCCCGTTTCATTCCTCTTATACATGTATTTTAAAAGACATTCTTTACAATATGAAAACATAGAAAAGCCCTACACCTGAGCAACTGACCAAAAAAAGGGTATCCCAGACAGATACAAGAATGATAATCAGAAATACAAAAGGAAAAAAATACATACCTTCTTCTTGGGTTTGATATCAGGAATAGGCGATGATTCTGGGGATGTAAGAACAGGCATGAGGGCAGATTTCTTCCCCTTATACGTGGCTACAGTCAGTTTCTATGGAACGAGATGAAACCAATGAAATGCACTATGTTTATATTACATTAACAGCTTAGAATCCTTTACTTTTCAAGATATTACACCAAAAGTTAGATAGCAACGTCCAAAGCACACAGAGACATATTATATTATGGGTGCTACTGTAAAACCAGAAAATTTCCCCCGACATGAAAAATTCAGGAATTTGTTTAAGATGACCATTTTCAAGGCAAAAAATTTTGCAAATTGCAAAAATTTGGTGTTGTGACATTGCATAATTTTCCAAGAAGCTTTCCCAAGAAACTTTCGTGAATCTGGACCACTCGTCTGGGCCCTGTTTCATAGAACTTGTCATCAATGACAAGTTGCAATAACTGTTATAGGCTACTGAAATCCTTGCATCTAATTGGCTGAGGGCAAATTTGTCGGTAAAAATCACAGACAAGACACTTGATGAAGCCCCCTCCTGGTATTACAGTAATACAAGTAAGAAACATTATTATCTCTGCCTAGAGGTAAGCTTACCTTCTTGAGTTCATCATTCTCTTGTACTGTCTCTTGAAGCTGTTCATGGATGGACTTCAGCTCCTCAATCTGTTCCTCCTACATGTATAATAACAAACATACAACGATATACACCAGAACTATGTTTTGGTTTCTAGTGGGGAATCGGACATCATTCAGGTATTCAGGGTAATGGATTTGATAAACCACCTAAAAGTGGATTTTATTTCAACATTTATCAGGTTTTACATGATGTGTATATCATCCAACAACTTCAGAAGAACTGCATCCTCAAGGGAACTTTATCTTCATCCAACCACACTGAGTGCTTGGAATATATGATCAAAGATATGATCCAAGCAACCTTGCTAGGGACAATGTCTGACAAGTAGCTTTAATGTGTCTGTTGGGTGCGAGATTAATACAGGTATAACGGGTGTTCCACCAAGTCTGGTTTGAGAAAACTGTGACTCATTACACAGAGAAACTTATGCAAGACTGATCTCCACACAAACTTGACAAAGATTCCTGGTGATCCAACATTTTCTCTGGCGACAACATTTTCTCTGGCGACAACTGCGTCATTAAAGATATTGGGTTACGGCTAGGGTTGAAATTGGTTATAGGTTAGTTTGAGGGTTAGAATTAGGGTTAGCTATTGAGCTTGGTCTAGAGTTAGGAATTCAATTAGTGTGTGTAAAATGGCCGTGGATCAATTGTCAACAAAGAACGTGTCATACAACCAGATCCCTACCTGGAAATGAAGTCTTTGTTTGAGGACGCTTTCTTCTCCACTCGTCTTCTGTTCTGATTCATCTGCCTTGTCCGAGGCTTGAGAGAGCTGAGTCAGTAGATACAGAATCTGTAATGGGATTCGGAACAAACAAGACACAGAAGTAACAGTTATTTCTTTCATTAATTAATGTATACACCAAAAAAAAAAAAACATGAATAAGAATTGGATGGGAGGTGTGGCCCCAAAAGCACAATTTGATATGAATATGCCTTAACAATTGAACCATACTACACAAGTAACAAAACTATAATGTACAAAATAACAAGAACTACAAAACTAGCATAAAGTTCGCCCCCCAAATTAAAATAAAATACATGTCACATAAAAAAGTTCTAAAATAAGAACCGAAGTACCCCTCAGATCAGAAAATTAGAATCACAGTGTACATATATAACCCACTGAAAGTCTGAAGGAGCTACCTGGCAAAATAAGACGTAATAAATAAATAGATGAGTAAATCAAGCAACAATAGTTAATTTCATCCTCACCTTATCTTCATGAGCCCTCTGTATTTCTGTTCTCTCTCTCTCATATGCCATCTTCACCTCATTTATCTCTGTATCCATCTCCTCCTTGTCTTTATGAGCATCATCTAGAGAGGATTTCAGCTCTGATATCTTGCTCTCTAGGAGACCCATCTCTACCCTCGACAAGGTGGCCTAAAGGCAAACAAGTTCAAAATATTATCTATTCCATTCATTCATTCACCACAAATGTACAGTTGTACATACACTGAGATAAACAGACACAATGTCTGTATCAAAGAAGCTTAAAACCATTGCAAAGATCAACCCTCTAATCCCTGAACAGCTCTGATATCTTTCTCTGTAGGAGACCCATCTCTACCAGTGACAACGTGGCCTACAGGCAAATTACAAACAAGTACAATTTATACCAATTCCAGTTATTCGTTCAATACTACTAGTCAAGTGCATATAAAATTTAATGTTATCCTCATCTATCGGAAACAAGACATTAAAATGTATTTTTCAACATTTTGAATACAAATGAAAGCAGTTGAAATGTGCATTAATCTATTCTAATGGAAAGCCATATGAGAAATTTCAGGCAAACAGATGATTGTTAAGTACACACGGAAAAAAGAAAAACTTTGTCTTTTTATATTCTTTGTTATGCAAGTCGGTGAAGGGGGATGATAAAACTATCTACAAATATCATTTTTTAGACAGATATTTGATCTGTTTCTATTTAATGTTATTCTCATCTGTCAAATACGTGGGATGGACATTTCATCACAGCCAAAAGAAATGCTAAAATAGCACATCTAGACTAAAAATGCAAAGAGACTTACTGCCTCCATGAGTCTGTCAATGCTACACTTAGCTTCAGGCATACTGGTGATGTGATGCCATCTATTCGTCTGGGACTTCTCATCTGCACAATAGAGAAGATATATATATGTATTAAGTTAGAGTAAGTAA
The DNA here is from genome assembly GCA_025617745.1 of Heliocidaris erythrogramma. NCBI lineage: Eukaryota > Metazoa > Echinodermata > Echinoidea > Camarodonta > Echinometridae > Heliocidaris > Heliocidaris erythrogramma. The sequence continues at coordinate 37,333,605 of CM046867.1, forward strand.
TTAAATAAATTTAACTTTACAAAGTATATGTCAGTAAACTAATGAAGTAGGAGGGCCCAGAAAATATACCTGTACTGTAAAACAAGAAACTTTCCGAACATGAAACTGCGATTTTTGAACGACAGTCATCTTCAGAGCAGAAGTTTTGCGAAGCGCAAAAATTTCAGTCTTGTGTCAATTGTAAGATCAATTATTTTGCGCCATGAAAATACGAATCCTTGACAAAATTAATGAACATTTAATGCATGCAAAAGTTTTACAGTAAGCTACGATTGTTGATAATTTTATCTCTTTCATGGTCTCATTGTCCTCATAAATAACATATTTCCCTTCCATTTATAAGACCGGGAAAGCAAACTTGTTATAGAATTGTTGTAGTCGTTATTGATGACAAGCTTCAAGTATATGAAAATGAACCACGGCCCCGTCTTAATAACAGTTTAAAATTAAAGTCAATCGCAACTCTACATACTATTAAAAGAGATAGGGCTTCTTAAGTCTCTGATTAATTGGAGGACTTATGATCAATCCGGATCAATCGCAACTCTTTAAAGATAAGGCCCTGATGTGAGTAACAGATACCACCTACAATGTACACGATACAGCATTTTAGAGTAGTAAGTTAGGCACTCACCGTTGTCAGCGTCCATGATTTTCTGTTGTAGATCTGAGATCTGTGCATTACGTAGTTCAATCTCTGATCTCAGCTCATTCAGTCTCAGCAAGACGGCCTTTCCATTTCGTTCCTGCAACATAAAACAGCCTAAGATAACCAAGGTTCCTTATATCAGACTGCAGTTGTTTACTTATCCATTTTGTATTAGCACCCTGATTATAGGTTCTGCACTGGATAATCGTATCTAAACTTTCGTAAGCAAAGAAATCGTATTGCTCGACTGTAGACTCAACTATCACAATAAAGCAACTTTAGGAGACAAGCTTTGTATGAGAAATAATATGTCTGGTCTTGGTTACCCATGGTAGCCTCATACATATTAATACTGTTCTCCCTGAAGGCCCTGCAATCATATCATAGTAGGTTTGTACTGTATATTTGAAGGCTTACATCATTACTTTAACCCCTACCATGCCGTGGGCGGCAAATCCCGCCCAAAACTATGAGTGTTGAACATTTTGTTTAGGCTGAAAATGGCTTGAAATTTCTTCTTCATACAGAAACATGTGCCTTCAATATAATGCTTATTCCTATGCAATATATCTTTGCCCACTTTGCTCAAGAAAAAACCCATTGAAAGTTAATATTTAACTCTTGAAAGTTCATTTTTGATAACTGCTCAAAAATCTGGTGGCATGGAAGGGGTTAATGTGTAAAGTTTACTTCCTCAGAATATGGTAATTTGGTAATCGTACCTCAGTTTTATCCTGTGGTGAAGATGTCTCCAGCTGGTTGATCTCTTGGGATAGGGTCTTGCGGTCGTTCAGTAAGGAGCCTAGATGTCTCTTGGCTTCGTTTACACTGACCCTAACCTCTAGCTCATGGTCTATCCAAGACTGAAGTTCGGAATACAGAAAGAAAAAAATACAGTTAAAACTCTTGCCATCAGAAGAAAAATGTCCAAACGGTATGGACATAGTTTTCCTCTGTCGACAGAAGATTTACATTGTTGTTGTTGTTGTTCTGTAAGCTCACACAAATCACAACGCAAAAAATATATGAGGCATTAGATCTAGTTCTTTCTCAAATTACACATCAAGGCACATCTTCTCCGAGATTCTTGATAAACAGTTTTAGAACTTAGGGAAAACAATCTAAGCATCCCTTCTTTATTTAATAGTCAAAACAAATTCTTCCTTGAACATTCATTTCAAGACAAAATATTCCAAGCAACTGTTCATGAAATAACAGTGGGGCACAAGCAGTTAACCAGTGGTCTTCAGTTCAGCAAAAGTACAAGTACACATGTAGTATAGTGAAACATCGTTATAACAAACTCCTTGGGACCAAGGAAATTACCTTGTTATATTGAAACATTGTTATATCAGGGCTAAAATACAATAAGATACAAAGGAGTGGGACCAATAATATTACATTGTTAAGTTATAGCAAGAGTTTGTTATAAATAATAGTATTCTTTATAATGAGGTTCCCTGTATACAGACATGGACATGCTTAAGAAAGCAGCCTTATAAACTTGGGCGCCCTCTACATGGAGGTTTATACACACATGAACACTAGGGGAAACCATTTGAGGAATATAGTTCGATTATCACCTTGATCCTCTTGCCCATGCCTTCTAGTTTGTTGGTATCTGCAGTCTTCACCTTCCCAGCTTTACTCTTCTTGTCAAGAGCATCTCTCAATCTTTTATTAGCAGCTGCTGCCTGTAAACCAACAAAACAAATACAATGCTGTAATAGTTGATATTTTCATGCGATTAAATTTTCGCACTCAGCTGAGTCAGTGAAATCCGACTTGTTTTAAATTGCCTGACTATGTCACACGCAGAGGGCAGTAGGGAGGAAAATAAATGTGGGCACTAGATCAAGTGATTAGCCAGCCATCATGCGATGTAAGGCCTACAATTTCTTCCTCTCTGCTGCCATCTGCGGTCTTGCTACGCAGAGTAATGTCAAATATGGCTACCTCATCTCGATATGAAGTGCACTCGTAATCCTCCAACATCTTTTTGTCTTTGAGATATTATGGATAACCATACTATTTTTTGCCAAAGAAAAGAATTGTTTTACAGTAATTTTGTATTTTTGTTAATGGTTACGTGGTATTTTTAGTTGTTTTGAAGCTTACTTTGATCCGACCTCATCTGTGTGTATTACGGTGTAGGGCTGTATTCGTGCCCACTGAGCACAGGTGACTCACATTCTGACTTGATTTCTGAACGCGCACGGTACCATGAAGCTTGATTTCCTCTTTCGGCCCTCAATTTTAGGGCACAAAGAGACCTTTGGCTGTTCTTCTTAATGTTTTATTTTTATTCCGAAAATTTATTTATCTCGGGGAAAAGCATTGTTTCATTTGGATTCAGTAATTCGATTTGGATTCAGTAATTGTCCTCTATGCTGCATTTTAGTTTAGCAATTTTTACCTTGACTCCCGTCACTTCATACACTCAAATTTTCTGCTGTGGGGAATTCCCGTTCGGGTACCCGGTCCCCGCCCAAAATTTTCAAGTCAAACCCAGGTTTTTAAAAACCTGTGATGGCCAGAAGCACCCTCCCCCCCCCCCCCCCGGGTCCGCCAATGGACATGTTGTAAATACTTCTTGGTAAAAATAACTTTACAAATAACTTTACAAATATACGGTACAGCTAGCGCCCGTGGATGTCCACGGGCTGCTTCTGCTTAAACATATAATAGAAAAGTGCACACCTGTATAGCTACCTTGAATAAATGGCATAAGGGAAAAAAGGAGGACATATATCTCACTTACCTCCTCCATTTTCCTCTTAAGTACATTCTGTGTCTTCAGACTCTGACGTTCCATCCTCGTGAACTCGAATTGACGCTTACGGTCCTATACAAGTATTTCAGAATGAATGAAGAAAAATTTAAGCAGTTATTTCTCTACAACATTGATGACTTGAGAGCAGGAGGCTGTACAGCCCCATATATATATATATCAACATTCGTGTATGTACATAAAACTTGAGTCTCTACATATTATCCCAATGTTATGCCATATTAAAGGAGAATTAACCTCAAACAATAAAGACGATAGTGTTCAAAGGTGTTATTTATTCCTACTTGTTAGACTATATGGCTTCGCGTCAAAATATACGAGATCGATACGAATCAAGATTTTCTGAGCAAAATTTATCATCTGCTAGCAATATGTATCGTCTGCTAGCAATACATGGGGGCTGCCATTTTTTTTATGTGTACAAGAAGATTTTCTTAATCCAAATGCCCAATTGCCTTTTTCAAAATTAAAAACCCATTTGAGATTTAAAATATAGAATAGATATGTCAATTTATTTTTAAACTGAAGATTTCCTTATATATTTCTGTTGAAAATCGATATTCGCTTAATATAAATCTATTTTCTAGATACTGTGACGCAATGGACGGAGCAAATTAATTCAAATTTTATGGATGCTTCTTCCCTGAGCATCTATAGCGGCAAACTATGCATTCACCTGCTTTCGGATAATGGGACTTGAAAAGTCAGAATGCATGCTGCATATATTATGCTCTGCTCTGTTTGGCAAACCCAAGAAAATAGATTTTTGTTAAGCAAAACCAGACAATTTAAAAGTATCATTATAAAGATTTAATTTTTATAAATCATGTAAACACCCACTTTATATTTTTCGTCACATATGGGATTTTAGGTAATGAAGAAAATCAATTTAGGTCTTGGATTCAAAATATCTTCCTGACCGGAACATTTCTCAATGGTTCATGTACAAATCCAAATCAGCAAGAAAATGGCAGCCCCCATGTAAATGAGTAGTAGACGATACCGGGTGTTGGAATATCTTTATTATACCCTTTTCTGATATCTTATTGGAAAATGATTTAGGCCAATAAGTAGGAATATACTACACCTTTCAATATAAGTAAATTTGTACTCAGGGGTTAATTCTCCTTTAAGTGTATCCCCAATGTTTGATAAAATTCTTTATCACAATAACATATGGAACATAAATTGCTTACCTACAATTTACATATAGCATTGCTCCAAGTGTTGGAAAACATGCATAAGTTGCATATAGAAATGTATGGTAGACCAAAAACATTTTAACCTGAATATTTACAATGTGAATAGACCTACTTTTGCTTTGAGCTGCATCACTTCCTTATCCTTGGTCCGTTTCCATTGCTGGAACCTGGCTGTGTCTTCCTTCATCTGCTTCATCAGTCTCACTCTGGCTTGCTTCATGGACTGCAAACAGAAGAGTGTAAAGTTCAATTGTCAATTAATTGAGACCAGGGGTGGTATTCTGAGATTTATTAGGTGGTCTGTCGTAGTCGACAGACCACCTCTTAATTTCGTCAGAATTTTCTTTCTTTATTTATTTATTATTATTTATTTATTTTTATTTTTCCACCACTTTCTTGTTACCATGATTTCTCAATATCGGCTGAGTCAATTTTTATCAAAATCTCTACAGTCATGAGGACATATCAGATCAAGCTCGGGTATCTATTTCAAGGTCATGAGGTCATCGTGACGTCATCCAGGCGCCATTTTGTGAAATCACATTATCAATCGTATCTTCATAACGAGTCATCAAAAATAAACCATATTTGACACACATGAACTTCAGGTCAAGGGTCAACATAAAATGTCATTAAAATCCGTGCGCGCATCATGACGCGCACGTACGCGCGCGTCAAAATTTAAAAATGCTCCAAATCACTTTTTAATCAAATTAGGGTATGGTTCAGGACATTTTACGCATTTTAAAATTTCCTGTCCGTGCGCGTCCGCGCGCGCGTCATGTGCGCGCACAGCGCGTAGAGAACATAAAAACGCCGTTTTTTCGCATGTTTCATCTTCCTGATAATATTCTTGACAATTTCCAACTATTGACAGTCATTATCGACCTTCCATAATGTCGTACGCGCGCGTCAAACTTTCAAATTTGTGCGCACGTCAAAGGGCATTCTAATGCAAAAAGTGGTAAAAACATGCCCATCTAGAATTCGCCATAGCTCCTCAGAAGGGGCGGAAACCCCCCAATTTCTTTACATATTCTGAAAGCCTGTGAGTTGTAGATATGAATTCATGTAGAATTTTTGCCGATCTCATGTTCTAACGTCATCATATTTGCATATGAACTCAAAAAAGTGATTTTGAAAAAATTATGTCATCATTTTTGTATTCTTTTGATAATATTTCAGTAATAGGTGGTCGATTTTCTTCCAAATTTTGATATGTTATAGCTGAGACAATTCTCTACAAGATCAGTTACCATTATTTTTCATTTTGATGACGTTATCACACTGAAATCTTCAATTAAAGACGACATGTCAGATTTTTCCCTATTTGCGTGTTATGTCTATGGAAGATGATTTTTTTTCGAATCACGAATCTACATGACATCGTTCTCTGAGCAGTATCTCAGTTATTATTGGTCTATTTCCTTCCAGATTTTAATATGTTGTAGCTGAGACTATAAGCTTTTATTAGTAAGCCCTCCAATTTTTAATCAGATGTCGGGATCATGCCCAATTTTTCAGTACAAAATGGGATTTGAGAATCCCGTTTTTCGTTTACGTGTTATCTCTATGGGAATTATTTTGGTCTATCGGTAAAGCACATGACTACCATGGTCAAGGTACCTGGTTCGATCCCGGGGCCGATTTTTTTTTTTTTTTTTTTTTTTTTGCTTCTTTTTGCCTGTCATTTTACCATCCTCTTCGACTATTGTAACATAAAAAATCACTAATCATGTAATAAACTGCCTTATTTTCCGTATTATGTCTATTAGAAAGTAGTGTGCAGTAGTTTATGTACAACCCTATGGCAAATTGTGATTTCCTGTCCTGTATTAGAGCTATGGTGTTAATCTCCCAAGTATCCTGTATCATCATCATTATTATCATCACCATCATGATCATCATCGCTACTATTATATCATCGCCATCATCATTATGTCATTATAATCATCATAATCACCGTTATCATCACCATAATCATTTTATAATGACCGATACACATTTTGCTACATTCCTGTCCTCAGGAAGCATCTCCATTCATGGCATTCTTGACATCCTGTCTTCTGTTTAGTATTTCCCCATTAATATGATCATCCTGATTACAATCATGATCGTGCCAATTTAAGGACAGACCACCTAATTCGTCTTCGTGACGAATTCAAGTCTAGTTTTATCTTGATTTCAGTGAAATAATTTTAATTGTCATAACAAAATGTACGCTTATGGAGCATCATTGGTTAATGACTGCGCAAAAGTGGCTGTGTACGCGGAATTCATTTGCGCAAACACCAATGAAATGTTGCAATTTAAAAGTTGTAATGACAATTAAAATCTTTTCACTAAAATCAAGATACAATAAATCTCAGAATATCACCCCAGGGTTGGAAAAAAAAATTCTGATTTAAAAAAACAAAACAAAACAAAACAAAAATATTTATTTGATTTTAATCGCTTAATTTAATGCTGCTCCTATATAGAAAAGAAATAAAAAAGATTATTTTGGTAGATCTAATATCAGACATTATTTGGAATACAAAAACTCTTATGTGGATGAACTTTTTAGCCGAAAAACTTAAAAAATCAAACAATCATTTTTGAGTGATTTTTTTTTTTTTGTCGCCTAAAAATAGTCAACAACAAAATTTCTAATGTAATGTATTTCTTTGTTTTTTATTTAAATCAGTGATTACTTTTTTTTTTAAATCGGCTCAACTCTGCTTTAGACAGTTATTTAGTTGATATGGTACAGACACAGGTCATCAAATCAGTATGTTAGTGAGAATGGGTGCATGAAGCTTGACATCATACACAGATCTACAAAGCAATTGTAAACTTTGCCAAGAGTTTTTACAAGTAGATGTTCACTGTAGGTTTCTAATCGTAGTAATAGCATCAAATTTTGTTCTTACCACAATCTCATTGTTGAGTTTGCCAACAGTTTGATCACTCTTCTCCTTGAGTTTGATGAGCTTGGCCTGAGAGTTGATCTTCTTCTTCAACTCAGTGAGCTGGGCTTCCAACTCCTGTAGTCTCTTACGCCGTTGTTCACTTAGTCTACAAAACAAACAATAGTAATTGATTGATTGATTGACTGATTAACTGAATCTTGAATTTGTTGCAGCCAAAAAGCTTTGGTGACAGCTGTCCAGGATGGAGTAAGGGCAATAGTGTAAATGTGTGTGCAGTGTGCAAGAGAAGAAATTGATCAATTAAAGAATTTTCTTAGCCTGGATGCTCAGAAAAATATGTTTGCAGGTGAACAACTACAGGAACTATGCACTAAAGACCTATCCAAAGATTCTAAGAATTTAAGAAACCATAAACTATAACCAATGAAACGTTACACTATTGTTAAAACCTAACAGTATAACAAGTATCAAATATCCATCTGTTATAGATTTCCTGTTTTTGAACCAGTTTACAAGACATATGGGGTATTGCAAGAAAGTTGCAATCAATGGCAAATTGTAAAGCAAATTAGAACAACCATTCTGAATGGTTCAGGGTCTGCCCATTCAAGAAGATGCGCTAGCAACAATGATTTTGATTGGTCAGTACCGATCAGTTGCAATTTGCAATCAATCGCAACTTTCTTGCAACACCCCAATAGATTCATGATTAAATGCAATCTAGAAGTAGTGTGTTTCCTGCAAACATTTCATCAAGGTACACAGATCATATACTCTTACTTGTTAGAGTTGGAGTTAGACTTGGTGGCAAAGAGTTCATGACTCAAGGTTTCCTTCTCCTTTAGCAATGTGTTCACCTGGTCCTCCAACTGCTTCATAGTGGTCTGTTGTGAGAAAGGTGAATGGTTATAATAATAGTATGTCCATTTATATAGCGCAGTTACTATACAAATATACTCTACTGCGCTTAATACAAAGTATTATATTATTACCCCGGCTTTAGCCAAGCCGCCATGTAGGCGCTAAGGCATTCAAGGAATTTCTTCCTACCAGGTACCCATTTACTTCACCTGGGTGGAGAGTGGCAAATGTAGATTAATGTCTTGCCAAAGGACTTTAGTGCCGAGGCGGGATTCGAACCGCGAACCATGTGATTCACAGTCCGGTGACATGTCCACTAGACCACGACACCTTACTGTACTTAGTGTAGAAATGTTGTGGTCTACTGGGTAAGTCAGCAGAGTACTGTGGATCACAAGGTTAATAGTTAGAAACCCTGTCGTGGCACTAATGTCCTTTGCCAAGACATTAATTTACATTTGCCACTCTCGACCCAGGTCAGGTACATGATAATGGGTATCCGGTAGGAAGAAATTCCTTGAATGCTCATGCACATTATCATTGTAGCTCAGCTACTGCCGGCAGCATTCTCGCCAGTACATATCACCCTTGGTGTTGATACCAAGGGTGAGGAATTTCAGAAAATAAAAACCATGTGTAGATTCTCCAAACAAGGGTACCAACAAGGGTAATAAATCAGTCAATGCCTACTTTCAATCTCCAAAGTTGTTTTTGTCCTCCCAAACCACCTAATGTAGATGTCAATTGGTCATATTTCACTCAATATAGAACAATAAATAATAATAATAATAATAATAGTGGCTACTTGTATAGCGCGCAGGTCCGCCTTTCGACGCTCATGGCGCTGTATAGATAGGTATATATTATTACCCCCGGTCATTGGATTCTGGCATGCCCGCACACAGTGTATGCACATTCTCCACTCCCTAGGGAGCATTCCAGCCAGGCGTCTGTAAAGCGCACACATGCTAAGCAAAGGACATTACCTTTCGCCATCCTACCGGGTACCCATTTAACACCTGGGTGGAGAGTGGCAAATGTAGATTAACGTCTTGCCAAAGGACGCTAGTGCTGCGGTGGGATTCGAACCCCGGACCTCGTGGTTCACAGTCCGGGGACTTATCCACTGATCCACAACACCTCAGTGCATATTTTCAAACTGCAAAATTGCTTTGGTCCTCTCAGATCACCCCCATGGGATTTGATAAAGCCATATTTCTGTCAATTTGAACCATGTGTGAAATTTTTTCCGGCGAGAAGCCTGACTGCTGGTGTAAGAGTATCATTTGAAATGCTCAGCAGAGAATAGTTATAGTATAGTACATCTATGCACTATAAAAATGGACATACATGGATTATCCATTATTATTATCAAGAACTAAAGAACTAAATGACTGGGAAGAAAAGACATTTTTTCTGACCTCGTACTGTATTCTCATGACCTGCATCTTCTCATCACTCTGTCCCATGGTCTGAGCCAGCTCCTGTTTCCTAGACAGGGCTTGGTTCAACTCATGAAGCTCCCTGCTCAGTGCAGCCTGGCGCAGGGCGTGGGTCTTGGTGATGTCGGGTGTGGATGACTCCTCACCTTCGGGCCTCGGGGAGGATCCTGCAAATTCACTACTGTCGGAAGAAGTGGCCGCAGTCTGTGGAAGAAGCATACTTTTCATTGTAACTAACGAGTCTATATGAAAGGTTATTTGTTCACCAAATAAAAAGAAATCAGTCTAAATAGTGTTACAGGCTGTAAGTTAAGCAATAAGAACATACACAAAGTTAATTTTTTCCTCTACTGAAATCCATGACTTTTTTCCTCTTCAACATTACAAAAATTTGGAAACTTACAAAACCTCCACCCCCTGTGAGTGTGATAATGGACTCACTACTCCCCACTTTCCGTGACTTTTTATGACTTTTTTTTCAATTTTACTTTTACGGAAATATGCCGTTCTGTGACTTTCCATTTTTTCAATGACCACAGGAAACCTGTAATCTATCAATGACACTTACCGTTGGTCTAGACTCAGCATCACCATACAGTGTTTCAGCCTTCTCCTCTTCCTCCTGCTGAGTCTCTAGGTCTGCTATCTTCTGCTGTAATTCCTTCATGACCCCAAGCTGCTCTTTGACCGTTGACATGTTGTGCTCTGCACCTCCTTCCACGATGCTCATGTCAAGAGCTCCAATGCTCATATCAGCCTTCGCCCTCAGCTCCATGAGTTTTTGTTTTAGCTTTTCTTTAGTCATCTCAGCCTTTGAAGTAGAACAATTATGTCAATGTATTACTGGCTCCCTATGAAATCACACTTGTACTTATTGAACCAAGTATTAAATACAGGATTTGGGCATTTCAGAAAATTTGTTATTATCACATTTCTAAAACAAGTTTGTTCATAGCCAGTGAAATGCAATATGATCAGTAGCTTTTATCATTCATTGCAACTTGTTACTGATAATGAATTACTGTCAAAGTGGAAATTTTCACGCGATTAATGTTTCGCGCTCGGCCAAGTAAGGTGAATTTCACGTGTGTTTTTAATTTCGCCGACGCGCTAGGCTCATGGGCCAAAGAATACATAAACAAATATATTTGCGTGACTTATTTTCGCGCAAATTGCATGCCGCACGAAAATTTCCACACTGCAAAATATTCCACCTTTACAGTATATGAAACAATGCAACGAGAAAAGTTTTTCCTTTCACATATTCAACAAAATATTTGGTCTGAAGAACATACTTGGATGGCTTTTGGCTACAGGGAGTATTTCACCATCTCTGGCAGCAAAATTGCCTCAGGCCCTACTCATTTTGATGTTTTGGACAACATGCAATTAGAGCAAAACTAACAATATAATATATCCTCTTATATCTGTGTCCCACATTCCATCCTTTTTTCCAACTTCTCTCTTTTTCAAATTCCTCCTTTTGTTTGTGTCTATTTCCCTTTTAAAGAAATCTATGAAGTCTTTGAACAATCTCTCTTATTCTCTCTTTCTCTCTGTTTCTCTCTCTCTCTCTCTCTCTCGCTCTCCGACTAGTAGTTCTTTCTGTTTGAAGTACTGTATCAAATTCTTTAACCAGAATGGGGGAGAAAAAGAGAGTGAGTGAGTGGGAAAGGGGCATACAGACAGCAATGAGTCCTCTGCTGTATTAAGTACAGTAACCTCTGTTCACACATTTACTTCATGATACTTACAAGAATAACCTTTTCATACATCTCAGTGGTTTGATCAATAGATGCCTGCAGTTCATTGGAAAGCTTTGCATTCTCAGCCTATTGAAAACATTTGGAAAGAGGAAACAAAACTTGATAGAATAGGTATTTGATGATTCCGCTTGATATACATATTAAGAATCATCCTTTATTCGACTAAACTGATATTGTGGAACAATAGTCAAACATCAGTCTGTATTACCATGATCCATTGAATTCAATTAACCTTTTCCATAGTTTTTCATGTCCTCAAAAAAAACAACTTTCTTACTAGCTGTTCAATTTTCCTCAAATTCTTTTTTTTTAATCGATTTGTCTGATATTTCTGCTTGTATTGAAAGTAAGTTATTCTCGGACCAGACTTTATCCTTTTAAATACCACTCAAATACCTCTGCTTATATAATCATTTCTAAAAAAATTATGTACGAGTGGTTTGAAATTTTAAAAAAATAATAAATATAAAGTTCTGTACAATGAACTCAATTCAGATTTAAATGACCTTCTGATCTCTTAAGCGGGGAACCGACATTTGCTCCGGCGGCAATTGCTCCTGCGACAAATGCTCCTAAAAATACGACAATTGCTCCGCGACAATTGCTCCGCGATAATTGCTCCTGCGACAATTGCTCCGTCGACATTTGCTCCTGCGATAATTGCTCCGGCGACATTTGCTCCTGCGACAATTGCTCCGACGACATTTGCTCCTGCGACAATTGCTCCGACGACATTTGCTCCTGCGACAATTGCTACGTCGACAATTGCTCCGTCGACATTTGCTCCGATCGAGCGACAATTGCTCTGTCGACATTTGCTCCGATCGAGCGACAACGGCTCCGTCGACAGAAATGCTTATATGCGACAATTGCTCCTGCGACAATTGCTCCGTCAACATTTGCTCCGATCGAGCGACAAATGCTCGTCCATATCACTTTCATGGTGGGTAGCAACTGCCCCCTCCCCCCCCCCCCCCACCACAGGATCTTCGACGCACCTGCTTCATTTCTTTATCTATCTTTCTTTTTGACTTCTTCCTTGCCCTTTTCTTTCTTTCTTCCTTCATATTTTCTTCCACATGCACAGCCGAATGCATACCGACACGGGCATTGTAGTACTAGTACCAACGGCAAGTTTTGAGGGGGAGGACACATCCACAAGTCCCCCCCCCTCCCATACGCCAATGGACTCCACGTACATAGGCCTTTGCATGTTTTTATTTTGATTGTTCTTTTACTTTATCATGGTTTATATATTTCCTTTCACTGCCATACGTTTGACGTTTGCTCTGATTCTTGTTTCTGTGTGTGTGTTTTTTTTTATAGTTTTGTTCTTAATAAGCCGACACCAGCTCAGCGCGGCAGGAGCCGGGGAGCTGGTTCCAGGCATAATTATGACCAGCTTAGAGAGAGAAAAGGAAAGCTGTACAGTTTAGTCAATATTTGTTTGTTTTTGTTTGCAAGGCGTTTGTCAGCTCCACGCTGAGGGAGACCCGGGAGCGAACACTTAATACCCCGCTTGACCAGTTTAAAAAGTTGAACTTGGCAACCCAGAATGATTGTCGTACTTTTGTATTACTGGTATAAATTATTCTATCTTTCACGTTTGTATTATTTTTGTTTATACATATATATATATATATATTTAAACCATGCAGTTTCTGCATCGGGGAGTCAGGGAGCTAGAGGCATTATTATGATATTTTCTGTTTGATAGAGTACTGCCATATTAATAAGTATAATACATGTATATGTCAATTTGTTTTGTTTGCGAGGCATTATGCAAGCTCCACGTGGCGGGAGGCCCGGGAGCGAACACTTAATTCCACCAATTCCCCATATTTTGGGCGTATATTCCCTTCCCCTCACTATTACAATATTAAATTGAACCTATGAACTTTAGCAATTCGCAACAACCCACATACAGGACTGGCTTGTTTTCCCCACCAGCAAGTGTCATGACTAGTAAAAATGCCCAAGATAAAGAAAGAGAGAGAGAGAGAGAGAGGGGGGGGACAAAATAATAAAACATATAGATGAATAATTAATAGGTATAGGCAAAATCACAAGGGAAAGTGGTAGAAAAAATCTTTAAAAAGGTTTATTTCCAAATCCCGAAACACCAACAACAGCTATTGTTCTGAATTCGTTGTGTTCGCTTTTGATGAGGATTTTATATAAGGTTGTCGTTGGAGCAATTGTCACATACATAAGCATTAACGACGACCGACGGAACAGATGTCGGCGGACAAGTTGTCGCATGAGCAATTGTTGCGGAGCAATGATATTGTCACATATTCATTTTATTTGACGGAGCTAATGTCGCGAAGGAATTGTCGCTCGAATGAAACAAATGTCGGCGGATCGAGTGCTTTCCGCCGGAGCTAATGTCGCCGGAGCAAATGTCGACGGAGCAATTGTCGAGGAGCAAATATTTATTTCTATTTACTGAGTTTATTGTCGCGGAGCAATTGTCGCATATTCATTTTTATCGGCGGAGCAATTGTCGCATATATTCATTATTATCGACGGAGCAGTTGTCGCGGAGTAGGTAATTGTCGCTCGATCGGAGCAAATGTCGACAAAACAATTGTTGCAGAAACAATTGTCGCAATTGTCTCATATATTCATTTTATCGACGGAGCAATTGTCGCTCGATCGGAGCAAATGTCGACGGAGCAATTGTCGCAGGAGCAATTGTCGCATATATGCATTTTTATCGACGGAGCAGTTGTCGCGGAGCAATTGTCGCTCGATCGGAGCAAATGTCGACGGAGCAATTGTCGCAGGAGCAAATGTCGACGGAGCAATTGTCGCAGGAGCAAATGTCGACGGAGCAATTGTCGCAGGAGCAAATGTCGTCGGAGCAATTATCGCAGGAGCAAATGTCGACGGAGCAATTGTCGCAGGAGCAATTGTCGCGGAGCAATTGTCGTATTTTTAGGAGCATTTGTCGCAGGAGCAATTGCCGCCGGAGCAAATGTCATACATTCCTTAAGCAAATTACATTCCTCCTTGTTTACAAATTTTGATGATTTCCTTCATTCCTGTAATGTACATATCACCAAGCCTGCCATACCGTCTGTGTGAATTTCACACTGATGGTATTTCCAGTGTAATGTACAACCTGTCAATCAAAGATACCTGCACAGTTGAATGACCTACTTCTCTATCATCTCAAAGGACATGTTTGCAAAGTTTTTCTCCACTAACTTTACATATCGTGTGTTTGGAGCCAGAAGGGCGTTAATTCATATACTTTAACACACAGTTAACGCCCTTCTGGCTCTCAACAGACGATATACTTCTCTTCATTCACGGGCGTAGACACGCATAATTATCCATTGTCATAGATCGATGAATAAATCATCCCCCCCCACTAACAATAGAAAGTGTGTTCGTATCTACGCCACTGCCTTCATTACAAAAACATATCAATATTTTTGAAAGGAAAGCACAAATATTTAATGACTCAGATTTTTCATAGGGAGTCAAAGCCATATTCATGAATACATATCATTTCCTTTTCTCCTTTTTTTTAATTGGGGGGGTGAATTTTCTTCTTTTTATATTTGTCTATGTAATGTATCTTAACCTGTCTTTCAAAGCACAAAATCAGATTGTTTATACCATAAGCTGCACTGCACAGTGCACATCATATATGTCAACAATAACCCCAAAGAAATAAAGTCATTCTACAGAAACATTTATCCATCATCTCCTTCCTGAAGTAACATATTTGTAAGAGAGAAATCAAATTAACACATGTCTTACCTCAAGGGATTTGTTTCTCTCCAGTAATGTCTTTAGGTCTGATCCTCCTTC
The DNA here is from genome assembly GCA_025617745.1 of Heliocidaris erythrogramma. Classification (NCBI taxonomy): domain Eukaryota; kingdom Metazoa; phylum Echinodermata; class Echinoidea; order Camarodonta; family Echinometridae; genus Heliocidaris; species Heliocidaris erythrogramma. The sequence goes on from CM046867.1 coordinate 37,349,053, forward strand.
CACACTACAATGAAAATAATAAAGATCCAATTATCCAGTAAGTCCATGCATTAAAACATCAATAGATATCTAAAGGCTGATTTAAATTGAGTGTGAGTGTGGGAGATCCTCCTAAATCTACAATTATAGTGTAAATTACCTTGTTATATCAGGAATCTCCTTATATCAGGGCAGGGATGTAGCTACGGTGGGCGGCGGTGGGCGGGCCCGCCCACCACTCACGTTTTCCGCCCGGCACTCGGGCTGAAAATCAGTCTCCCGCCCACCACTATTTCCCCAAACTTGATGTGTATTAATTGCCCCAAAACACACATATAATGCGCAGAAATGACCTTGTTGTGCTTTGATATTGACCATAAATATTATTTCTTGACTTGACTTGTAAGTATAATACACTCGTATAACCTGAAACTAACGTGAAAATTCAAATATAAATTGATTGTAATCCGAACGTATGATGATAGCTAGCTAGCTACATGTACGTATACGCCTCCGCTCCGGCCGCATCTCCGGCGGCGTCCGCGACCAAGGGGCCGGGGACATATCGTGTGGGGTTGGTTCGCAATAAGATGATTTCCTATTGCAAAGGCAGTCAAATTCACTCAAGCGTCATTACTATACTTCGTGTGTAGAATCTAGGCAGTCATACACCTCAACACTTTCAAATACCACTGCACAAAAGTCACTAACATTCACTCAAAATCGGCATTTAATTTACAAAAACCGACACCAACATATACATGAAATACAATAAATTCAACTTACCGATGTTGGAAAAGGTAATTTCAAAAATGAAATCCGTAATTTACCGTCAATTATGGCGAAACGGGGTATTGAAGGTCATTGTGTTCATTTCCTGATCGCCGCGAGCGCAGACATCTCCCCTCCAAAATTTGGTCATTAAAAATTCAGTCCTTATCGCACACACGTAAAAGTCACAAAATTTTATTGGCCGATTTTAGTCTAAAACATCGGCGGAATAAAAACAACATGCGATCGTCAAAAAAAATCTGCGGGAATTTCTTCGGTTTTGGACATGATTTTGACTTTGGATTTTGCTGGAAATATCAGAAGTTCTTCCTAACGGCAATTTGAGGTAGGAGTGAGATTTTTAAGAGCTGAATTTGATAGGAAGTATTTTAATTATCTTTTTCCTCCCCCATACCTTTAGTACATGCGATAGAAAATTTGTAGTATTTTTGCATTAGTCCCGCGCAGTGGTCTATATTTTGTTTGTTTGTTATTGCATTTAATTCATATGATTATTCTTTTCACACATTTTATTCAGTATAATGACATTGTACTGTAGTGTTATAATGATATCTACTAACTAATGCAGTATGAATTTGTTTCAGTTACAGCCATTCATGTGTGACTCTTTTAAGTCATTTGGGTATCTAGAAATTGGGATTGTGGGCCTTAACCCTATTCCTACTGGGGGGGGTCAATTTGACCCCCCCCTCGACATTTTGCGCGATAATTCTGCAACGCGCAAAGATTTTGCCGCGCCATTTCATGACTTTTTTCTTTGAAGTCTCCCGCATATTTTGAGACCAAATTTGCGATGTCCGGGTAGACCGTTCCGAAATTACATAATGTTTTGTACATGCACGTCGCCCCCAAAACAGCTCAAATTTGTGATTTTGTGTGCAAATCCAATGCAAATTCTGTTTTGGGGTTAAATTGATATTAATTAGATTATTTCAAATTTAAATCATTGAAATTAATTTATTCTAATGTAAATAAGCTTGAAAAACTGTCCCCAACAAATTTCGGCAAAAAAACAATAGAAAACAAAAGATCGAAAAAACAATAAAATACATAAGAAATTAGCAAAACAATAAAAAACATAAGAAATGAATTTTGATTGTGGATTTTTTTTGCAAGGAAATTGTTCAATGTGTCTTGAGGAATACTGACACAAAAAATTAGCGTTCTTTCAGCCTTTTTTATGGAGTTACAGGCAAAAACATGAATTCATACATAAATTTGCATAATTAACTAATTAAAACTAGAAAATCAATAATTTTCTTAAATTTAACTTTATAATCTTGTAGCTTACATCCGGCTCTATGTTCAGGCAAAATTTCGCGGCAATCGCGCGATCAGCGGCCGAGATCTGAAGGGGGGGTCAAATAGCCCAGTTGGAATAGGGTTAAATGTTGTATAAGGAAAAAGCTTAGGGGGCGCTGCCCCCTGTCATGCATGTACCCCCACTGCGGCGTTGCCCGGAACCCCTGGTCGATAGTCGTGAAGCTGAGTTCGCTGCGCTCACTCCACACCTACAGTGCTCCACACGCAGGTCAAAGTCAGTGAGGTTGCACCCACCACTAAAAATGCTCTAGCTACAACACTGTATCAGGGTAAAAAATAACACAAAGACCTGGGACCAGGAAAATTACCTTTTTATATCATGAATCTTGTTATATCAGAGCTCTTTATAATGAGTTTCCAATGTATTTCTTTCATGATATAATTTGGTTTCAAAAATGGTTTATAGCATCTGCTTTTTGATGTTTGCCGCACAGTTAATTCAACATCTCCTTACAACACACACAACCTACATTTCATATATTTGGGGGTCCGTGCAGGATAAGCCTTGTTTGCACATTGAAATGATTTTCATTCAATATTTTATATTGTATATGTATACTCTTCAAAGATTCAAATGATATTCAATAAACAGAGGGCCACACACATGACTTATTTTATTTATTTCTTGTGTCTGACATCTATCTTAACCCTCTTAATCTATCTTAAAAGACTGGGGTAGTTTGGAGGCTGGAAACCCCCCCCCCCCCCCAAGATCTCGGCTGTTGATTGTCCAATTGCAACCAAATTTGGTATACACATAGTTCATTATGTTTTCTACATGAATGCATAGTCAAATTAATCTTATTATTATCGAAAATTTTGTGTTTTAAAAAAAATATTTACATGTAGGTGTCCATTATAGTCTAGAAATCCCTGTTCAATGTTGTTATATGTGAGAAGAAGCTGTTTCATGTTTGAATTATGTGATACACTTATGCAAATGAGTAATTAATGAATATGCATATTACTAACTAGAAATGTGCATTGCTGGGGCCGCGCAATGCTAAATGTATCCCCCGGCACTGGCAGCGATTTGAAGGAAGGACAAAGACCCTCCCCCATCCCCTCCCTCAAACAAAAGGATGGTGTAGAAATTAGATGTGTAGGTTTCACTAAGACACATCTCCATACAAAATTTGAAAGAAATCCATCAAGAAATGTGGCCTGCAGAGTGCACTCACACCATGCCCTGAAGTATGACCTTTGACCCTATAAAAGACGGAACACTGGTGGCAGCATCACCAAAATCTATAGGTTTTTAGATTACACCAAGAGACACCTTCATGCAAAATTTGAACGAAATCCGTCAAGAAATGCAGAAGTAAGAGTGCAAGAAATGGAAAAATGACCTTTGACCCTATAAAGGACGTAACAATGAGGGCAGCATCACCAAAAATTAAATATGTGTAGATTATACCAAGATACATCTCCATACAAAATTTGAACGAAATCCGTCAAGAAATGCAGAAGTAAGAGTGCAAGAAATGGAAAAATGACCTTTGACCCTATAAAGGACGGAACAATGAGGGCAGCATCACCAAACAGAAAGATGTGTAGATTATACCAAGATACATCTCCATACAGAATTTGAAAGAAATCCATCAAGAAATGTGGCCTGCAGAGTGCACTCACGCCATCCCTTGAAGTATGACCTTTGACCCTATAAAAGACGGGACACTGGTGGCAGCATCACCAAAAAAAGTACAGATTTTTAGATTACACCAAGGGACACCTTCATGCAAAATTTGAACGAAATCCGTCGAGAAATGCAGAAGTAAGAGTGCAAGAAATGGAAAAATGACCTTTGACCCTATAAAGGACGGAACAATGAGGGCAGCATCACCAAAAATTAAACATGTGTACATTATACCAAGATACATCTCCATACAAAATTTGAACAAAATCCGTTGAGAAATGTGGCCTGCAGAGTGCAATCACGCCATGCCCTGAAGTATGACCTTTGACCCTATAAAAGACGGAACACTGGTGGCAGCATCACCAAACACTATAGGTTTTTAAATTACACCAAGAGACACCTTCATGCAAAATTTGAACGAAATCCGTTGAGAAATGTGACCGCCAGAGCGCACACAAGAGTACACACAAGACATCTATCAAAATATGACCTTTGACCCTATAAAAGACGGAACACTGGGGGCAGCATCACCAAAATCTATAGGGTTCCAGATTTTACCAAGAGACACCTTCATACAAAATTTGAACAAAATCCGTTGAGAAATGTGACCGCTAGAGCGCACACAAACTATCCCAAAAAATATGGCCTTTTACCCTATAAAAGACGGAACACTGGGGGCAGCATCACCAGAAACTATAGGGGTCCAGATTTTACCAAGATACACGTCCACAGGAAGTCTGAAAAAAATTCGTCGAGAAATGTGACCGCTAGAGCGCACACAAGAATGTGACGCGGCGGCGGCGGCGGCGGCGGCGGCGGCGGCGAAACGCTGCTGAATCCAAAGTATCCTCCGGCATACTGCCGGGGGATACAATTAAGTACACGTTATATAGGCAAATGTAATGCATTATTTCCTTATGTATTTCTTTGTTTTTTAAATTAATGTATTTCATTGTTTTATGATCTAGAAGAGTTATTCGTATTCACAAATGACATTAACTAACAAGAATCCAATGAAAATATAGTTTGAAAACAGTATCCGTAATATTCATTCCAGTCCCCATTGACTTTACACACAAACGAATGCAAAGTATCGAATCTTTCTTGTTCTGTTATCGTACACACGGGGCATGCAAATTTGGTATTAAAAGTTGCGCAAAAAGTCATGAAACAGCAGTGCGAAATCTTTAGGCATTACAAAATAATCGCAGTTTATGTCGAGGGGGGGGGCCTTTTAGGCCCCCCAGTCTTTTTAGGGTTAAACCATTAAAAACTATGCAAGGAAATAAAATAATGCAATTATATTCCATCAAAAGGCAATCAAACTTCATTAGAACTTTTACAAACTGTTTTGGAAAATGACATATATTTACCCCAAAGCTGCTGAGTCACCCTCTCCATTGAGAATCTTGCCTTGGAGTAATTGTATCTGAAGTTGTTGAACCTTGACATGAAAACAAACAATATACAAAAATAATGATACAAGTAGTAGTATAGTAAAATAAATCCATACTCCATCGGCAAGATAACCTACTGTACAGCGCCATTCATGTGAAAACCCACCTATAAAACTACCACAGAAAATCTTTGCCAAGGAGCTTGAATTCAATAACAGTAGGGCTATTTGCTGCTACTGTAACAAAGCCTCTTCCCTCGATGCGCAACAGACAACTACTTCACTGCAAGACCCCTTGCTTACCTGCTGCCGAAGTTTTGCCAGCTCTGCAGCCTGTGGGTCTCTGTTAACAATGGGCTTGTTCTTAATGCGCCTGGCCCTGTCCGCATATCGCAGTGTGTTCAGGGTTTCCTCCATGTTAGAGTCGGCTGGGCTGATGCAAGCGATCATGACTGTCTGGCTGTTGCCTCCCAAAGAATCTATGCACAAAAATGAGACACATGTTTAGGATTTTTGTGGGGTTTTTCAGTAGGCTAAATTTTTCCTTCACATATTTATTTCCCTGGACCCAAGGAGTTTATAATAAAACTAATTTGTATTACTCCTCACTACTAATGCAATGTGTGTTGGCCTTAGCCTATGCCATCTCGGGTACTACTATGGGGGGGCAGTAGTTAAAGCAATGAAAAAAAGTTTCCTGGGAATGAGACTTCTTGCAAGTCCTCCTTAAACCTGACAAGGGAAAACAAGATTCTTTTTTAGGAAAATTAGAATTTTAAAAAGCTTGTCTTTCTTTTATTGATAGGAGAGGGGAGTGGTGCAGCCCCCCTTCCCCCATCCTCCCATGATCACTTACCTTGTAGAAGCCTGGTGAGCTTGGAGTCTCTGTAAGGAATATGTGACTTGCGTCCATTCTCATCTCCCAATGCACTGATGACATTACCAAGAGCTAGTAGACCACGATTGATATTAACACCTGCAAAGGATAATTGAAAACAAGTCATAGAAATATTCCAAAATATAAACTACATATTTCCCTAATTAATGTGTATTAATTAAGTACCGATGTGCATCAATATTCTGAACAGTGTCCTAATCACTTAAAGAAATCAATTAAGGGAATCTACAATTACAAGCCTAGCTTCTTACTAGATAGTAGATTCCCTCATATTTCATACCAAATTTGTTTGTCTTATCCCAACTTTAAATGGTTAGCAGGCTTTTTCCAGGCACAAAACATGTTTGATGATCATACCTTAGCTTACAGAAGTTGAAACTGAGAAATACTTATGAATGGCAATCTCAGAATCTCCTATACTCTCTCATCTGATTTGCTGCAATCTAAGTTTACCCAACTTGCCAGTTGTACAATAAATGCTATAGAAGAGATGCTTGCATGGTATTTCATATAGCTTACCTTCTTTGAACCTGTCTCCCTGTGCTTGAGTACGCTTTGCTCTCTCTGAACCCGCCAAATCTACCAAATGAAATTTGGCGTGACAGAAGGACTCGCTGAAACACAAGATGAAAATGAGATTTATCAACAAAGAATAAAATAAATATTGTCACTAAAATACACTCCTCTCTAGCAGCTTGGTGAAACATATTGCATAATGCTCAAACTCAATCAAAGCACTTGCCCTCAGGGGCAAAAAACATCTTATATTTTTTCTGGGGGGGGGGGGGTATTGATGAGAAAGGGAACCAATCACCACAAAATATTTTACTTTGTATGTTTGGAGTTTCCTGCAGGTATACTTTAATCAAAGCTTCAAATATTACTTGTGAAATATGGAACTTTAAATACACAAATTAACCTCTGAATAAAAGTGAAACACAATTAGAGAGCAGGAATATTTGACGCACCAGCATGGAAGTTGTCGACTTAACTTCTGTGCAGACCTTGATATGAAATTCCCTTTATGCTCCTTAATGTAACAGTCCAAAATCATTTGAATAGCTTATTTAGTTTGTAGGGGTGATTTTATGTCTTCTAATGCTATGAAAATTATCATTTTTTATGATCTGCCCCCTTCAAAGAGAAGCTTGAGTTCTGGGAAAAGTAAAAAATGATATGTGAGCTTTCTCATTCTTATTATGTTAGTTTGGAAGATTATCATAGTAGAAATGTCCCCTGATAAGGATCTCTCTTCAAATGCCCTCACAATCAAAATATGACAAGAAACGGCTGAAATGTTTAGGCCGAACATCTGTGTGTGGTCCCATATACACATTTCTGTGTGCAGTGCATTTGACTCTCATCAGGATTGAGTCAAGTTTTTATCAATTTGGCGATTCCAAAACCTTACAGCATACACAAATTCTTATGTGCTATATAATCAACCTTTCCCAACTGTTTTGAGACAGCTTCCTTCGCAATTCAATCACCAGAACTCAACTTTATCTTTAATATGAGAGCTGTTGCCCAGTAAGGAGACAACAATATATTGTTGTAGCAGGTTGGTTACACAGTACATTTACCTCGATTCTTTCTTCTTGAGCTGTAGATAGATGGTGAAGATGGCATGTGATCTGCTGGACTGAAGGTTCATGGCTGTCGATCCTGTGGTTCTTCCTACAGACCCCTTCTCAAGACATCTGAACATGTCACCTGCACAGGCCACTGACACCTCACTTAACCCAGCCACCTATAAAAATAAAATACAATACAACAATACAACAATAATAGCTCCATTCCAGAGGATGCTCAAGGCATCTACAAAGTACTACTATTAGCCAGTTCGCAACAAGTTCATGGTACAAATGAACCTGATATGACCCCAATTTGTACACACGCACACACATCAGTTTCGGTGGATGCGCTACTTGTTTAACTTATAAAATCATATTAGAAATATGATTTAAATTTTAAAAAAGGAGCCAATGCAAAAAGTAGGGGGAGTGGATAACAAATATATGTTGATGAAACAGATTTTGTTTATCAGCAGCATACATCACTATAAATATTACTATCAACTATTACCGGTATTTGCTTTTTTTATGTGTTTCAGCCACAAATAGTTTGAGAGTAACATGCCTTCAACAGCAACATTTAATGAGTTGGATTTGTATCAAGGAGTTTGGAAACAATTTACAAGTCATAGAAGACATATATGTCTTGTATACAAATTGCCTTGATACAGACTTGCAAAAGCAATGCATTGTTTCATCAAGAACACAGCGAGGGAAAATACATATGATGACTAAGCACCACATAACTTAGATTATTTTTAAGCCATTAAGAATAGAGCTTTACTTTAAAAGGCAGATACATGTACAGCTGAAACTGCTTACATTTCAAATGGAAGCTAGGATTTTGCTTTGCACAGACACATATCCAAATATACTTACTCTGATTCCACCATCTATATCTTCTCTGATAGCGAGTGTCTCCTTCTTATCCTTTGAGAGTAAGTCATGGATGTCCTCATTGTATATCTACAATAAGAATTAAATAAATGATTAACTAAATAAATGAAGTTTTCATGGATTGCAAATTTGTGTTGTGTTTATGTTTAACCCTTTAGTCACTGAACCGCCCGTGAACTTTGACCTGTAAAACAGCAAATACAGGGGATCTTGGGCGATATTTAGACATATTAAAGGGATACGCCACCAGGCGGCCGTGGGGAAAGTCAGGATTGCGTACGCCCCATTCACTCGTACACAAAGTTTGTGCGTCGAACGCGTCCGTCGGATTGCTGGGATTATATTTCGGACAGCATGAAGCCGCCCAAATCTTGCACGAGAGCTCGAGCTCATGCGGAGCGTGCATGTTGCGTGGCGACCAGTCTGTCCGGAGTTAGAACCCCGCGGGGAAACGGCATGATCAGGTAACGATTACGGTGCCCTCTCGCAGAATGAAAACGTCCATAATCCCTTTAAAGCCATTTAGAATCCGCATTGAAAACGATGTGTTCAGTGGAAAGATTGCATGTACAGTAGAGAGTCTATGTCGTAACATTACATGGTTTACTGAGTAGTAAGTTCAGTGAGTAAATGGCTACACTGTGCATAATCAATAGATGCCAAAGGGTTGATATGTTTTGCAGCATGAAATTTTCACCAAAAATATCTGGACCCTTTGCAGATTTCCTGAAGGTTTCTTGTATGCAAAAGTTTCTAGTTGCACCCGGCAATACACGTAACCCTAAACCTAACCTAAATCCAGATCACAAAAACTTATCTTGATGCTAAAATTTGGATTACATAAAGCCTGGAGCAAATTTTGGAGCACTGGCATACGCAGTTTACCTCAAGATGACTTACCTCTAGGTAGGAGACCTTTAGAATGACCTCCATGTCCTGCTTCTCCTTGATCCCTTGAAAGACCTGCTCGATGACCCTTGGAATGACCCCCATCTTGAACGGGTCTGTCATGTTGTATGCATTACCCATGGCATAGGTCTTCCCGGATCCAGTCTGCCCGTAGGCCAATACCGTTGCATTGTAACCTTGTTGTTAAAAGGGGACAGTGGGGAAAAATATTCAGAGTTAATTCTGAGACATTCCGTGTAGCTCTGAGGGAAGTTCAGATCGGCATATATTTGAATGAAGAATAGTAAGTGTATCAGAATCTGATACTGTGTGAATTATAAAATAAACAATAATCAGTCCTTCTGTTAATAATAAATCATGCCTATTACAGTCAAGCAAAAAGAAATGACCATAATGGGAGGATTGAGAGCACAGGGTGACTAAATAAGTAAAGCCATGGAAAGCTAAAAATGTCATCTGGTAAATTCTAAACAGGCTCAGGTGATCATTTGACCAAAAAATACTGTACGCAATCAGAAACTTTGCCAATCATTTGCTTCTGATGGACTGCTTGAATCAAGAAACTATCGTAAATTTCCCAAATTCAATGTGGTACATCTGAATCTGGACCACTAGTAAAGGTGTGAAAGTTGTATGCACAAAAAAAACTCTCCCATTTTACATTAAGCAAAAAATGACCTAAAATCCTACGATCGCTAGTTCTGAAGAACAATAAAGCAACATGTATTTTTACTTGTTGCAAAGTGCAAACAATCTGAAAAGTACCATTCACCTTTGAAAAGCCCTTCCACAAGATTTGCCACTGCCTTCTGGTAGACTATCTCCTGGGGTTCCTCAGCCCTGAAGGCATAGTCAAAGGTGAAAGCCTTATCCTTGCCTAGGACCACCTGAGGTTCACCGGGTGTGAAAGAGACGCACAGCTGACATCCCTCGGAGACCTCCTTGGATATGAGGGGGCGCGAACGAATGGCAACCCGTACGCTAAGATCTTTGGCCTGTTCCTCTGGCATAGTGAGCCTGCAAGCATGACAGGTGAAAGGGGGTGAATAAAGGTGATAAGATACTGATATGCAGTCCTAGTTATATCCAATGTCACATAAATTATTCAATATTGAATGCCTTTTCTTTTCCAATGGAAAAAAGTTGGGAACTGGAACTGTATTTAGCTCTGGCAAGTGGCAAAGCCTAAATGGGCCCTGGAAAACATCAAAAGAGCTCATGTAATGAAGAAAATATATGAACAAAAAATAATAAAATGTTCATCAAAGAATTTAAAATGTGATTGTGATGGAACTTCACTGAGCTAGCTTAGCTATAGCAAAATCGAAAATGAGGTCTTGTTACTAATACATACATACATGTACTAAACACGTTTTGTAGCAACCTTTCTTTCATGGAAATGTGTATGTGTTTTAAATCAAGAAGATCTCTATAAAAACAGTTAGATCTACTCAATTTAAAACTCATGTGAACACTTTCTTCTTTTTTGTGGTTAAAAGTATTGAATACAGGTTCAATGTCAGTCTAAATTTAGTTTTTGTCTGGACTTCCTTCCACCTGGATAGCAGGGCCAGGGAGCTGAGATTACGTCAGTCAAAAGAATTGTGACAACCAAAGTAAGTGGGATGGGGTGGGGCTACTAGCAGGAAAGACGGAAGTGGAATTTGAAAAATTGAGTTGCAATTAAGCTACAATCCTACATGCATACCGACCACTGATGAATAGCCATAAATTCTGTGTTAAAGTTAGAATTTAAACTCTACCTTTTTACTTTTACTAGTAACTTAGCCACAATTTCTGCTGAGTAACTGTCCAAGTTGTGGCCATGGGTTATACAGACAGATTTGAAGTGTCCGGACACTACACAATGACATGCCCCCATCTCAACAATGGCAACAGGAATTTCAATACTCAATGACAATACTCTAATCTCTATTAATAAGTTCTGTAAAGACTTTCTCAGAATCACGACACTAATCAGACTAACTTTAACACTAAACAAGACAGACACACATGTACACAATGCACTCCACTCCAGACTAGACCGAAAAATCAGTCCATATTATATCGTTGGGGGATATTCTCCGCTGAGACAACGTCTGACTTTGCAGAATCCCTCTCCAGTCTGCAACATAGACCAAAGTCTGCCCTAGCCACTCCCGTTGGGGTCCATCATTATGTGCTTCCCTGTGCTGTGGTGCTACAAATATTTGGCTCATCGGGGAGGAGCTATACCATGTATACACTCTTTTGCATTACAATACATGTACTTTTCCTTTACAATACATGTACTTTTCCTTTGGCCAAAGTTCAATGAATACCACATCATATTAATTTATTATAAAATCACAAACTCCACTCAGTTTCCATGAAAATCAATAAACTTGCATTTTTGTTGCAACATGCGCTACAAACAATAGCAGAATAGGTGTGATACTGATAATTGTACGTCTTCAACATTTTTTTGGCAAAAAAATTAAATGCAATTAAAAATTAGACATGATAGAATAGATTAGAATGTCATGAACGATCTTTTCTCAGTCACTGACCGAGTCAGTCACTGAGTCAGTGCTGGCAGGTCTACCGTCTAACATTACAAGTTAGATCTCTCAAAAGGCATGAATGATGACTGAAACCGGACTCCGGAGTGCCAATCACCAGACAGCCAGACACCATGATGATCACCATGGCATGCATACTGCACATGGCATGACATGGTCATGGCGCACGCACACGTTTAACTTTAAGTTAACAGTAAGTTAAACTTTTTAGTTTAGCCTAGGCTACACAAAAATACAGGTCTAGTCCACTAAATCTAAATTCAAATCTAGTACCATTGTTTGTCATGTCAACTCAACTCTCACACTCACACACTGCACTGTCGACTCACAGTGCAGCCTGCAGGCATGGCAGGGGAATCACAGTCAAGCCTCAAGGCGTAATGTGCGGAACGCTAACGCGACCAACGCCGAAGGATACCGCACAGGCTGAGTTGAGCATGCCGATAGAAACATGCGGATTCTGTGGGGTTAAAAACTGATGTTTCTGACAACGTATTTCGCAATAAATTTCTTAAATTTCAAATATTACTGACTGAAATATAAAAAGAATCATTGCATAAACTTACAGAGCCAGAAATGGATCCAAACATTTAACTTTAATTGACTTCTTGGAATAGGCGATGACAGACTTTTGTCGATAGTTAGTAAACAGCCGTTTAAAAACCGTGCACGAAATTCACACACCTCGTTCGACCAATCAGAACACGGCTTGCACAGCACGTTAAATTTGTGACGCCATCTATCGGCCGGTACGACTATTGTGTTGTTGGCGGTGTTATAATAATCACTGAACTCTCAGTGGTTATGATATTTTACTATTATCACCAGCAAATTTTCGTTTATTATAAACATAGATTTCAATGATGACATTTGTTTGACTTCTCATTTTCCTTTTTTGTAGTTATTATTAAGGTATTATGCACGGTAATGCTTTTCCTTTTTCTTTTTTTTCTTTCTGTCTTTCTTTCTATCTTTCTTTCTTTTTTCTTTTTATAGTGATGAAATTTCATACACCGACAATCCTTGACCTTATCCAGTTTCCCTCCATAACTCCGTGACAAGAAAAGGTCTTCATTCTAAAAGGGGGGGGCACAATCGAGAAAATGGCGGATCGTCTATGGTCAAAATGCCAACTTTTCTTCCAAAAGGGAGGGTGGGCACGGGCCGGAAGTGCCCCCCCCCCCCCTGGATCCGTCAATGGATATAATTATTATCAGCTTTATCCCTAAACGCCCCTATTTAGCATCCTGACGAGTCGTCTTGCTACATTAAAGTTGAGGAGGTCTACAACCGTGACCGTACGGTGAATTACTCGCTTGAGCTGTGTTTTTACTCAGTGGACCCAACACTTGCAACGACGCATAACTTTATATTTTACTCTGTTATTTCACTCTAAATATTAAAAATAACTGAGCCTATTATGTTCTGTATTATTTTCAAAATCAAACCCTTACAGCTGTCGGTGCAGTGAAATCCAATAATTTTATTAACACTTTTTCCAAAAAAATAGGTAGTTCAGGTTCATGATTGAAAACTGGTTCGCCTCATCAAATAATGGATTATGACTAGCACCTGCATGCCCTATACGCTAGAATAATATTCGGTGACCGAGCTAAGAGCCAATTTTGGTTAATTATTACACACCGTGAAAGTCCCGTAACGCAAATATTCTTGGCATAGGTCGCGGAATTCGACAATTACTGAAGTGCCGGAAGGTGATTAATATAGAGAAACTACTATTAGAATAATGAATTTTATGGATATATCGCGTGATACTAGCCAATACCGTATTAGACATCTGGCAATGTAATATTGAGCTTTAAAACGTTATCCTGGGCTCTTTTGTGAGACATTTATTACAATTCTCTTCAAAGAAATAAATGTGATGGGCATTTTCGTCTCCTCACCTCACTGTATTTCAGCACACTTTCAACCCCCCCCCCCCCCCCCCACACACACACAAACTTAGTAACTGTCAAAAAAGAGGCCCTGTAACAAGAAGTCCAAAATCAAATGAAATTCTCATAATCAAATACTAGTAATATGAAAAGTACCTTCGCACAAAAACATAGTTGAAGGAGGCCAGGGTCCCAGGAAGCACATGGATTGTGGTGGGTTCGCATTTACAATACATATTTACATAATTATTCAACAATCATAATAAATACACAAAAAATGAAAGATAAAACAGAAAAGAAAAAGGAAATCTGCAATGTGTGCTACTTACTGTATTATACGAAGTATATATATATATATATTGAATTGAATTGAATTATATATATATATATTGAATTGAATCTGGTGTCGTCGAAACATGCACTGACCCGTCTAGTGGTTAAGGCATTGGCGTTCTAAGCCAACGACCCGGGTTCGATTCCCGTCGGAGACATTTTTTCAGCCTTTGCAAACATTTCAAAAAGGGAGGATAGCTCTTGGAACTTTGATTTAAGTTACGCAACCATTATTCTCTCATTTCCTTTGTATATATTTATATATATATATATATATATATACATATTAAAATGGAGTGAAGGGCATGTTTTAATATAGTCATTATTTTGTTCCAGAGTTTGGGACCAGAAAAAAAACAGGAATATGAATGTCTCTCATGTAGATCTTATTTGATAATTATGAAAATTACAATTTTTAGAGAAGATATTTGTAAATGCACTGCATTTATACATTAAAACGTTCTGTTGCTAACTGATAATTATTATGAAATAAGGGGTTGGTGTGAGTTCCATATGGTATACATCGCAAACAGTTCTTATTATCTTCTTTTGTAAGTTAGCTCACTTATATAGACAAGTGCACCTTTCCACTTCTGATAAGCGCCCTTTTCTCCTGTATAATAAGTGCCATTTTACCTATATTTCCCACTCTTTTTTTCTCAAAATGAGCCATATCTAGCTTCAAAGAATCAGTGCAGCCCCATGTCATAACATATAGGGTAACATATAATGTTGATATCGATGTAATCCTGAAGAAAAAATGTACGAATTAAAAGATTATTCGACATTTCCTCCAAATGAATTTGCTGTTGGCATTTTCATTATATCGCTGTAAATAATGCACAACCCAAGGACTTCAGCATTAGAAAAACATTTCTTGAAAATTTTTGCTCGCTCGCACATGAATCATTAGACCATTACACACAACTGCTAATTGGGGTAGCTAAAGCAGCATGAAAATGATGATGCTTGATAATATATCAATTAGACTGTAGGGTAATGCCAATGTCACAGAACTGCTAATTATCGCTTTATGTTCACCCCTTGTAGGTGCCCCCCCCCCAAAAAAAGGCCCCTTTTTGTTGGTGCCCCCTACTTTGAAAGACGCTCCGCCGCCCCTGCAGATAAGTGATACTTTTCTTTTGATGACTTAAAGAACGTTAGTGAAATTGAAGATACATTTTCGCTAGCCTACGTTCGCTGTTGCTTTGAATTTGAGGGAATTTAATATCAGGCCATTGATCAGAAACAGGCTTATTTTGTTATCTCTCAAGATCCTCGCTGGGTTTTTCCCCGTGGTTTTTTTTTTTACATTTTGCGTCCTCCCACACTTTAATTAAATCTTATCCATTTACACGAATATCTCTGAAACAAAATTCATCTTTTTCACTTTCTATTTATGAATTTAGATCTCAAATAACCCGTCAAGAAATGGGTTACACCGTTTGCTCTTCAATTCTGTCAAAATTGATCAATAGTCATGTAATCTGGATCGCGTCAGTTTCCATTTCTTCATCCTACTTTTCATTTTCCGATACTTCCTCCTTCCTCTAGTTCTCAACCATGCAGGAAACTGGGAGCGGTTATTTCACCGGGAGTCCCGGGGTGCCTTTTCATTCCAAAATCTGACAAGTTAAAAAAAAAAAAAAGGTCTTCATATCTTGGGTGCCTTCTTTCCCGAACATCGCTGCTGTACTCCCTCCCTGAACATGCTGAAAAGAGGAGATTCTGCATGCACCCCAAGCACCCAGGCTCTGATAGGTCCATATCCTCAACCCTCACATTGTCGTGATTCATGAAGCAACATAAGTCATTGATCGTCTTGATGTCTGTTTTCACCCTTTTTTCGAGGGGGGGGGGGGGGGGTACTCATTTTTTCGAAGGTTTGTTTTTACGAAGTTTCATTACTCCGAAGGTTCGTAATTCCGAAACTAGTGAAACAGGCTTCGTAATTCTGAAAATAAAAAAAGGGTTCATAGTTACGAAGGCTCGTAATTTCGAAAAACGCAGAGCCCTTTATAACTTTTCGGAATTAAGAACCTTCGGAAATATCAACCCTTTTCATTTTCGGAATTATGAACCCTATTTCATTTTCGGAATTTTTCTCTTTCATTTTATCGGTTTTCACGTTTTTGACAGCTATTTCCTTAGCTTTACCGGTGTTCTCCGTCCTCCCTCTCTCCCTCTCCATCTCCCTCACTTTTTCATTTTCCCCATCTCATCTATCACGGTTTTTTTTTCCTTCTTATTTTAACAGCCATGTCCCTTTGAATTTCATTTGCACTGCGGCTGAACCAAACCAGGATACTTTATCAAGGATTTATTATATCTTTGCATTACCGGCGACGTATATAATGATTAAGTAGTCATTTTCTGTTTCCAACTCCTTCTGGGTGAAGTATTAAGGCAATAATCCTAAAAGCAAATGTAGTGCGAAAATGACAGGTAATTAATATCACTCTAGCGGTACCTTAAGCCCACCACACACTGTACAATTGGCATTCGATCCGATTTCAGAAGAAAATGTATAATGTATAAACATTAAAACACATAAAATATTTCTGATTGAGGTTCTGAATAGTCATATAGAATGTAAAATCGAAAATATGGCCAAATCGGCCCCGAGTCGTAGTGACGTCAGACCAGTCCTACGACTGTCTATGATTTGAGACTGATTTGGCCCTTATTCTGGGTATAAGCCTGGCAGCGCACCAACATCCTATATGTTTAATATTCATATTATTGTTCAGAACCTGAATCAGCTAGATTTCATGTGTTGAAATGCCCATATTTAATGCTATTGCGATTTATTTCCAAAATCGGATTGATTTAACAAATGTGCGGTGGGCTTATATCCGAACATTGAAGCAAATATCGGGAAAAGACTTTAATTCAAACGACGCCTCGGCCTGAAGGCGATGTAAACTTGTAACGGTTTAAAACTTGGAAAGTATTAGGTATATTATAGTTACAGAACACATTTTTGTTTTCGTTATATGTTTATATAGGGTTGTGAAAAAAGTATTCAAAACCACAACGTGGAAATGCATCACCTCAGTCAATTGAAAAGGAAAGTTCTGGGAGTTTCCAAAGTCGGTCTCGTTGGTGTAACTCTAGGGTTTAAAGTGATTCATGATTGTGGATTTACAGAAATTGCTCTATCATCACACATAATAGAAATGAAATACCGATATCTCTGCTACAATTTGACATGTTTTTGGCGCGCGCTGTGAGTTGATCGATGGGCGTGTCGGTGTGCGTGTATGTGTGTGTGTGTGTGGGTGAGGGGGGGGGGGTGTGAGTATTATGAAAAGAAAAAAAAAGTATGTGTCTGTGTCTGTATGTACACACACCCACACCCACACACACCCAGGTTGATATTTAACAAAGCAGTTAGTTGTGTTTTGAATGGGGGACACTCCACTGGATACTTTGATGTTGGGAGAGGAGTACGTCAGGGGGATCCATTGTCTCCGTATTGGTTTCTGTTAGTTGTAGAAGTGTTAGCACTTGCAATTCGTAAAACACAAAATATAAACGGAATACAAATAGGATATCTTGAAGTGAAGTTAACCTTGACAATGTTTTTGAAAGATTCAGAATCAATACAAAATCTAGAAAAGGTGTTAAATACGTTTTGGAGATTATCCGGATTAAAAGTGAACAAAAATAAAACAAAGGTATTAATGTTAGGTCTTCGTAAAAATATTAGAAATATGTTTTCACTGGGAAAGCAGGTAGAAATGATGAATTTTAGAGATATGATCAAGGCACAAAGAATAATGTGGATTAAGAGACTAATTTATGAAGACAGTGATATGAAATGGGAAAAAAAATATTTTGACTATATATTCCAGTCGATTGGAGGAAGATTTATATTTTTATGTGATTATGATATGAAAAATAATCATTTTCAGGTGCCTCCATTTTACCTATTATTTGGCATGGATTAAGAGAGAACAGAATTATCACTAGTAACTTAGGAAATCAAATGATTTTTTAATATAATACTTTGATCCGTTTTGGCCGGAAAACATTTTTTAATAGAAAACTATTTGAGGTGAATATATATCAATTTAAGCATGTTGTAGATAAAAATGGCCATTTAAAGGGATACTCAACCGCAGATTGTGGAGGTTTTTATGCCGCGAGAGGGCACGCGTGACCATTACCTGATCATACCGTTGCCCCGCGGGAGCAAACTTCAAACAGGCTGTTCGTAGCCTTTTGACAAGGCCTCGTGACTTGGCTATTTTCCTCATCATACTGTGCCTGAGATGAGACTAGCCGGCGACGAAAAGAATCAACACGGCCCGGGTGAACGCGCGATCGAGCGACTTTAGTCGCGAGGCATTTTGGAACCTGGGTTTCCATCGTCCGATATGAATTATTCACGAGTTGACATTCGTATGCTAACACGCCTACCGAGGATTATCGACCAATCACAACGGTATCTGCGGGGCTTGCTTTCCATGATTGATGTACTAGTAGCTTGCACGGGCCGCGCTAGCTCGAGATGAAGGCGAATTTGCATACCAAATGTATGCTGACGTCATGCGAAGATACGTTTGCTGATTGGCTCCTACCTTTAAGGTAGCAGATCCTCGCTAGGAACAAAGGATAACATAAGAAATACAGGCCAGGTTCCAAAAGGCCCTCGGACTCACGTCACTCGATCGCGCATTCACCGGGCTGGGCGGCTAGTCTTGTTATGCAGCCACTACTAGCTTACTTGCCGAGAAAAATAGCCAAGTCACGAGGGCCTTGTCAAAAGGCTAGGCTGTTCGCCGCGCAACATGCACGCTCCGCTTGAGCTCGAGCTCTCGTGCGAGATTCGGTAGGCTTCGTGCAGTCCGAAAAGTAATCCTAGTAGTCTAACGGACGCGTTCGATGTACAAACTTTGTGTACGAGTGAATGGGGCTAAAGTTCTTGATGCAAACGATTTATTCTACATTAGTAACATTTATTCAGCTTTGCCGGTGTATTGAAAAAGAAAAGGGAAAAAGACGAAGAGATAAATGATACGATCGATTACTCGGAATTGATGTATAAAGTAGGCGGTAGGCTTCGTGCAGTCCGAAAAGTAATCCTAGTAGTCTAACGGACGCGTTCGATGTACAAACTTTGTGTACGAGTGAATGGGGCTAAAGTTCTTGATGCAAACGATTTATTCTACATTAGTAACATTTATTCAGCTTTGCCGGTGTATTGAAAAAGAAAAGGGAAAAAGACGAAGAGATAAATGATACGATCGATTACTCGGAATTGATGTATAAAGTAGGCGATAAATTAATATCATATGAAGGACTGACTTCTAAATTATGTTATAAAATCTTTATAGATAATATAAAGGAACCTTTGCATTTAGACACGCGGAAATAACACATTTAAATATGGAGTTGCGACTTGCTTTTTGACCCCGAGATTATGCACTTTAGATGGGATTTAGATTATTACATAGTATCCTATATATTGTAATGATAAATTGTATCAATTTGGTTTTTTATCATCTAACTTATGTTCTTTCTGTGGAAAGGAAATTGAGGTATACAATCACTTGTTTATGAAGTGTCAATTGGTTAACAAATTGTGGCAAGAAATAGGGGAACAAATGAAATTGATGCACTTAAATACTTTAAATGGGAGGAAATTTTAGTTGGTTTAGATGGAAAATCAGAAAAAACATTAACCACTTAATTATACTCATAAAATATATGATATACAATGCGAGATCAAAAGGAACGCCCCCAACAAAGAAAGAAATCTATAATGCACTTTTAGAAAGTAAAGATAATGAAAGGAAAAAAGCAATAGCTCGAAATAAGTTAAGTATACAACTAAAAAAATGGGCTTATTTTGAATGTTGGACGGAAGGAGGACATACAAGATAATATACAAACTGCTTAAAAAAAATTATTCATTGTTACAATCGGGTCCGCTCGATATTCATAAGGGCCGTAGAGGTGTCATGGTCTAGTGGATACGTCACCGGACTGTGGATCACATGCTTCGCGGTTCGAATCCCGCCGCGGCGCTAATGTCCTTTGGCAAGACATTCATCTACATTTGCCACTCTCCACCCAGGTGAAGTAAATGGGTACCCGGTAGGAAGTAATTCCTTGAATAGCGCCTATCATGGCAGCTCGGCTAAAGCCGGGGTAATAATGTCATACTTTGTATTAAGCGCAGTAGAGTATATCTGTATAGTAGCTGCGATATAAATGGACATAATATTCATAGAAAACCGCTATTCATTTAACACGCGTTATGATTAGCGGTCCTTATGAATAGTTATGAATAGTGGTCCTTATGAACGGAGGTCCTTATGAATAGCGAGGTAATTTGTCTATATAGTTTGCTCGCTATTCATACAAAACCGCTATTCATTTAGTCACGCGTTACGGATAGCGGTTCTTAAGAATAAGTGGTCCTTATGAATAAGTGGTCCTTATGAACAGCAGTCCTTATGATTAGCGAGGTTACCCCAATACAATGGCCTATACACTTTAATTCGTCCCCTATGATTTTAATCTATACTTTGCTCAGTTAGTTGTACTATGGTTTATTTATGAATGGCATGTTATGGAATTATATTATTTGTATTGTCTATTGCCATGTTGAATTATATTGTGTAATCAATGCTTAATTTGTAATTTTCATTTTGAAAATCTGAATCAAGGAATAAAAAAAAAATTGAAAAGACAAAATATGTACAAAAGCCATTATAGTTATAAATATTAGTGTGATCTCTCATACATCTTCAAAGTAATGGACATTAGATTTTGTACTGTATATTGGGTTTCATAACGATCTCTTTCGTAATATAGAAAGTGTCAAACACACCGGCTGTGAAATTTATTTATTTACTAGTTACTACCGCTATGAATATTAATAACAAGGCGTATTATGTCCATAATAATTTTGTCTAATTTTAAGATTCTGTTTCCTCAAACCAAAGAAAGAGAAGATTACAGGGTGCCATATAGACTGGTCACGGCATGGACGATTTTCTAATTTGATCGACAATATTTTGACCTCGTAAATCGAATCAAATGGAAGCGGGGTGTTAACAATTACGATTGAAGAGCTGGACAGATGACCCATATGGACAGTCTCTCGACCAGCCATTCTCATCACAAGTCCTATGGTTCTGACGGTCGGTCAGGGGGTATGTGTCAAACTTGAAAGTGTATATCTGGGGGATATAGAGGGGCAAAGGCATGGAAAGTAACATAAACTATGTTTACGTTAATTCATTTGGTCATTTTGTAAGATTTGTAAGATTTGTAAGATTTTGTAAGATTTCTATCGACCCCCTCTCGGGGTATGAGAGTACAAACATATTTACAATATATGAATACAAAAACATACTGATAATGTACATATACACGTGAAAATATACTATATAAATAAACACATTTACAAATCAAGCCGTATAGGACGTTTAACTACCCTACCACTACGTGTACATACATCCGTCTCCATTTTACTTTTTAAAAAAATACTGTCTTTCTCCTTAGGCGTTGAAGAAAAATGTAACTTATTCTGACAATTTTGGCTAGTTTTTTCAAATGGCAAACATTAGCTGAATTGAATAGTTTGGTCATGTGTAATGCACTTGGTTTACTGGAAGTCAAGTTACTAGGTAAATACAATAGTCTCTCTTTGTGAAAAAAGGGGCAAACAAAAACATAATGAAATTCTTCTCCTATATCTGCAGAAGAACAATTATAGTACAATGCAATTCATCTGTCAGGCTTGCATCAAACCTGCCCTTGTTAACAGGTAGTCCATTAGCTCGACATCTGAATTTACTTAAAGTGATATTGTCTTTCTTACCCAAGACTTGTAAATAATTCTCAAATATCAAATTAACTTTAAACATTCTATAATTTGTACAAATTCTATTTGACCATGCCGCCGCTCTCCACTCTTGAACAAACATATCAGAAAGTCTGACTTTTGCAGTGTGTGAAATCCATGCAGCACTAAATCCACCCCCTTGTGCTAACCACACATTCCCTAGTCCTGCACAATCAAAAGTGTTTGCGATGAATGACAACCATTGCGATTTTGATGTACAGTGTATGTCTCCTTAATTGTAAATGCACCAGAAATTTCAAAATAGTACATGAATATTTTGTTTCTTTTCCCTCAACTAGTCTCAACCAGAAACCAATCATTCGACATTTAATATGGTTTAAAATCACCCCACGTCCAGTTTCACCATAGACCATACAATCAGGAGTACATTATTTTGTTCACTAGCAAAATGTGTCGTAAAAATTTTATATGAAAAACTTCAATTTGGTCTATACACTCATAACCCCAGACCTCACAACCATACAACAAAACAGGTAAAACAAGATGATGAAATAAATGGTACTCTGTGTCCACAGAGAGCTGTAACTTTCTAGTCTTGACCATCATGCTATAAAGCGCTTTTCTAGCTTGTGTGACTTGCTTAGAAATTGCCTTTTTGAAATTACAATTATAATTAAATCTTACTCCTAAGTACACAAAATCATATACAACCTCAAGTCTAACACCACCATAAATAAACTCAGGGAATCTTGTAACTTTCCCACGGGAGAAAATAACAATTTTTGTCTTGGTCATTCATTTATTCATTCATCCTTCCTTTTATTGAATAATTTATTCATTCATTTATTCATTCATTCATTCAAAAGTTTATTAGCATTTCCATTTCCAAAACATGAAGTATACATTACAAGTATGTTTTGCCCATGAAATCAAAATGAGTTAATAGTAATCTACTATTAGGAAAATCACAAAACAATTTAAGCAATTTTTGTATGATGTTGAAGAAAATTTGTTTTTGAAGACAAAATGGGACATAATAATAAAATACTAAGCTATATTATGATTTATGCAAGTCCCCCTTTCCCCCTCTCTCTTCTTTATCCCTCCCGGTCTGTCTGCCTCTCCCTGTCTCTCTTTCTCCGCAAATAGGTACAACAGACAGATTTATGTTTTTATGACCACATAACTTCTACCCATGAAGAAATTGTTTCATCCCTGCATAGCGGATAACATTGTGAATGTAAAAACGAAGGCACAATGGAGGACAAGGCGATAGCATCGCACGCTGAACATAAATTAGTGCCATTAACTTCAAAAAAAATTTTAGTGGAAGGAAATTAAAGGAGAAAAATCATGAAGGTATAGTATTATTTCGGTAAATTAAAAGTCAAGGTAGCATATTTAGAAGAGCAATTTTTTTTTTGGTATGTCTTTGTGTAAGTAAAATGTGCCCAACCACCCCCATCCGCTTCCAAGTAAATCAATGTATATAGAAAGATTGCATACAGGTGAAACGAGAACATCCAAATTTATCTTTTGAATTATCCACCATAACGCGTCACTGCGTTGTTGTTTCTGAATGTCCTTAAGTACAATATTCTATTTCAGTTCAACATATTCACTATTTCCGTGTTTCGAAAATTAATTAACAAAGTAACATTTTGATGTTATTTGAATCCTCAAGGAAGACAATTAAGATGCATTCTAAGCATGAGAAGTAAAAAAAAAAGTGAGAACAATACCTTGAGAGGATAACCCATGAAAAGTGACTATATGCTTATTTCTTACTTAAGATAAACATTATTCAGTGCTTTTAATTAACTTATTTCATTACTCTAAATATTTTCCATTCTGCGCCGTCTGTAGGTGAACGAAGAAATTTCCATGGCCATTTATTTGAATGAATTACGAGTTGAATTCTAAACGAGCTCTACACGAGTCATAAATGTCTCTGTCGCCTTGCATAGATATTCCATAGTATACGTTAACTAACCGCAAATGGCGGCATCAATAATTCAACCCTCAAAAATATAAATACTTGATATTTCCTTCTGTAGCATTGCATTACGTATGTTGTTTCTTCGTAATTTATCTAATGTAGCAAGAAGCTTTTCTGCCCCAATATATAATTCCAAATAATTGTCGGCGTCTCAGAGAATTATACAGAAAGCTCTTTATATAAAGATCGTCTTACAACCTAATATGATTATCTCTTTTGCCTTAGAGTATTGAGTAGAGTCATGTTATGCTAAAGAAATTAAAGTAGAAGGAACTAAAGAAGCACTTTTAAAAAATTAAAGAAGCATTAAAAGAAGAGAAGCACTTTTAAGACGTAGAATCAATGCAAGCCAATAACAAGAGGGGCTTTTTCATTTTCAGGCCTCGTATATGGGTAGACGAATCATGCATGGGCCTCTGCAATTTCTTATTCTTCGTTTTCCCTATTATCTTTCATCACTTTCACTATTGGTTTCATTCTTTATGTTGCACTTTTGAAACTATAATAATACGTTGCTCTCAAAGGTCATGCTGTCTCTTCTTCTTTTTAGTATCTATTTTTTAAATTCCAACACACCCCTCTCCCCTCCCCCTCTCTCTTCTGTCTCTGTTTCTTTCCGTCTCTCTACCATCTTACTCCCAGTCAATTTGCCACTACAATGACGCCCCCTTCACACACACACCCTCGTACACCCTCACACACTCACCCCCACCCCCACAACACACACACATAAAACCAATACGCCTAGCAACAAAAAAAAATACACTATTATTCCCATTTACTGATAGCTTATAATTGTGTTTTACAATATTCATCTCCAGTGAACTTTATTATGCTTCAGGGATTTCAGGTTTGTAGTTCTTCTTCCTTTGCTTTTTTTTGTTTTGTTTTTTTTTGTTCTCCTCTTTCTTCTCCTTCTCCTCTTTCTCCTCTTTTACTTTTTATTTAGAATTTTGGTCACTTTTGTATTTCTTTCAATTTTGTCCTATTTTTCTTTTAATCTTCCTTCTCCTCATCCTCTTCGTCTTTCTCATAATATTTACAGCCGACGCGACATATCTCTGTATCATTTATTGTTTCTTGCTGATCAACTCGAGGCGAGTACTCATCTATCACGCCCTATTTTCTCCATCCTTCTCTTCGTCTTTCAGTAGACTTCATCTTCCTCTGTTTCACTGTATACTTGTCTATCATCAGTAGCTATCTGCGTGTTAACCTCCATCCCCTCCTCGAATCGATATTTCGTACCCCCCTTTCTCCCTCCCTACCTCTCTCTCAAAACGCCATGCATTTCCTTGTTTTCTCCATAAATTTTGTCTGTCCCTTCCCCCCCCCCTCTCTCTCTCTTTCTTCCCCTCTCCTCGCATCTCTCTCTCTCTCTCTTTCTCTTGCTCCCCCTCCTCCTCCTACCTCTTTTCTTCCCTATCTGTCCCCTATCACTCTCTCTCGCTCTCTCTCTCTCTCTCTCTCTCTCTCTCTCTCTCTCTCTCATTTTTAAAGTCATCCCTGCTGAACCGATCAGTCAAGTTCGAAATTAAATAGTTGATTTATAGTCACAACGGGCTCAAACAATAATACTCGACTACATAATGCTATTGGCACCAGGCAAAATAGTTTTCACCAAACCCTCACAGTGCAAGAAATCTTAAAGTTCTCATTCAGGAGAAAAATAAAATTGTACCATTGTCAACAATGTGGACAAACGGAACACGAGATTGCTGACATCTGAGGGCAGCCCCCGGCAAGAATTAATGACAAATTTAAAAGTTTTCAAATTTGGAACTCCGCTGTTGATTATTCCCCTCAGGAGTTTGTTCCTATTCAATGCTAATGAGAATTATACCATAAAATCGAATCTTGTCTGCACGTCTGGATTCGATATTGTTCGCATAATAAGAAATAGTCCGACAGGCTTTGGAATGAATCAAAGAAAGAGGACAATTTAACCTTAAAATGGGACAGGTTAAATTCAGTTTCAGTTTCGGCTTATTTCATATTTCACATTTTATATTATCTTCACCATAAAAAAATACTACGAACAAATACGAATTCTACTGTGAGACTAGAAGAGAAGAGAAATATAAATGTTTGCATTTATTATTAATTTTTAAAAAATGAGCTAAAAGTAGCAGGATATGTCAAATTTATCATTGTTTACAGTTCTTTTCAGCAATATTTGAGAAAAAAAATTGTTATTCAAGACAGAGAGCCGCGTGGGGAAAATTAATTATACGTAAGCAACTTTGGAGAGGAAATAATGAACATTCTGAATGCACCTTTGCTAATCACTAAACGTCACATAATTATGATGCTTATGCATCAATGCTTTTTGATCACATTTACAAATACATGTATATCAATATTTTTTTAAAGTCCTTGTTAGAATGCTAATTCAAATACATAGCCTCCAAATTTAAACATTACATTCCTTAATATTCTTACTCGTATAAATTAAACTCCTTTTAGAAATCTCATAGCCATATCCATAATATAAAGATATAGGATTCAGCCCGAAGAATTTTTTTTTTGTACGATGCTTTTTGCACTTCATTCAGAATAATTTGTATTCTGGTATTTTTGCTCAACAATAAATCTGTTATAATTAATGATCATTATAATCTTAAAGGAGGAAAACTATACTTATTCTCGCACTGATAGACCTGATTCAAAATAATGTGTGTCAATACGCATGCATGTATCAAGGTTAATAACTAAAAGGGAAAAAAGGTACGGTGTTTATGGCAAGGGATCCATGAAAGGCTTTGTTATATATATAAACATTTCATGAGGTATAAACACATCGTGTAAATAAACGTCTTTGGCAATATACCTTTTAATTGGCATCCGCGAATGGGGGACAGAAGACACAAAGAACAGAGCCAGGCAATGCAAAAATGAAGAAGAAAAAAGTAGCGCACCGATATTTTTAGAAGAATATGAGCACTGGAACAAAAATCCAATTGTGCATGACCACAAACTGTGTTAATAAAAATTATCATACAAAAATGGCTGAATATGTCACTTTCATCAATTATTTTGCGACAGAGCAAGCTATTTTATTTGTGAATTGGAGGATATAACCACATGCTATTCATCACTAATGCAGTTTCGAGGGAAATAGGGAACAATTAAGGACCCCATTGGAAATAAGCCATTTCGGCTTTCATGGGCTATCCTGTCATGGTACCCGGTTATGTTTGTATTGCAATATACCTGACGAATAAAATCAAATCAAGTCAATTAGACATTTGTGTTATTTCTGTGCTCAAACAAAACAACAGAAATTCTCACATTGCTGTTCCGTGAATCATGGCTGCAAATTCGCAGATTTAGGATTCTTATACATTTAGATACGTTTTTTTTTCAAACTATCATAATCTGTTTTACCAATTTTGTTGTAATTTATAATTAGGGTGGGATTTTCTGTTAAGTACAATAATAAAAAAAATCGGCGAACTAAAAAGTAGGACATAGTACATCAAAGAGAGAGAGAGAGGAAGAGAAGGAGCTCAGGGAAAGGAACTATGGATCAAATTCTCGGAGAAGTAGAACAGTGCAGAAAAATCAAAAGATGAATAATTAAAATCTATAAAAGGGATCACGTCAATGAAATGACTTTACGTTCTAGAAAATGCAATTGATATGCAAAGCACGTAGTTTTGACATTGTAGTGAATTTATGGTGATAAAAACATGCCGCAAATGAAAAGAGCAAAAGACTTAAATGTATATGGAAACCGGTTCAAAAACTGCTTCAAAGAAATAATTATTTTTCTCTTAAAACATTAAGGGGGTAGCCAGGTTCATGACTTAAATGAGAAAGGCAGAGCAAGTATTAGTTTCATGATAGGCCTAATGTAAAAATAGAACATATTGCAGAAAAACCTCGAAAGGGACCACAATATTACGAACAATTTAACGAATGCCAAATGGCGATGAAAAACTTACATTCTCATAGTTTCTCACAAAATACAACACAATTTGAATAAGATAAGTTACAAGTTTACACCTGCATCAATGAAATTAGATATACGAACTATATAATAATTTGTAATAACATGTAATTCATGAATTGATAGAGGTAATGTGCCATTTACAGCAATAACTTATAATTTTCATGTTAATGTGGGTAATATCATAACCTTCAAGATAATTATCTTGGATCTTCATCTCCGGTACGGAAACGGAGTGTATTAAGGTTGCAGAATACAGAGACAGATAACGGTATACAGATAGAGAGAAACGGGAGTCTAATTAGAGGGAGAGAGAGCGAAAATGTGAAACAAGAGCGAGAGAGACAGGAAGGCGGGAGACTGGAAATGCGAAGAGACGAGCAAGAATAATTATACAAAGAAAGAGGAAAAGAAAGAGAGACGAAAAGAGAGAGAGAGAGAAAGAGAGAAAGAAGAGAGAAAACATATATATATATATAGTTGTAAAGAAATGTAGATGGGAGAACGTATAGAAAAAATAATTTAAAGTAAGATAAAGTTCACTCCGAGAATAAAGACATAGTAGATATCCGTAGGTTTGCTTCCACAAGCGCTTTCGTTTAATTCTTCAGGTGAAGAATTAAACGAAAGCGCTTGTGGAAGCAAACCTACGGATATCTACTATGTCTTTATTCTCGGAGTGAACTTTATCTTACTTTAAATTATATATATATATATATATATATATACCTACCCCCCTAAGAATTTCATCCATAGTTCCTTTCATAAGATAATATATACATATAAGTTGAGAACTTAATATCTCATTCTTATATATATATATGAATACAAAGTCGTATTGTATAGATGAAAACAAGACGAACATGCACATGCAAAGAATGAGAAAGCACGATAGAGTCAGAGCTCTCGTCCACATAATTCCCGATTCCAATCACGTGTGACTTGAATCACAGGTATATCTCTACGACCTGATTAGAAAATCATGCAGCGAAAAATGCTGACACCTTGCACATGGTTTCATCCGTGACTCGAATCACAGACAGAATCTGAGTCTTGAAGCGCCCTTATACACGATTTGATGGATTGACATTTAAGATTGACGCGAACCGTACAACTTGAAAGGGACAGTATATCACAGTAAACAATTTGAAAATGACAGATTCACCCCACATCATGCTGTAGGAGATAAATCTGCCAAGTCGTGTATAATATAGAGATAGAGATAGAGAGAGAGAGAGAGTGAAGAAGGGGGTAGAGAGAGAGAATCGATCTAGTTGGAAAGATATTGATACAGAGAAAAGATATACAAGGGATGAAGAGATGAGAGAGAGAGAGAGAGTATGTGCGGGTGTGTGTGTGTGTGGGGGGGGGTGTTTTGTGTGAGTGCGTGAATTAGAGAGAGAGAGAGGGGGGGGGGGAGATTTATGGAGTAGAAGAGAGAACGGGAGAAAGGGCGTAAAATCACACTGCGTCGCATCGTGTCAGGATTATACAACCTTAGAACCACACTCAGCTTCCGCATCAGCTGGTTGATAATAACCAAAGCTCCTCCTTGGAATTGAAGCTGACCATCAATATTGAAGACCAGTGGGAATCACCAAAGCATAAATCGCTTTTGCAAAATATGATACCTCCGGGATCCTCTTTGGTAATCAGAAGCGACTGATTGTGATCTAAAGTACATTGATTCTGGATGAATTTTCATCGCGTTTCATAGTTTACCGACCAAAGTGGACTTCGAACCTGCTGTCTGAGGTCCGTTTTGAGCTTCAGCCTTTTCCTCTTTTGCTTATTAAATTTCTATTATACGAACCATCTGAGAAGCAGCATTCATTCTTACCACCTACATCAGTTTCTCCTAGACACAGGACTGTGGTGTATACGTGCCATGAACAGTGGCATTAGAATAAATTTATATCGAGTAATGAGTATTGTCAGTGTTGCCAATGGGCATGCACCTGCATTTTAACGTTACCGCTATATATCCTGTAACTTTCAATATTGTGCTACCCGCTTCATTAAGCGATTGTGAGAAGGGAGCGAGCGAATAGAGCATTCTGATTGCGACACTTAGTTAAAATCCAATTCCCGTTTGTGTATTTTGATACACGAAACAATGACAGATATCGCTTCTATAGCAACGAAGATGATCCTTTCGCATCAAGTCTTGTAATCGAATGGTAATCCATCTTGAAACATTCATGAAATATTTATACTTTTTTGAGGACAAAAACTGGTGTGAGCCTCAGAGCGAGGAATAGAAACGCTTATTTTTCCTCTCATTTCGTCACGAGTCGGTTGAAAGGAATTAGTGTGAAGAAGAATTGGAAATAACAGTTCTCCAATGTCACTCGGGATGCGTCTTCGAGAGACCCCAAAACAGGGTCGACACATATTCCACCAAAGGATAACTTCACAACTTTCTTCGAAGGCAGTAGACTTTTTCCTGTCTTAAAATTGATCGTTTGCTTTAGTGGCGCGAAGGAAACACATTAACTGAGTTATCCTGTATATTGACCAGAGTGGGAAAGGCATTTCACCAACTTCCTGCGAATCAGATAAAAGGGTACTTGAATATGTCACTAAAGTGGGATGCTATTTTCGACACTTCTTCCCTACCAGAACATTTGCTTTGTGATTATTGTACTTTTTCTTCTAACAGCCGACGAGAGCAATTCATCGCTTGACCGCCGCATCACAAGGACGAGCAATTGTCTTAAACGACAGAAAATAATTCATGATTTTCAAAATCTTTTCAAATCTACGAGGGCAACATCTTAAAACTATCTTTGAAAATGCTATATAGTCTCTTCCTTGTCGTTCTAAAAAGAAAGTGAAAAATGACCGATTAGATATTGTCGATATCTTCATATCTTATGGAGATAGTAAATGAAGGAGTCCTTTAAGCTTGAGATTCGAGCACATAAAGGCGTACGATCAAGTACATTTTGCACCTGCGGCGTGGAAAGGTTTCCTATTTTTTCAGCACGGAATGAATACTATGATGCACTCTTTTGTATTCTTGACACTGTAATGATTGGTTCGTGGTTGACTTAGAAACCTTTCAGATCTATAATGAACACAAGGCCTCGCTCTTTGTATGAAATATGAACATAATATACTTGTCAGTCAAATGCAGTACTGCTTTTCATATTTCTAAGATACTACCTGTAATATGCTATTGTATCTGAAGGGGAATGTAAGCGCAGCCATCGCGATAGACAGGCGACGAAGTTATTAATAGCTGAATACAAAATTTACCAAAGGGCTCCTTAGCAACCATACATATGAATACCATGGTGGGTAATTATTAGCTTCAAAATGTATTTCTGTACGGTCTCACTGGAACATGAATCCCTGTGTGTATACTATAGAAATGCAGGATATTCAAATTTGTGACCTCCAAACAAACGAGATTAATTCGCTTTGGTTGTTCTTCTGAGGATATTATAAATGATAACAATGCGGACAAGAAGCCATTGACCGACGTGCATTACGTGAACAGAGTGGAATTAATTAAAGGAACGTCCTTTTTCTAAGACAAAGTGTTATTCTCTATAAGCATCAGTTACACCCTTGTCAAAGTAACGGAGCAGACAGTGAGCACTTTACCTCCTTCTTCTTATTCGTTCGCTTTTTGTCAGGTGGCTTTTCCTGACCTAGATAATCTCATGTGTCGTTTGTTTCATCTGTAAAGGAAGGTTATTGGACGTATATGATGGTATTTATAAAGAGAAATTCGTTGTAGACGGTGAGGATTTCTAAGAAGTAAGGTACTGTAAGAGGAAACAAAACTTAAAAACTTGAAGTTTTGTTCATTGCATTCGTTGGATGCATTTAACATCCACGCTCATACGTATCGCTCATCGATCGCTTACACATTTAACGAAATTATTCTGACAACAGTTTGAAGGCCACACAGATTGCAAATTGGAGAGATTCATCGCACGAGAAACCGGATGCAGGCCCCAAGGAATGGAATTTTTATTGGAAATTGAAGCACTTTTTGTCATATTTATCCCTGCTGCCAGAAAATAAACCATATCACCTTAGAATCAGTTTCCATCACAAAATCATATTTTAAAAAATTTGTGCTTTAACATTTTACTTCAATCTTTAGAAAATTATTTTAATAATTAAGAATGCAAACATGTTACATGTTTCTTCCTTGACACATCATCCATTTCGAATTCTCATGCAAAAGTGAAGCAGTTATCTTGACGTTCTGATAAAAAGAAGAAATAACACTTCAAGGCACTCATTCGATCAAGGTGTTGTCGGTCGACGGATTTTATTATAATAATGAAACATCCAACATGGTTTGCGAATTTGATTGCTTTGCTTTTTCTCAAATAGGCCACCGAAACATGAAATAAGCATTCGAAAAACAAAATGCTTGTTTTCTGTTCGGAGGGGCTGGTTGTAGTGAGTACTATAATATCGACTGATTGGCGCCAAAAGCGTATCATCTTCGCCATCAACTTTGCTTGGAATACCTTGAAGTCGAAATACTTTCACATGACGCTGAACGAACTTATTGATTAATTAATGTAGAAAACTCTGTCTCATCAATTTATCATGAATTGTTATTGATGCATAGTAACTTCCTCCTCTTATACCCACAAGGCCGCGCGTTATTGATACAACTGTATCATGTTGCGCTAATAGATTATATTTTGCTCAGTGCCCATCAGTTATCAATCCACGGAAGTTAAATCCATTAAAAGGATGCATGCAGCCCGGCTTGGAGTATGACAGTAGCTGGAAGGATAAACTACTTAATGCAAAGTGAAATCGATGAGTTTGGGAACATTCGTTTGGTTTGAATGTGAATCTTTCCACCATCGCATTTGGGAGCAGGCCATTGATTGCCCTAATTTTCGTTTCTCAAAGATCGTAACACGACCACTTGTGAGCAAATCGAGCGTTCAAGATATTTCTGCTACATGTTCGAGCGACCCCAAGAAACTCACCGGGACGCCAGCTTTCTTCAATATCGTGGCAAATTTGGAGCGTGAATTCGTCTACTAAATGTCTTTCAGCATCTTGAATTTGCTTTGAATAAATTTATTTTCAGCCCAATCATTCAGGATTCGTCTGGAGCCTGTGAGGGGAACATAAATGAATCGTTCATGCCTCAGTTACTATGGTAGATGTGAACAAGTGACTAAAATCATTTTGTCAGTATTTTCTGAAAAGTGCTTTTCAGCTGTCAAAAGAATTCAAATACTTACATGCTCACCCGAAACCCTTGCACTCACCCCTCTACCCTCTTTTTCACTCTGCCTTCTCCTTCGCCCTCACACCCAGCCCCCCCCCCCCCCCACCCCCCCCCACAATCCCCCTGTCCATTCTTTTACTTGAATTATTTCAACCCGCGCAATACTTGGGGCGACGAATGACGAACATTTCTGTTTTCTTCTTTGCAAAGAAAAAAGCATACCACGCAGTGCTGGAAAGTTCGAATTCCATTTCCACATACATGACATAGTAGTGGACTTATTATCATTTCCTATTTTATCAACCAATCTCATTATCGATTATTCTTTAAATTTGCATTTCGCTTTGATTTGATTCTTTCGTTTATTGTCTGATTATTAAATCAAGTGACTCTAAATATTAATTGACATTATTAAAAATGCTAGATGTGGAGTATATTTAATATTCATCTGATGCTAATGGACATGTTAGATTTTGTTTGAGTATTTTTCATGAATACATATAAATAGGAAGGGAGATCTGACTCGATTGACAATCCCTATCCATTAGCTTGTTCTTATGCGTGGAAAGAATGGACGACACCACTTCAACCCATGATCCCATTAGTGTGCACGATTCTTCAGACGCACGTTGTGTCCTCTCTGTTGAGGATCATTCCGGATACGTGGTGTTGAACTACCTAATCATCTGCAGTGACAATGAACTTGACAGTGTCACCACATGCACAACTCAACAAACTGAGACATCTTGTATGGAATCCGATGTGCTCGGAAGTGAGGAATGATGTACTGTCTTATTTTCTAACCCTTTTTTATCAAGTTCTTCATCATAAGTGGTGCCACTGATGACAAGTACTAACCATTCTGGATTCACCATCCTCTGATTTATGAGTAATCTAAGACTATATGAGGTCATAGCTGTTATCCTTAACGTACCTGGTAAGATCGGTTACATAGGTGAACGACCGGCTAGGATATAGTGAACACGTCAAATGAATTCATCGAAGAAATGAACATTCGAATGAATTGTTCGAACCAGTAGTATAAGAATTCTTGTCGTAAATCATATCTGACAGGAATGAACATGGAAGTTGGGAAGATTATAGTCACCTTAAGTGACGAAAGTGCTATATTTGACTCTATTTAGTTATTCTTTGAAAGATTTTCTTAGAAGCAAAAGCATCAGATCGAAATGTCATAGCTCTAGGAACAAGGACAATATAGTTACAGAACGTATTATAATCGAAACCTTACAAAATTATGGAATATTTTTGTGAAGAGCAGAATATTTCTAATGGCTTCATGAGTGCTTCCTTGCACTTTATAAAGTAAAGTCTTATTTCATTTTTTATTCTAAACTGCTCATTCCCTCGCTCCCTTTCTGTAATGACTCTTGTTTTGATGACAGACACCATGTTGCTTCAGATCCGATGAGCATGATGAGTTGCCCACTCGCATAGAGAAATACAAATAAATTTTTCGCGTAAATTAAAATTGTCGCGTCGAGCCACTTAGCGTTGGATACCGAGAACTCATTGCAAGTCTCCGAAAAGCTTAGCATTAATGTAGGATATCGACTAAGAATCCATGGTAGCTGGGTAAATATGACATGAGGATGACGAGAAATTAATGAATCCTTATATACCCTGGTGTATTGCAATTGTGCCATCGCAGTGGAAGACACACACATAAACACACGCAGACATAACTCAGCTGATCTACTCTGCAAGAGTGTGTTTCCTGTGATCTATTTCTCCGAGTTTAAATTATGTCTACCACTTTGGACTAAGCGAGAAATATTTGATGGTGCTCGGTTAAATGTTGTTTCATGTTCACTACCAGGATAGAGTTAGACATTTGAAGTGCACTTCTTCAACTTCATGACGACGTGTTGCTCATTATCACACTGCGTTATTGTAACAAATGATGATTGACATGTTAATGAGCGCCCTGAAGGCGTTCAAGGGGGTAAGACATTGATTGAACATACTTTTCCATCTCTCGAAAATCTCTTATTCCGTCTCTAGAAATATGATGATGAAATCTTTATAAGTTCATATCTTAATGAATTCATTTTTAATCACCTTCTATAGCACGACTTGTCTGTGAAAACTTGAATATGAAGAACTAA
This sequence comes from Heliocidaris erythrogramma, assembly GCA_025617745.1. Taxonomy (NCBI): domain Eukaryota; kingdom Metazoa; phylum Echinodermata; class Echinoidea; order Camarodonta; family Echinometridae; genus Heliocidaris; species Heliocidaris erythrogramma. Next base: position 37,384,375 of record CM046867.1, read on the forward strand.
CCATTGCAAATTCTTCAAAGATCGCCTCAGCGCTGAAACTTGATTAATTTGAATGAACATTTAAGAAGGTCCACAAATTTAATGGAAAGGTGTTGAAACGCCGATTTTACATGTTTTAACACAATTTATTCTGGCGTCATACAGGCAAGCATAACAGTTGTATAACATAAATATTTTCTTTTTACAAAACGGAAGACTCTGTTTGTCTATATCTGCTTTCTGAGTGGAGGTAGGTCTGATTGAATACCGTTATTGTTAACTAATTGCTCATATCACTACATCGACGTCGGTAATGGAATGACTTGTTTCTACTATATCTTGAGCGAAAATTCATCAAGCTTTCACCAAAGCATGATTGCAAAGTGTTTTTGTTTGATTTGAAATAGGAGAAAAGCGGTGAAGTGTTTTAATGGTAAATCGAAGATAAGATTGATTTGCTTACACGGATAACCTTTACTAAGTTGTGTCTAGTTTGATGTTTGAACATTGTGATGTGCAACGACATACGACTGAAGAATGTGAACTGCGACATGAAACTCTTTAAAAAGGGAAAAATGACAAGCGATAATTGACTGCTTTGTGTGCAGAATATCGTCTAACATTAATGATTGTGTGGAGTGGATATTGGTATACAACAGACCTTCAAAACTCTGCCAAGTCTCATTCAGTGCTAGAAACTGCAGACAATCGATCAAAACGAGGATATTGGAATAAGAGATGCTGCATTTGCATTAAAAAAAATTTAATGAACTGAATTATCGTAACAGTGATTGCAGTTATAAGTCTATAATAACTTTCATCATTACAAATTCTAAGAGTTAATCATCAAATCGCACAGCATATGATGATTTATTGGGAGTGTCATTGTATGAATCAGATTTGAATGTGCGTGATTACTGTTGACGCCAAAATGGAAACAAATGTCTCGAGGTGTTTCCAGACGGATAACATCACATCCCTCCTGGACGCAAAAAGCTACGGGTACAGTACCGGAGAAACATTTTATTCGATCGTATTTCTGCCGCTGATCGTGTGTTTCGGCGTCGTTGTCAACCTTGCTTTTATCTTTGTTGTCTCGCGTGTTCCTCGGATGCACACGTCGACAAACTGTTACTTGATCAATCTTGCCATCGCAGATGTCGTGTTCCTACTTACAGGTGTAGGAGAGAAGGTCTACCGATATGGAAAATCGCCGATTCATGGAGACGATACACCCATTCAAAATGGGGGGTGTGTGTGGATATACCTTATTACGGACACCACTTATTTTGTGTCATTATGTTTTGTAAGTTTAGTGGCGATAGAACGATACTGGGCGGTATGTAAACCACAAAATCGATACTGTGTCACTAAAAGAAAAGCTGGATTATTAGTTTCCGTTTCCTGGGTGGTATCAGTGTGTCTTGCATCAGCTTTGATAACGACGAACAACAAGTTCTTTACGATCTGCATTATATGGCCTGATGAAGCAGGCTATCTACATTACCCAGATTCGTGGGGACTTTGCACTAGTATCTATCCTTGGGTGAAGGCATACGGAGAAGGAATGCAGACGATACCATTTTTCCTTACTCTCGCGATCAACGGAGCGATGTATATTTTGATCGTTCGCGGATTGAACCAATCAGTGAGTCGCCTCAAGAACCATTCAAAACGAACTTCTGAAATCGATTTGCGTATGCGCGATCAAATTACCCGGATGCTGATCATTAATGGAGTCGTCTTCTTTCTGTGCCTGGCTCCATTTGAAATTCTCTCTTTTATCGAAATGTTGTCTGGTATTCAAAAGCGATTATTATTTCAATCAGACGTCTTCGTTGGTTTGAGTTATTCTGCGCGCGCTTTGGCGTATATAAATTGCGTCATCAACCCCGTTATATACACCATCATGAGCCAGCGGTATCGGCATGCTTTCAAACAAGTATTCTGGAGGGAAAGGCGGCCATCTGTCCAAGTCACTGGTCAGTCTGGTACGACGAAGTACATTGGAAGTACAACGCAAGACAACATACGAATTAATTACGATAGCCGCCTCTGAATTCATCATTTGGAATTGTATGTAGAAAAGTTCAAAATCCATATGTAAATTTGAATTTTGCCATTTTTCATATCTTAGTGTGAGAAATGTAGTTATGATTTCATTAGGAAAAGCTTGTTTGTTTTCTTGCTAGCTTTTATTTTATATTATCGAGATGGAAAGTAAAATGGCTCCACAGATTGAATGAATTAAATTTACGTACTTTGGTAGATATTTCTTTAGACTAACCTGGGTGCGGAGTTCCTTTCACGTCAAGGGACAAGGAACAACAAGGATGTCTAGGAGGCGGAATTACACTCTCATGTATGTCCTGTTCACGAGATTTCGAATTCTCATGGATAAATTTTGCATTCCGAAGTTTTTCGAAATTTTAACATGTTGAGTACAGGGACTTATATCAGACCAAAACTAAAACGACACTGCCTCTCGATTTTCGCACGTATTATTTTCATATACCATCACATACGGGCCTATATAATTCAAGAAAATCCCTCAAAGAACTGCAGTGATGTGTCACCAATTATTTATCGTGAATCTAAATTTGTATTCGAAAACCCCTAGATATGTCAATGTACATGTACAAGACATATATATGGTATACACAGTCTTTGTATATATATATTAATTACAGTTTATGTCTTACCAGCTTGATTTGTTGTTTTATCATTGTAAGAGTGTACCCAATTAACCACGTATTTATTATCATCATGGGTCTACCTAACTTGTTATCGTATACAACCGTAAAGTGGCATATCCAGCAAATATACACTTGTGTATATTTGTGTAATAAGTACTTTCCTAAAATCTATGTATTCTTGCTGTATTATAGTATCTCATGTTAAAAAGGAAATGCTGCTACACGCAGCAGGGGTTTTTAAAAAGGTAGAATTTCTCTTATTAATTCCCTTGTTGGCAAAATTTGTCAAGCATCCTACTGTTCATGTTACTTAGAGTGGGTGTGCACTTAAAATGGCGTCTTGATCTAAATGATTATATCAAGGTTTCTTTGAAAAAAAGCAAAAATGCAGTCTAACGGACCTTATAACTGGAATCACATAAATGAGGGAGAATCCTGATAGACGGTTCATTGCCCGAGAAAACGGGACCTTTACACAGTCAATACTAAAATAATAAACGATAAACTCTACCCTTTTTAGAAACAGCACACGAATATGAATTGATGTAGTCGATTTTTGTGGTCTCATTTAAATTCTGATTTAAAGCATTCTTTATTAGATATACAAAGCTGCTAACATAGGCATACGGCCCCAATTTCGTCCGGAGGTTGACGTCTCAGAATACTGACTCTCCAGTTAAAAAAAATGAAACACCTAATTAAAATTAGCCAGTTCGTAATTACAATTTGCGCATATGCAGATACAGATCATTTGTACCGAGTACAAGATGCCAGTTCGTAATCAAAATATACAGAATAATATACCAAATATAAATAGACCTACTCGCTGCCCAAAAGACGAGATAGCAGCTTCCCAAATATTATCTGCCGGTTGCCCAAATAATGGTAATTTTTTACTTCTCATGGGGGTGGGGGGGGGGGGGGCTACAGCCCATGTGTCCTTACCTAGTTCCGTCAATGATCTCTGACTTGTAAATTCAAAGGAAATTGAGTACGGTCTATTGTTTATCGTGAATCTAAGTTTGTATTCGAAAACCCCTTGATATGTCAATATACATGTACAAGACAAAGCTATGGTATACACAGTCTTTGTATATATATTAATTACAGTTCATGTCTACTCAGCTTGATTTGTTGTTTTATCATTGTAACGAGTGTATCCAGTTAACCACGCATTTATTATCATCATGGGTCTACTTAAAGTCTTGTTATTGTACAACTGTAAAATGGCGTATCCAGGAAATGTGTTGTTTATCTTTGTGTAATGGATACTGTCCTAAAATCTATGTATTCTTAGTGTATTATAGTCCTTCTGTTCAGACACAAAACGTTTATACCGAAACTCGATAAAGAAACTTCGTATAAAATTGTCATCGTATAGCCTACAGAACGTTCAGACACATTATATAGACCGAGTAGGGGGGGGGGGGGAAATCGTATAGATGCGCAGTTTTCCACTGCGCATGTTGTTGCTGCTTTTATGGTAGCCTCTTGTCGAGGCCCTGGCGCTGTTGAAATCCTTGGCGATATGGAGGCAAAATTTCTGGCGAGCGAAGCGAGCCAGAAAAACCGAGGCGCTTGCGCCGAGGGCCTCTTGACACCCGACCTGAATTATATATTCATGAGGCACGATTTCCTACTGAATTATGCATGAAAACGTGAATAGTTAGATAACCGCGGCGATCGCCCAGCAAATTGGCCAATGAAATCTCAAGAATTTTTTACTTCAGTTCTGGACTAGTCTATTATTTTTTGGGGGGATTACGTAAATCTCTTGCTCAAAATACATTCACAGACAAGCACATTATGAAGAATTCGATCTCTAGCTTACAAACCATGGTAATTTTAAATAAGACAAATGTACATATTTCTCAAGAGATCATCATATATTTACAAATAATGAAGAATGGGCAATAAAAGTCACCGTTCAACAAAAGATGCATCTCCATCAATTCTGATGTAACCAAGGAGTTACCAGCAACTTCACTGCCCGGCAAGGCCCCGGGCAGGGGATCCGCCTGGCCCTCGCGAAGCATGCAGCAGTCTCACTCTCCATCCCTGGCCCACGGAGGTAATCAGCACAAAGCGGTAGCGCGTGAAAAATAACACTTTTTCCATAGCCAGTAGGCAGATTCACAAAAACATCTTGTCCTTTAAGTGCAGATTTGATTGCATCAACTTGCAATTTTGCCTCCATATCGACAAGGATTTCAACAGCGCCAGGGCCTCGACAAAAGGCTAGCCACTGCCTGGCCCTCATCCATGGAGCGCGCGCAATTTGACTTTCGACGAGCCAATCAGCAATCAGACACATAAGTAAATCGTATAGCTATACCGTTTTGGTATAAATTTTTGTGTCCGAACACCCTGAGTTTCTCATGTTGAGAAGGAAATGCTGCTACACGCAGCACGGGTATTGCTTTAGGGGTGTGATACCGGAACGGATTCAGGATTATCTGGGGGAAAAAAGAGGTACTGGTCCAAATAATCTCTGACAACCCCACACTCCCCATTAAAAAAAGAGTGTTTATCCGATTTTTAGGTGCCCTTTTTCAAACGGGGGGGGGGGGGGGGTGGAGGGGGCATAAATACAATTAGGGCATTTTGTTTGTGTTTAAATCTGTTGTAAAAGGGGACAAATGCGTCCTGTGCCCACCCCCCCCCCCACCCCCTCCTGATCCGCCACTGGTGTGATAACTCCACCTTCCCCTGCAACCTGCAACTCAGCAAGTGGTATTGGTAAAGCCTTGTAGGCTTACCCATTTATTTTGCCTCTTCCTTTAATATTTTTCTTTGAACGAAGCTTTATCCCTGCCGGTAAATTTTTAAAAAGGTAGAATTTCTCTTATTAATTCCCTTGTTGGCAAAGTTTGTCAAGCATCCTACTGCTTATTGATGAACCTGCATGGTGATGAAAATGATTATATAGATGCCTTTTTCAATTTCATGTTACTTAGAGTGAGTGTGCACTTAAAATGGCGTCTTGATCAAGGTTTCTTTGAAATAAGCAAAGATGCAATCTAACGGACCTTATAACTGGAATAACATAAATGAGGGAAAATCCTGATAGACGGTTCATTGCCCGAGAAAACGGGACCTTTACACAGTCAATACTAAAATAATAGGCGATAAACTCCACCCTTTTAGAAACAGCACACGAATATGAATTGATGTAGTCGATTTTTGTGGTCTCATTTAAATTCTGTTTTAAAGCATTCTTTAATAGATATACAAGGCTGCTGACATAGGCATACGGCCCCAATTTCGTCCGGAGTTTGACGTCTCAGAATACTGACTCTCCAGTTTAAAAAAAAATGAAACACTTTATTAAAATTAGCCAGTTCGTAATTTCAATTTGCGCATATGCAGATACAGATCATTGGTACCGAGTACAAGATGCCAGTTCGTAATCAAAATATACAGAATAGTATACCAAATACAAATAGACATACTCGCTGTTCCAAATACGAGGTCGCAGCTTCCCAAATGTTATCTGGCGGTTGCCCGAATAATGGTAATTTCCGACTTCTCTTGGGGGGGGGGGGGCTACAGCCCATGTGTCCTTACCTAGTTCCGCCTATGGTCTCTGACTTGTAAATTCAAAGGAACTTGAGTGAACAAGCTAGTAGGCATATTGAAATCATATTACTAGTTTAAAGGTTTGCCATGTTTGGAATTACTAGTACTGTTGTTGTTGAGTACGGATAATTTTTCCTTACTGTTTTAAATTTTGTTAACACAGTATATACTGTAGATCTTGATCTTTTCATGAAACGCCCATGCATAGATTCACCTGCATAAAGATCATAAAGTAAAACAAAATAAGGTATAAGGTAAACTTATACAATAAAACGAAATGAAATGTTTTATTCATGTCAGGCAACAGTTTGACAAGTCAATGATGCTGTATTTGGAATGCTTTACGATGATGACAGGACTTGCATTCAGTTCGAGAACGCAACAAATTCATGTTATTCAGGAGTAGTTTGTTTCAGTATGTTTAAGATTATTAGCTCCGAATTTTATAAAATTTATGAAATGCTAATAAAAACATTCGAGTCGTCTTCGTCATACTCATGATGGGTTTGATACAGTTACCATAGCAACTATCAATAATTAATCCAAGGGGGTTAGGAATTTGGATCACATATACAATATGCATTTTTTGCATTGATAATGCATGAAGTACTTTTTTTCAATCATTTCCATGTTAAAAAAGCACGATATAATCAATTGCTATTGATTAATCCATGAAAATTATATTTAGCGTAAATGCCAGATTATTAAGTCAACTCTCTATAAAGAAATAATGAGCCATTCAAATAGATTTTGAATTTTCACTTAATTTTGGAGAACATAATGGTGATGCAATTCTGACACGTGAGGGGAATTATAATGATTGATTAATAACATAATGATATATATATTGTTTAATCATTTAAAGTCAATGATTAGAATCCTAATTTTCTTTTTCGTAAAAAGAAGACCATTTAACTCGATGATCTCACGGATTGAAATGGAATTGATTCGCCGGATAAAATTCAGAGCAATATTTTTTGCAGGTTGAACCAAAAATATTACCAACTTCGTCAGCTCCTTACCGACATTCTCTCAATGTTTGAGCATTCTTTGAAGAAGAAATTTTATTTTTCATATATGCATGTGTACGTCCCCCTCTATCGGGGTCCGCTCGCTATTCATAAGGACCGCTATTCATAGAAAACGGCTTTTTATTTAACACGCGTTATGAATAGCGGTCCTTATGAAGTTATGAATAAAGTGGTCCTTATGAATAGCGAGGTAATTTGTATATGGTTTTGCTCGCTATTTAGAAGGACCGCTATTCATACAAAACCGCTATTCATTTAGTCACGCGTTATGGATAGCAGTCCTTATGAATAAGTGGTCCTTATGAATAGCGGTCCTTATGACTAGCGAGGTTACCCCATTAATCAGTGGGAATATAACACCAACCCACGTCAAGCAAAAATGTAGAAAAAGAAAAAAAAAGGGAGATTTTAGGGGCTGAATTTCCATATGATTTAATAAAATGTTGATAATAATTACATGTATTGTTATCATGGTGAGTGTGTGTGTTACTTCTGGCAAAGTAAGTGCCATGTCTGCAACAATATTATTATCATGAGTGGCCATAAATCATGTCAAATGATGGCTTTTCAAACACTTGTGTAATGCAGTTTTATTCGCTTTGAAAGAATTATATAATTGCACCCCTTCTTAATTCTTTGAGGAGGTTAGTTTGGATTTGAACTGATTGGTTCTATATGCATGTACACTTGACAATGTATGTGTTTAATTAGTGTAAAAATTAAATTGTTTCTTTAATCGGAATCAGTTGTTTAATCTGAATAATGTTGTTCGTAGCGTTACATATAAATCCAAATATATACATATAAATGTGAAGAACATCAACTATTGCAGAGGTGCTTTTTTCATAATACATGAGTGAAGACGCATATGATAAAGCTGAAATTAATTGATTTTGTATATTTCACACAAGCTTTCGACCTGCGATGGCCTTCCTTAGGTGTTTCATGAAGATAAACATAATTATAAAGGCGAATCATGACTATAAAGCACTTCATTAGTAGTATACATTATATTCCGATGTTAAATCAAGTACATATCGTAAAGGTATACAAAATGTCACAAGATTCACCCTCCAAGGGTCAGTGTTCATCCCACACTTGACCCAGTACATTTACCACACACATTAATCTACTCCAGATCTACACTACACTCACTCCAAAAATTGGCGTAATTGCATTACACTGAAGTATTTTTGACAAAATACGTGACATATTATAGTTACATCATTTTATACTACAAGTTGCGTCAATATTGTGACATAAACAGAATCAATGAATTTCAGCTATGTTTCCCATTTCCTCTTTATCATATGCGTCTTCACTCATATATATATATATATATAAAGAAAGTGTTCTGCGTCGGTTTAGGTAAAATAAATAGAAAAGACAAATATAAATTTAAAAAAAACGTCAATGAGATGTCAATTATCCGATATTTCGGGCATAGCCCTTTGTCATTCCTTGACAAAGGGCTTTGCCCGAAATATCGGATAATTGACATCTATACGGTTTTTTTAATTTATATTTGTCTTTTATATATATATATATATATATTAATTCATACAAATTTGGATTACTTGAAAATTCAATAATCAAATTTTTGAAATGCGATCTGATATTAAACATCCTTTTCTCCTCAAGATTTTTTTTTCAAAGATAAAGATCAGAATGTCATACCGTCAAAGTTATCAAGACTTCGTTTAAAATCCAATGTACATGTATTTAGATATCAGTTTTCTGACTCATTTGGATTGGGGAATAAATCAGAAATCACTAAATAAACTAAAAGGAATTCAGAAATCAAACTGTGACCGAAGATATTGCGATAGCATTTTACAATTAAATTTTGCCTATCGATATATTCATGGGTTCCGGCAAAGTTTTTGCCGTATCAGGGAAATCAACTGAAATCAAATAAAATAAACTGTTAAAATGAGGACGTTCGAGAGACTTATGCGGAAAAAAGGGTAGACATGTTGGTATGACGTGGAAGACTACTGTTCTTACGAGAAAAAATGTGCAAAAAAGTACTCAGGTTTATACGTTCAATTTACATGTTTTCATTTCTTAATTACATGATAGAAAACTTTGATAGAACATAAAATCGTGAAATGATACATTTTACCGTTTTGACTGTATTGGAATCGCCGATAGTTCAGCAGTTTCTATACTGCTTGGGAAAGAATTTCTATTAAGGCCACAAGTATTCTCAGACAACAGTTTGTGATAAATCCTTTCCTGCATTCAGGCATACAGTCCAATAAGGCACGACTGGTAGAAAAAACGTCCGCAGGCCTGACTTTCCACTGTTTAATAAAGGAAGACATATTTCTTTCCATTCCATGAGATATAATTCGTCATCTTGTGGTGCAATTTCCGAGATGCATGTGCAGAACACCGTCCCGGTGAAGCTGAAAGAGCTGTCCGAATTCTCCCGTCATATCGTGAACGGGGCGCCACGTACCTTCCTCGTAATAATGATACATCACATGCTCGGTTGACCCTGATCGTAAAGCGGTCTTGTCGAAAGGCCAGAACCCGAACACATCTATGCTGTCACAAAGCGTAGCCGCCACGTTGATGATGTAAAATCCTGCAAAGTGATCAAGAAGGTGATGTTCACTTTTGATTTCGATTTCGATAGATAAAGAAAGCAATAACCAAAAGCAGTCTGTTTCGTTCATAGGGGGACAGAAACAACATTCGAGTATTACAGATCAAAGAAAATATGTCATATCGAGCCTCAGCGAGAGGATTGGAAACACTAATAATATCGACAAAATTGTGTGAACACGGCTCTGAATGACAGAAAAAGAGAGACTGGGAAAGGGAGAAAGGGAAAAGGAAGAGAGAGAGAGAAAAAAAATAATTGGATCCCGCATCTTCCCCCTATCAGGGACCTTTCAAGTTTGCATTTAATCTTTTGGTTTGGTTGGTTGGTCTGAATCTGCTGGATTCTGAAGTTTTAAGGTTATAATAATAATAATAATAATAATAATAATAATAATAATATGTCCATTTATGTAACGCAGCTACTAGGCTATACAAATATACTCTACTGCGCTTAGTACAAAGTATATCATATTATTACCCCGTCTTTAGCCGAGCCGCCATGATAGGTGCTCAGACATTCAAGGAATTTCTTCCTACCGGGTACCCATTTACTTCACCTGGGTGGAGAGTGGCAAATGTAGATGTCTTGCCAAAGGACAGCGCTACGTCGGGATTCGAACCGCGGACCATGTGATCCACAGTCCGGTGACGTTTCCACTAGACCACGACACCTCTACAGGTTTCAAGATTTCTTTATTTTCCACAAATGTCCTTTCGTTACATAACAAACAAATATGTATACATAGATTGATATTACATAATATCAAACAAAATTTCGTTAAGAATTGTTAACGTACAAGGAAAGGGTATATATCATTACACATAATAAACAGTTTTAGTATCATAATTTAGGTAATAATTAGGCATAGCAAATAAATAGAGGATTCTATTGAAAAGCTCGGCTTTTATTTTATAGACCCCTTTGTGAAAATAAGAGTTGGAAAGTTCAATTCAATGGGTTTCCTTGGAAGCAATTATTAATGATCAGGGAAAGGCTGTGTCCTCAAAGTTTGATACACACCTGTGGAAGGTAGGTTGGTCATATGCCGATCTTTCCAGTACTCCCAGATGGCAATGAAATTCTCCGGGTGAAGAAAGGTCATGTTAGCGTTCTTCAGATAATACTGTTTAATAGCTTTGATGCACTTCCGTAGGTAGAAGAAATGACTAAAGCATGGAAGAAGGATGACACCATTGTAAGGCTCTAGGACTAAGTTGTACGGTTCGTCGATATCGCGGGTGATTGTGATGGTTCCGTATTCCCTAAATGTCAAAATGAGAGAAATGAGCCTCGAAAAATTGCACGTTGGCGCTCTCACAACAAACATTCGGTCTAATCAATACTTGAATTACATTGTAAAATATTTGATTTGAAAACCCATCTCATACTTCTTAAGACCAAACTTAAGTTATGAACAAAACGTTATCCTCATATTAAAGTAGACCGTTAATGATTTTAAATATTGGCTTAATACTTATTATTGCATAGATGGCATAAATTAAACAAGGTTATCCAAATTCAACGCTTGGAAACATTTGTAAGTAATGATTATTATCAATTATAAAACGGTAAAATACAGCCCCCGATATAGCAGCTGAAGAGCTCCTCGAACGCTGCTGAGATATGTGACGACACACCCTGGACCAGTCCTGTCTAAGCAGACGATGTCCCATAACATCTTACACATTTTTCAGAGCCTATTTTGTCATCTCCTCTTCACTTATTTCTCTTCCTTCATTAGCGTCAGTCTTAATGTTAGTCTGTTGCCTCACTCTTAACTTCGTGTATGGTATTATTTTGATGAAAAATGCAGCGTTAAAAAAATAAAGGAATCAGTCACTTGTAAACAAAATAAGACGCCATTGTATTTTCAGCTGCTTGCACCGGGGCATGTTCGGCGTTTCAAGAGGGAACGAATACCATCCTGCTATTATTCGGAGGGCTTTTCAATTTGAAAGTGGGGTTTATTTCATTGATCATTGACCCTTCTCCTATGTATTTACAATCAAACGGTTTTAGCTATCAGAATCAGTTTCACTTTCCCTTTATAATGGTGTGAAATAAGGTCATGTTTAAATACACCAAACTCTTTATAATTTGATAAATAATTGCATTGCAATTACGTTCATTCATTATAGGACGTCGTCTGCTTAAGCAGGATCGATCCCGAGTGTGACGACATCAAAACATCGCTATATTTCTGGCGAATCCTCGGATATTCCAGATGCTGAGAAGAGCTTTTATTTGTGTTGTTTTTATAATCACCAGATACGCAGTTGACATAAAACTTATAAGATTGCCATCTGTAAGCTTCCCAGTTTCTAGTGATACATTATTTGCCATATTTGTGATTTTCTTTGACTATCTACTTTAAGACGAATACGAATAAATATAAAAACCAGAGATTCGGAAATCATCTTTGTGCTTTGTCTTTGACTTGCTGCATGCATTAATTTTACAAAACAGAAACGGAAAGTGAAAATCATTTCAGTGACAAAATGAACTCTGGTATGAATTTCGAGATTCTGTCCAAGAAACGCCCACATCGGAATAATTAAAGTGCATTTTGATAGCATTTTCAGTCCTAAATTATAGCATGCATATCATGACAAACTTTAATACAAATTTCGTATTCTATGAGTACTTCAGGTCTTATTTTTTCCCGAAAACACATATTAAATTCATTTTTAATTATTATCATCAACATCATCATTATAGAATTGAATGATTACTTGACGGAGCGAAATTATCTAGTTAATATGAAAATGATGCAAAATTCATGCATGGTGTTGTGCAAATTACACCTGACTAGTTGAGTAAATAAGCATACTTTGTGTCCAACATGCTCGGGTTCATTGTCGTAAGATTCGTCTTCAAACCGACGTCATTCTCGAATTCGTGAAGAGGAGGAATGTTGCATCTGAAAGAGGCAGAAAAGTTATCAAAAAAATTATCTCGATAATCAGGCCATCGCTATATCGGTTTGTTAAAGACGTAAAAGGAATATTATTCCAGAGTTTACTTGCTCATAATATTCATATCATAAGAGATGAAGCCTTTTCACTCGCCTTAAATGAGATGGCAACTTTTGTATGATTAATCAAAAGCATTGCTTACTGGTGATGTGCTCACATCCACCATATTACTGAAATAATAATAGTAATAATAATAATAATGGTGGCTTTGAGTTGAGTTTGATTTATTTATTCACGGAAATATTAAAAAGCCTGCATTCAGCCGAGTGGCTACTTTTCAGCAAGGCCGTGATTTACAAGGTATTAATACAAATTTAAAAACATCAAACATATTAACGAAATAGTATTGTACAAAAGAAACAACAAAATAATTGGGAAAAACACAACTAAAAAATAAAAGAATAAAGGAAAAGGAGAAAGATGAATCACTTACATATTTATGTTACTGTTAGTAATGCTTACCATGTTTATTGAAAATTGAATCTACAGAGCGTTTGATTGAACAATGAAAGAAGTAATAAAATTAATGAAAATAAATCGAATACCTGAATACATAATCAGCAGCATCGATTTCTTTACCACATCCACTGTTCTTGAGGTTTCCACTATTTCCTACCACTGCGCACCTCCCTAAACTCTTTCCGGTGTAAGGTGATGACTGGAATAAGAGACAGGAAGCAAATTGGGGATCATAATAATTAACAATTAAATTATTCATATTCAATGTATTTTTAGTCTCAGTGAAAAATCGAAATTCGACTATAAACGCCAGCACACACCCACACTTTTGACGAGGCTGTCCGTAACCATGTGTTTTAATTTTCGTCGATAAAAATTTAATGAGAGCTGTCAGATGACAGAATGGATATCCACTTTATATGTAGACACGGTTTCAAAAATAGGAAAGGCCATTATCATTATCTCATACAGTCATTTATGAAGGATTTCGACCGCCAAAAGCTACTTACTTTTTTTTAACGAAAAAACCTTTAAAAAGCTGGTTACTACAACAAAAAAACTCATCTGAAATGTAAGTTCAATCCTCAGATTTAAAAATTTCATTTCATCTTACGAATCAAAACATATTTTTTGACGGGGAGGAGTTTAAGAACTTGTTTGCCATTGCGTTGCGTAGTAGTGTATATAAGCGATTAGATAAATGGGCATTTAGACAAATAAACTGGAACCAAACTTGAATCCAAATAATAACGTTGGATCACATTTAAGGGCATAACCACCCTCCATGAAACTCAAGTGGCATAACTTAAGAAACACAACCCCCTCCCCTTCAAATCTTTGACATTCGAACTAAAAGGCACATGGAAAATGTGATTTTTCGGTTTGTCTAGAATTTATGGAAATTGTTTCCCCCCACCACCCCCCCCCCCCACATCTTTTTTTCCTGTGCAGCAAACCAACCTGAGGAATGAGAGACCTGAAGAACTCGCTGACGGTGTATGTATGTTGAGTGCTGATGTAAAATGGAAGAACTTGTTTAAGCTCTACGGATTCATTAGTGACCAAGAAACTCTTGCGCGAGTTTACACCATACATCTCAAGTTCCGTTCTGTTAAAAAAAGGGAGGGGGTAAAGGGATTGAATATCTCTGTTTAGTAAAGAATGGTCCTCATATTAATGCAATGCTTAAAAATCAAATACATGCCCGTACGGTAGCTTAAAGCTCACAAAATGGTAATTTCAAATTTGTTATAGTACTATACCCCCAAGACAATATTTCGGTGTTTTAAAGGGTAAAATAATCATGACTGAAGTATCCAACATAATTCATGTATGTTTGTTTACAGTATGGCATGTACTAATTGGACAGGTATCTTTATTAAAGCAGACATGTAAGTTCGAATAAATCAAACATAAATATAGACTTGATGTGTATAGGCTTTTGATCAAAACAGTTGACAGATAATGGTTGGCTGTCGACACAAAAGGATGTATTTATGGGGGGGGGGGGGGTACTCGTTTTTTCCGAAGGTTCATAATTTCGAAGCGTCGTAATCTTGAAACACAAATTCTCATAGCAGGGGGTTCATAATTCCAAAAATGAAATATGGTTCATATTTCCGAACATTTGATGCACTATTCCGAAGGTTCGTTATTCCGAAGGTTCGTAATTCCGAAAATGAAAAAGGGTTCGTAATTCCGAAAATGCAGTAGAGCCCTACTTAACTTTTCGGAATTACCAACCTTCAGAAATATGAAACCTTCTTCATTTTCTGAATTATGAACCATCGGAAATACGAATCTTCGGAAAAACGAACCTCAGGAATTATGAACCTTGGTTTGGAAAAACGACATGTAACCGTATTTATGATTTAAGGGATGAAGGATAAAGTCATGATTGGTACCTCCAACGGTTGAGACCCTCCTTGTTCTCCCTCCATTCCAATATCTGGTATTGCTCCTCGAATATCTTCCAAGTTCCATTGTCTTCTTCCACTTCTTCCCAAATATCGGCAAAGGAACTAGCGATTTCTTCATTTGCAGTGTCGTTCTCCTGATGTGAAAATAATGCCGATGAGGCATGGAGTGTGTTTAATAATAAATCCGCTACGCTTACTTTGCTACTCGTACTGGTTCTAGATTGGTGATCCTCTACTTCAGATCCTTTTGATTTTGACAAACTATCCGAGTTTTCAAACAATCGCGTGTCTCCAAACATGTTACCAAGATGGTCTGGAGTATCCAGATGCACAAGGATTGGTCCATTGTCCACAACGGTAGCGCTCTTGTGAAGCAGAAGGATTAGGACACATCCTGCCAGCACAAAGATCATTACCCATGATTTCTTTTGATCCATCTTGTTGTTGAACTTAGGTGTCATGTCGTTTATCATCAATGTTATACGTGATACAGTTTTACAGCCACACGCATTCCCTATATTTCTACAGTGTATGATTAGAGGATATTCTCACATACTGCTTCGTCTTTGTTTTATTTATGTGTGTATCATTAACCTGGTACTATAATGGTAAATACAATCATCTTCAAACCAAAAATGTTAAAATATTTGTTAAGTTCTGTTTAAAGTATTTTAAAACATTTACAGAGTGGTCCGACATCTTATGGGGTAACAGAGACCTGTCCTGATAGAGTCACCAGCCCTTAATCGTAAACGGTTAGAGAGTTGAAATTCATTCATTTCAATCATACAAACTGCATTATCAATTCTAAATCAGATATCTGGTATCCACTAATGGACAGCGTTGTGAATTCCCGCTGAGGCAAGCACGTTACAAAATTAAATATCATATTCCTTTCTGTCTTCAAATTCATATCTTACCCGCTGAAAAGTTCAATGTTCACTTTTTCCGGTATCAAAATGGCGTCACCATGAATCTCGGAGAGCAGTAATAATGCATATGCGTTAGCATATACTGCGTTTGATATGACACATTTTCTCAAAGGCTGTCTGTCAGGTTTATTACGAAGACCTCACAATTTTTTTACCAGGTAAATATAATGAAAAACACTGAATTCATTCGATTGTCTGCTACATGATGTTATACGATAAGCGTCCATTTTGTTCACAGTGGTAACCCAATGCAAGTTTCAATGTTGTGATTTGAAGCGTGGACGTGCATGAACTTGTGTTTACATTGTACGTTCAGTGCAAACACACCGAATATAAAGTCTGCTGGGAGCGTATTTTAAACGAGTTAATGATTAACTCTCAAGATATTAACTAGGATGTTATAGTTAGTATATATATACATGAAGTTTATCAGACTGGTAGCCAGGAAGATATATGCATTTTATTATGTTTAAAAGATGACCAGTCCAGTGAATAAGTTTGGCTCAAGAACTCCACGTCAACAATCTAAGGAGCATAAATGACATCATCGTTGTGGTTAGACGGTGTAGGGTTCTTTCATATAATACTCTTGTATCCGTCCTCATTTTTGTCTTGTGTTTAGAAGGTTAAATGTCGTTTATCTGAAGGTTCATAACCGCGAAGGTTCGTAATTCAAAAACTGAAATAGGGTTCATAATTCCGAAAATGAAATAGGGTTCAAAATTGTGGAAAAATTAAATAGGGTTCATATTTCCAAAATGAATTGTTGTCCATAATTTCAAAGGTTCACAATAATCCGAAAATTTAATTAACAAAGAATGAGCCATTTTTCATTTTCAGAATTATGAACTTTCGGAATTATCAACCCCCTGGTATGGGAGATTTGCGTTTCGGATTTATGAATCTTTAGGAAAAAACGAGTACCCCCAACCCCACCTCCGTTTAGAATCCATCTTAATATC
Source organism: Heliocidaris erythrogramma (assembly GCA_025617745.1). Classification (NCBI taxonomy): domain Eukaryota; kingdom Metazoa; phylum Echinodermata; class Echinoidea; order Camarodonta; family Echinometridae; genus Heliocidaris; species Heliocidaris erythrogramma. The sequence continues at coordinate 37,401,521 of CM046867.1, forward strand.
ATGTTATTAATCTCTTGACAGGAACAAATTGCAATACATTCAGGGAATAGATATAACGTCGGCCTTATGCCAAAAGGGCCTTATCACTGTATAAAGTCTATGGCCTTAAGGCCCTTTTCATGATGAAAATTCAATCGACCATTATAAAGACATTATTGTGACCGATACATCTGAATTGCATTTAGTATGTTGTACACTTTACCTTTCCCTATGTTTTCTATATGTTTTCTATAAGTGTTCATTATATCGAAGTGATATACAGATTTTCTTTTTTAAAACAATTATATACAAATAGCTATTCCATACACGTTTTTCTTATATGAAAAGTGAATGAAACATCGCCAGTTAGAAAGGTATCATGAAAACAGGATGGGGAGAAAAAATATGTAAGATAAGACACGCAAACTAGAGATTTCGGACATCTGGGCTAAGTGATAAATGTAATTTGCGTTTCCGTCCCATGCTTTCCCTGGAGAATGTCAGAAAACCTCACAGACTAAGGAGAAAATGTTAGGAGTGAATGTGAAATAGATCTCTTTTCTATTTTATTTAATCCTGAAAATACACCACGGTGATTTTTTTTCTTCGAATATCCCATGAGAAAAATGCGTAAATATCATTTTTATGACCAAAATGTGGAAAGAATAACCAAGTGCATGGGGGAGAAGGATTTAATGATTGGAGGGAATCATTCGTTGAATGAACTTTTGAAAGTATGAATCTACCAAAGAGTACACAGGAAATATATATAAAACAATTTATTGCTTTTAAGTCTAAAAACTTTTTTTCCTTCTAACGCCCTTAACAAAACAAAAAAAACAAAAACAAACAACCGGGTACCGCGTAAATCCACATTGTCTCGTTACAACAACAAACACTAATGAACCGATTCTGATTTCATTGCACCATTTGTATTTTATAACTTTAGAGGCAATTCGAAACTTCAGAATTGTACAAAAATAAAAAAATTATGGTCACGCTTTCCTTGTCCATCCTTTTTCTAATCTCTTTCAATTAGCAATACCCAGCACGTATTCATATTTCTTGAATAGGCCCGTTGTGGATTTGTTATTTCTAATAATGATATTGAGTTAGGCCTGGAGGGATAACATGAAGACATGTTAATAACAAGAGGAGCACGCTTCCAAATACTCCCGTACGGTGCTACTTATTGCTTCGCCAAATTAATTTTCTTATTCATTTCTCTTTATTGCGAAGAACTATAAAAATGATCATTTAAAGTTATAATCAACATGTTATACACAAAGGCATTCATTTGGCTCATTTATATCTGATTAAAATGGTAGCTGTAATATACAATTTTAGATAGCATTGGTATGACTATATAAACTGCAAACATGTTTTCCACCAGACAGGAAACGTGCATCCATGTACATGCTTTGGAGGTATTCTCTCTTTCTCCCTCTCCTCCCCTCTCTCTCTCTCTCTCTCTCTCTCTCTGTATGTGTGTGTGTGTGTGTGTGTGTGTGTGCGTTTGTTTAGCATTATGTCCGAGGACATTTTCGGACAGAGAACAAAAAAAAAATCATGACAACAATGGTCCTCGGAAGGCGGACAATAGTCCTCGAACGTCGAACAATGAATTTATGCCTTATTCCGTCGACTGTCCGAGGACGAGTAACAATAGAGGAACAATAGTTGTCCTCGGAAGTAAAGCCATGTAAACGTGTGTGTGTGTGTGTGTGTGTGTGTGTATGTGTATATATATGAAAATTGTTATAAGAAAAAGAAATTTTACATGTTTTGTTAATTCTATGTTGATGAAATCAATAAAAACATTTGGAAAAAATATATATATATATAGTTATATATATATATGTTAAGGTTTCACGTATCGGCTCAAACAAATTGAAAGAAAACTGCTAAAAGCGTTTGTAATGCATTGTGGCCAATTTTATTTTATTTTTTTTTTTATTATTTTTTTTTTTAGTTATATATATATATATATATATATATATATATGCCTACCTGGTAACTTAGCAGGACATGCAACAATACGGTTTATTCCGTCATATATATATATATATATATATATATATACATATATATATATTTATATTTCTATTTCTTTGTTTTTGTAAACTTATGTATTTGTCATCTATGTACATTCATGTACCTTCTATTTCCTTTATTGAGAATTTCTCCAATAAAGTGATGATTAAAAAAAAAATATATATATATACATATTGAAAGAAATGTTACTGTGAGGCGGTCGTTGCTTTTAATTTCCTCCTTTATTTGTCTAGCTTTCGATCAAAAGATCTTCATCAGGACTGCATTAAAGACACAAAATGATGGCTGACATTTACATCGGAATATACATTTCAATTTCTAACAATTGTTAATTATTATAATCATAATGATTGTTATTATTATTATTATTTTGTTGTTGTTATTGATTTCGTTATTTTTATCATTACTATTATTAGTAGTAGTAGTACATGTAGTAGTAGTAGTAGTAGTAGTAGTAGTAGTAGCGGTGTTATATTGTTCTTATCATTAACATCATCATCATTATTATACATTTGCATATCTTTAAAAAAATAAATCAATGTGCGAAAGGGTATGAATATATACAAATCTATTTCTATCAATAATAATTATACTCGTCGTATATTATATAAATCAATTTCTATGAATATTTGCAGACTATATAGATAATGAGTGTAAATGATTACCATGTGGGCAAGGTTGTCGTGGCAACCAGTCGGTGTTGCTTTTTAAGGTTACATGGGCTCACAGTAACATTTCTTTCAATATACCTTCCACTAAAACACTAGAGTGACCACCAGCGTTGTGTTTAAGGAACATTTCTTACAATATATATATATTCCAAAGTCAACTTATTTGCGAATGTCAGAGTAGACATAGAAGAGACTCGTAATGCATCAATGCCATAAAAAGTTCCAGTATATTTTCCAAATTTTAGGACAGACCACGTTCCTCCTTCAGGGAAACAGATTATTTAGAAAAATATATTGGAACTTTGATTGGCATTGATACATTCAACAGTCTCTTCTTTATATAAATATAATCACTTCAACAATAATGTTAGGCCACAACTCCCTTTTTTAACCTTTACCAAAAGTTGCACCATTGTCCTTCACTTCTTTCTCTTCTAGGGACCTCTACAGATTATTTTTTTGCGATATCATGGTTTTTTTTTCATTGAAAATAAAAACGACAAATAAGACATGAGTTTTGAAACGGAACATGTTTCGGAGTCATACTCCATCATCAGCCTGAATTTTTTACAACAGAGTATCCGTTTCTAAACTTATGTCTTCTTTGTCGTTAAGTTACTATCGTGTCGTTCTTTTGGAAATTTCATTGAAAAATATCACAGTCATGGGGTAATGGGGAAGATCAATGAACATGAATAGAGTGGAACTGCAGACTTTATCTAATCAAGTAAAATTTCACACGTAGTGCAAATGCTACCATGACCGCTAATTGACGCTTTCAATCTCAGACAAAATGGCAAATGGGTTTTTTTTTTGTTAATTGTCTGTGCTCTGTATTATTCATATTACCCTTTCCTACCCAGCCATGGTTGAATATGATATATTTGTATCACTGTGGCAATATCTGTTTTGGGGTTCACGCGCTTGTTTTGAAATAAGTTATACAAGAGACAGAATGAATTTTTCGACACAAATTGATAAAATGAATAGAAACAAAAGAACAGTATACTGTGCCAGGTACGGCCATTACATTTGGGTATACTTCTGACTGAAGCTGCCACAAATTTCATTTGCAGTTCGAGGGTATCTCTGCTCCATTCTTGTGACACTGTTTTATATATACAGTTCATGCGTAGGATATATATCAGAGTTCGTGGTTTATATCAACTGGTCATGCAAACTGGGCGTTGTGGCGTGCGCCTGTAATCCAGCTACCAGTGGAAGTTATAAACTGATTCAGCGGACCCAGGTTCGAGACTGAGTCACGTCTTTCGGATGGTGACGTTAAAGGTCGGTCCCAGACGTAAATAATCATATCTGATTGATACACGTCTGTAAAAACCCAATCACACACACACACACACACTGGCATCTGAAGGCATTATGTATGTGTTAATTATGGATTAAGGTAGCATCTTAACCTACATTGTTGTTGAATGATTTACTAAGAAAAATTGTATAATTGAAAAACGCAACTATATTGTTTCACGACTCCTTGTGATGTTCATATACATCTCAAAATTTAGCTCGAATGAACTTAAGCTCTCACGGAATAATGAGTAGACACCCTGCCGCGGAATTTATTCTCTGAAATACTGATGAAAACATGAATGAAAAAAATGAACTCGATGTCTTGAAAGCCTTGAGCTCCTCATCAAAGGCTCCTACGGAACTTGATCCTTCGGAGGATCTTTACATCGGTCGCCCATCAACCACTTTCCTCGTCATCTCTTCTGTTCTCTATTTTATAATCGGTTTCATGACCATGGTCGGTAATATCTTCGTGATCGTCAAAGTACGCCTTGAGCGAAGTCTTCATAAGCCGACCTACTACCTGATTGCTAGTCTAGCCGTTGCGGATCTGCTAACTGGAACAGTGGCCCTTCCGTCGGGTGCGTACGGTCGAGTCGTCCAGAATGCTCGCACCTGTTCGGCAGCATCGCATTTGTGGTTCTTTATGATGGCTTACTACCTGCATTGTGTCTCTGTCATGCATTTGATCGCCATCGCCATCGATCGCTACATCTGCATCACGAGACCACTACAATACATCAGCCTAGTCACCCCAAAGCGGATTGCGGCGACCATAGCTTTCATCTGGGTCGTGTCAATCGCTTTGGGTCTGGCGCCGTTGTACAGCCGAAAGGATGATAAAATCTCGCTATGCTCCACCAAGGCTTATTACATTGTCATGTACTACATTCCAGCCATCCTCCTTCCAGTCTGTCTCCTCATTCTCTGCTTCTTCTACTGGATCATATTCCGCGTTGCTAGGCGACAAGTGATGCGGATCGCTGTTCTGGAGCAAGCGGCGCATGGCGGGCGGAAACCCTCCGAAATCCAAACCCCTCAGATGAAAGCGACCAAGACCACTCTCCTTGTTCTCTGTGTCTTCGCTGTGTGCTGGCTTCCGATCTCAATCAAGTTCTTTCTGGAGATCCACCTTAAGACAACTCCATCTATTATGCTCTACCTACGCACCGCGTTTGAGATCGTTGCCTATACCAATGCAGCTTTGAACCCCTTCGTTTATGTCTACAGGGATCGCAATTTCCGTGGAGTCTTGAAGCATCAGCGAGCTAAGCATAGCTTGGTTTCATTGTAGATAGTTTTTTTTTTTAGAATAGACTGCACCAATTTGATGTCTCCTCAGACTAATATGTGTTTAAAAATTCTAATGTTGAAGAAAATGTACTACGTTAACTACAGACCCACTTTCATATAGTCTGATTACCATTTGGTCTTATGAGCAATTGAATGACCAATAATGTCATCTACTTCATATATGTTACACTTTTCAGGTCTTACGAACAAAGCTCCCCTATGACCGTTGCCAGCAATTTTATATTAGCATGATTAGACCATGTCAATGTTAGAGGTCAGTTGAACTCAAATTAGGCATTACATCAACTTGTGATGAGGCTACATTCACCAAACTGAACATTCGACAAAGGGAAAAATAGTCGAAATGATCAAACTTCAAGAAGGATAGACATACGTTTAAACGAACGTTTAAAGGGAAAGTTCAAAAGAAGAAAAAGGAGAGAAAAAGATTAATGAAAGTTTCAGAAAAATCCGATAAGAAAATAATTATAAGAAAGTTATGAATTTTTAAAGGTGTAATCAATCAAACACGAGCTCCTCCCTCATTTGCTTAGTACAGAAAATCTCATAAGATAAGATAAGATAAGATTTTATTCACTCTATCGACCCCCTCTCGGGTATGAGAGCACAACATATTTACAATAATATAAATGGTATATTGAATACTTGTACATGGGTATATAGTTTACATATGAAACAACATTTCTCAACGAAACATAAAAAAACAACAAAAACAACAATAAATATATATATATATATATATATATACAGTGTAAATACAACTAAAGTACTAGACGTATAGGGTTTTTAACTATTCTACCACTACGTGTAACTACCTGACTTTGATTGTCACGTACAACATCAACAACTCCATCCTCTTTTGATTTACATGTAAATTGCTGCATAATAATTTTAACAAATTTAACAAGCTTTTTAAGATGGCAAGCATTTTTTGTAAGAATAATTTCCGCCATTACTTTTGTATTTGGCCTATGTATATTAAAATCAGACAAGTACAGTTTTCTTTCATTAATAAAAAATGGGCAAACAAGCAAATAATGATATTCATCACCAATATCTAATGATGTACAGAGTGTGCATAGACTTTCATTTAACAAATCAGAGTTGAAACGACTGTTATTAACTGGTAATTTATGTGTTCGACATCTAAACTTACATAATAGTGTTGCATCTGCGCTATTCAAGAGACACAAATATTTTTCAAACTCTAGCTCAAGTTTAAAAATCCTATAATTAAGGCACACCCGATTCGACCAGGTTGCTGCTCGCCATTCCTGTTTAAACATATCAGCTAGTCTCAAACGTAAAGCACCTAAAATCCAATCGGTATTAAATCCATTGCCCTGAGAAAGCCACACATTAGTGAATCCTGCATTATTCAATATGTTTTCAATACATGTAAGCCAGGGTGATACAAAATCAATCTCCTCATTTTCATGTAATCTTTTTATTAGTCTGTATAATAAAAAAGTATATTTTGACTGTTCTCCCTTGACTATTCTTAACCAAAAACCAATCATTCTACATTTAACATAATTAATTATTACACAACGACCAGTTTCACCATATACCATAGTATCGGGTGTACATTTATTTACTTGTAAGATCGTTCTTAAAAATTTCCTATGAAAAACTTCTATTTGATTTCATTTTCTTAGTTTTGATGAAGCAATACAATTTTGTTTCATACATGTTTTGTGTAAAAACATAATTATGAGCAATGACTTTATTTATGTGCATGTATGATTGAATACTTTCTTAAGAGCAAATGGAAATCAATGATGGGGGGGGGGGGTAGATATTGGGCAAATAGGAAAAGAACTCGCAAGATGCGTCACGGAGTTGCCCATTTTTGTTCGATTGATTACAACTTTAAAAATTCATAACTTTCTTATTTCTTATCATATTTTGCTCAAACCTTCACTGATTTGTTATGCTTCCTTCAAAAGCAACTTGTAATCAGGGTGGACTTCCCCTTTAAACGAAATACGATGAGACGAATTCGGGATTGTACTACTTGGCATTTATTAGATGTTACTGTCATTTACCTAACGAATTAGTTTACATTTATAATGTAAAAAGGAAGTTGTTTATATCATTAGTTTTCATGGCAGCAACCGTCTTAAACGAGATTAGAAGGGTAAATGATTTCTACAATGCAACATAACCTTCCTGGTCAATCATATGACTTTGTTACTTCAAGATAAAGGGGAAATGTAAAAGTTTATTTTTCAACATTAGAATGGTTTTCTTCACTACGTAACACGTCAGTGAATTTTCACGTATGAATGCGTGGAAATTGGCCCCAAACCTTTCAATTCCGTCTTACGGGACCCGTGACGAAGATTGTAAAACATGCTCCGGCGAAAATTTGCTCAGCGGTCGATTCTATAGCACTTATTGAGTTTCCTCATAACTTCAACCATAGGCTCAATATAATGCTCTAACTCTCATATAAAACCCAATATAAAGCCCATCTTTGATAGAATAAAACTTGGAGCAAAATGTCCGATCAACGTGACTTTCTTTATTGCAGCGTATTGAGAATGATCGTATTATATGCTTTTCACTCTATCATGATCGTGATAGGGAATGCCCAGTTACCATGGTAACGAGCTTTAGTGTTTTCCATCTGAAGAGACCAGATCTCTTGAGGGTATAAATCGTTATTTTGTTTAGAAACAACTTGAGCTTTGGGACGCAATAATGACATCCTTTCAATCACAATAAGTAATAATAGGCTTCATGTGGGAGTCAACTCGTCTAATTAGTGTAATAATGTATCTCCATTGCCGACGCCATTCCAATGATATCTCAACATCTTTGATAAACACTATGAAGAGCAATTTTCTCGTAAAACATTTCGATCAAGAGTGAAAGACGAGATTGCTATTTCCATGAATCCGCTATAATTATGTAGATCGAGGAGGATGTACTATACTGATCGGGGGGGGGGGGGGGGGTGTATCACAAAGAGTTAAGTTATGACTTAAAGTCATTTGTAAGTGCCAATGCGCATACGGTATTTTAAAAACGCGTAACCTCATTAGTAGATTACCCAATAGCGCGCGTCCCCTGAGCATGATCTGACCAATGCCATGTGCGTAATATACAGCACGTCGATTTTGTTGTTGCTTTAATAATAAATGAATCGTAGTATTTGTCAACATGTGTAATAGCGTTCTAGGAGTGATAAGAGTAATGAATTAAAAATGAAATGGTTTAGAATATTAGCTACAGTCTGATAATGATAATGAAGATTGGATGATAGTTATCTATCGTTATTTATAAATATTTTTGTGAATACTAGTACGATGCAAGTACAGTTGTTGAAAAAAACGCGAAACAGTCCGTTTCCTCCCCTCTCTTTGCCCCTGTTTTCTCTCTCTCTCTCTCTATCTCTTTCGCTCATCTCTCCTATTTTCTCCGTTTTGTTTCTTTCTCCTTTTCTCTTTATTTCTCCCTCTCCCTCACCCATTTCTCTTTCTCTTTCTGTTTATCTCTCTCTCTCCCTCTCCCTCTCTCTCTCTCCCTATCTCATTTCTGACTATAAGTCAGGGTTGTCCGACCTATTTGAAAGCCATGTCACCGACACTATCTTAGCTGGAAAATACTGATAAAATTCATAATGTGAAAGTGTTTGCTATTTACGTTCTAAATCTCGTAAGCTTTTTGTAGCCTGCGTATAGCAATTACTTGAACCGAACGAGACATGCGAATGTCCATTAATTTCCACCCACATGGTTGATTAGAGGGGGCACCAGGAAGCTCGATTGTTGATCATAACCCGTGACATTCATGGCCAAACTTCGTGATTGATGTCGGCAGGGGAAGGAGGATTATCGGAAGCAGGGGCAATTACCCCAATCCGTTTGTTCTACTATACAATGGCCCCTCCCAAAATCGACAATGCCCCCTTGTGATAAAAAAATTTAGAGCCATATAATGATTCCCAAAATATTGCAACCGCCCCTCCCTATTTTTTTTTAGGGGGAGGGGGCTTGTGATGATTATATGAGAAATGTGTGTGCCTCCTTAAAAATACTCTAGCGCCGCGCCCCTCGTAAAAAGGGAATGAAAGGAAAGGTAGCTGACATTAAACACGTGATAACTTGTGCTCTTCAATCATGTCAATTTGTCCGTCCAAGGTTCCATCGTTACAAAAAGCTGTACAGTGACAGTGGCTTATCCATGTAAAAAATTATTATGCCCATTAGTAACTTTTACTTATTTTTCCCATGTAGAATTTACTTCAAAACATAAATTTTGCCACTTACCCACTCGATTTAAGTCATAATAACTCAAATTTTCAATTGAGTAGAATATACATGAAAATTTTAAGTAATTTCAACTTGTATTAATTTAGTATTGTTAACTCAAGTAAGAAAGTGTAGGTATTACTCAAACAATTTATGTTGATTGTACTTATTTTTTAAGTAAAGACTGGTGCAGTGCGTAATATAAGAATTAACATAATTTCATGAATATTCATTAAGACCAAGTTAATTTCTTTTTTAGAATTAAACAATTCTTCTTTTTTTTGTGGTTGAATGAGAATTTAAGGAGTTTAAATATTTACTAATTCATTTGAACAAAAGTAAGAAGATAAGACAATTTTTAATTGTCACTCGATTCAAAACAAATCAAAACTTGATATTTCAGGAAAATTGTCAACCATTTTTCTTTTTAAGATGCTACGATCAAGTATATATAAAATTCGGAGCCCTTTCAATGGTTGTCACTGAAAGCGTATGTAATAGTGTTTGTTGATGATGGTGGTAGATATTTAATTAAATCCTAAATAAATAAATTGAAAGAGTGTCAGTGAATGTCAGTGAATGTTAGATGGGTACAAATATAATCATGTCATATTTTTTTTTAATTGTTATCTATCATGATTAGAATACTTAAATTATTTAGGTTAATGTAACTCAGTTTAACTGAGTAAAAGTTTATTAAGCAAAATAAGTAAATTCTACTTAAAATTCCCTGTTACAAATAATTAAAATAATCAAGGCAATCCGTTGACAAACTCTTTTTGAGTAATTTCAACGATTTGTTTTACAGTGTGCAGTATGGTAAAGCCGGCATACTCATAGCAAATATTAGCCCCCTGACTCTTTCTCCCTCTCTGCCTTTCTCTCTCTCTCTCTCTCTCTCGCTCTTCTCTCTCTCTCTCTATCTGCCTTTCTCTCTCTCTCTCTCTCTCGCTCTTTCTCTCTCTCTCTATCTGCCTTTATCTGCCTTTCTCTCTCTCTCTCTCGCTCTGCCCCATCCCTTTTTGCTATAATTTCCCTCCCTGCTGTCTTTATCTGCTTTTGATAAATGACAAATAGTGCTTTATTTTTGTAGTTCATTAAATAAATGTTTATTCATATTCTTCTTTTCACAGAATATCATATTCTTATTTGTTTTACATATTTAAAAAAAGAAATATTGCCATATCTTTATCCCCTGATCAAACTTGAAAATAAACATAGAATTCTAAACAATAAATGTCTACATTTACTTGATTACGCAACAAGGAATGTTCGTGTACCTTATTCTCTACTCTTGGCCTAGAAACCAAATTGATTTTAGGCAATGAAAATATCCTTCCACCAGTTATTCTGCATTCCTAGTAAGCCTACTTTCATTAATCATGACTTGTTTACTCTCTTTTTTTTATTGAACAATTTGACAATGTGTTTAAACATATCGCCTATGTGTAATTGACTAATGCACTCATTTCATGCAAGGAACTTGGAATCATGATAGTATGTACTAACCCATATGATTGAATCTTAACTTGAATTTAATCTTTTGAAACCATTACGTAAAGAACAGGAAATTCTGCGATTCACCATCTCACGGAAAAAACCCACACCTGGTATAGTCATTATTGAATTATCATGAGCCACGTTAATTTCAATCATATTCAGTGCAACTATTTTATCTTCTGTAAAATGATAATCTTTGAAACAGTGGTTTAGCGGGGGTCCAGGCATCGGGAAGGCACTACACTGCAGGTGTCATGGGGGCCATCGGCAACATTATTTGAATGGGGGGCACTCGTTTTTCAGAAGGTTCATAATTCCGAAAAATGTTGTTCTCTTTCTCCCCCTTCATGGGGTCCCCCCCCCCCCATTCAATTACCCCGTAGTTATACCATTTGTTTGAAAGACTAATAAAACTCCAAACACGGAGTAACGTTTTTTCATAATGAACCTGGGAATCCAAGCATAATAAAGATGATAAAGATGATAACGGTGGTGGTGCAGCTTCGGCTGCGTCCGCTGGGCGTCTCTGCTCTAAATTTCATCATTTTGCTTGAATAATATCTTTGATGCCTATTTTGGATATGTTTATTTGATACATGGGAACATTTGGAATATCCTAAAGCTTCGTTTGCGATTTTACAGGACTTCATCTTTTTTTTGCGAGTCATTTTCTTCATCATATCCTTCATCGTTTTGCAGAACAAAATCATGCCGGTCCCAGGAACACCTTTTCGTGTGTGTGTGTGCTTTTATGCACTTTGCAGACCCTGGTTCTTCAACTCTACTTTCCAGTGTTTATTTTATTTCTTTTCGTTCCTGTCTTGCGAACCAAGTTAATTTTTTCTGGCTATAATTATAGCTGATATTTGTTGCATATGATTACATATGACAGACGGTGTTACGGACTATGACATGGTATATATTCGCCTTGCTCTTTTGTTTCTTCAAGACTATACTTCATTTTCTCTATCTTGGATCACAACTTTCTACTACACACTACTTCTCCATATACTCAGAAGAGGGCTATTAACATTCCTGTCCAGTCTGACCTTGCCTGCTTTGTTTTTGTTTCGACCGTTGGAACCGACAGCTGCTTTTACGATCACTCTCTCCGCATCTCTCTCCTTATCTCTCTCCTTATGTGTGTGTGCGATGTCCAAGCCTGTTGCAGTCTACAGACTAGCATCTTTTGAAATTCATGTTTACAAACATTCTGGAGCTCACAATCAACGTGTATATGTCGCCCAGGAAGCGGTGTTTCCAGTGTCTCGAAGATGGAGCTTGAGGATAATGGCGGGATATAGACACTGACTCATTTTTGTCTTTTTTTAGTTTATAAGGGTGCAGGCGTGTGTGTCTGTGTGTATTTAAGGTGTCATGAACTTTCTTGTATTTTATCTTTTAATTTCGTGTTTATGTTCTTGCGGGGTTGCGTCTAGTTTTGAATATGTTACGCTAAAATCATTTAAACGCTTAAAATACTTTCACTCCCGAATTTTGTATTATCAGAACTCTGTGGCCACCTTTCAAACTACGTTATTTCAGACAAATAATCAAATATTTTATCGTCTTTTCCTATCTGGTGACGTAGAAACTAATCCCGGTCCAAACTACAAATTTCCTTGCGGTAAATGTGATAAACCCGTAAAAAACAACCAACATGGCCTATTGTGTTCCACCTGCCAAAAGTGGTACCATACTAAATGTCTTGAAATCTCTCTCTCTGAGTATACCAGGTTATATCATAACCCCAATGAAAATTGGGTCTGTTTGACGTGCTCATTACCACCTTTTTGTGACTCCCTTTTTACTCAATCCTGTGAAGATATTCAACCCTCTCAACCAATTTTACCTCCTATCCCTGAAGTTAGAATACAGAATACTGTTGATGAAAGCGCTTTATATGAATCATTTAATGATACTTTTAATGGTAAAGGGTTGCATCTTGTTCATTTGAATGTTAGATCAATTCTGTTTAAAATACCTGAACTACGACTCCTTTTCTCCCAAAATAGAATCTCTGTAATTGCAATCACTGAAACGTGGTTAAACTCTTCCGTGAACGATGAAGAAGTTTGTATCGATGGATATTGTATTTTAAGACGAGACCGTGTAGGAGAACATGGTGGTGGAGTCTGTCTTTATATTAGAAATGATATTGCATTTAACGTACGAGAAGATCTTACACAAAATGATATTGAATCGTTATGGATTGACATTCTGTTACCCCATACAAAACCCATTACTCTAGGTGTTGTGTACAGACCCCCTACAGATCATTTTTTTATTGAATATCTCACTGACACCTTGGATAAATTAACAAAAGATGATGAGGTTATAATTTTAGGGGACATGAATATCTGCCTTTTGCAGCAGTCTTCATTATCAAAAAAATACAAGAATATTTTGAATTTAAATGGTTTGAGTCAACTTATAACTAAACCCACTCGAACAACATCGGCCACTTCATCATTAATAGACCATGTAATCAGCAGTAAAGAAGAAAATATTTGTCAAAGTGGTGTTATTGAAATTGGCCTAAGTGATCATTTTTTAACCTACTGCTCTAGGAAGTTAATAAGACCTGTATTCAAACAGCATAGAAATATAAATATTCGGTGTATGAGAAACTATTGTATAGATGATTTTAATAATGTTTTATCTCGAGTCAATTGGTCTGACATATTAGAATGTAAAGAAGTAAATACTGCGTGGTCAATTTTCAAAAATATTTTTATGTCTATAGTTGATAAATGTGCTCCATTAAAACAAGTAAGAATTAAGCAAAGAACCGATAAGTGGATGAATGCTGAAATTATTTCGTTAATAAGACAAAGAAATATAGCTTTTAAAAGAATGAAAAAGGATTGTGGTAATTTAGAATTAGAAAAGAAATATAAACTTTTACGTAATTTGGTGCAAAGAAAAGTGAGACAGGCTAAAGATGAATACTTCCAAAATCAAATTGATGAGCATAAAAATGATTCTAAAAAGTTGTGGAAGAATCTGAAAGATTTAGGTTGTAAAAACAAACAAAAGAATGTTAAAGAGAATGTTATTAATATCCAAGGGGAGTTATGTCATGATAATATGAGGATAGCGAACGAATTTAACAATTATTTCACAACTGTGGCAGAAAAATTAGCTAGTAATCTGCCAGATAGCAACGCAAATGAATTTGGAACGGACAGTGTTAAATTACAAAAATTATACGACACTAAGGGTGTGTCGAAAGGTTGTTTTCTTTTTTCTCCTGTCAAAGAAAAGTTTGTTTTAGATGAATTAAATAAGTTGAAAATATCAAAAAGTACCGGGCTTGACTTGGTACCTGCCAGATTTTTGAAGGATGGAGCTAAATATTTGTATAAACCTTTAACTTACATTATTAACTTATCTATCTCAACTTCCACCTTCCCTGATGAAATGAAAATTGCAAAAGTAACACCCCTTTATAAAAAGAAAGATAAAACTAATGTTAGCAATTATAGACCGATTAGCGTTTTAAGTATAGTCTCGAAGGTCCTAGAGAAATGTGTGTATGCCCAATTAGAAAACTACTTTCAAGAAAACAAAATAATATACGAATTTCAATCTGGTTTTAGAAATGGTTATTCCACTGAAACTTGTCTTATTCACCTGTTAGATTTTGTCAGGAACGAAATTTCCCAAGGACGTTTTGTCGGGATGGTTCTTCTTGACTTGCAAAAAGCCTTCGATACCGTTAACCATAATATACTGTTAAGTAAATTAGAAGTAATGGGTTTAAATTCTGCATGTGTGCAATGGTTTAGGTCTTATTTGACCAATCGTCATCAAGTTGTCTCGTTGCAAAATGTACTCTCCGATTCTATGCCCATAAGATGCGGAGTTCCCCAGGGGAGCATATTAGGTCCTATTCTTTTCATGTGCTACATTAATGATATGTGTGTTTGTGTCAACGACAGTAAATTACTTTTATATGCGGATGATAGTGTGTTACTATATTCTGGTACTGATCCTAAGCTGATCGGGGAAAAACTTAGCTTAGAATTATCAAACTGTGTTAATTGGATGACAGCAAATAAGCTTAGCTTACATATTGGTAAAACCGAAAGTATTTTGTTTTGTTCGCGGGGTAGGCTGAAGTATACTGATGATTTCAATATAAGTTATAACAATCAACTCATTAAGAGACAGGATTCTGTGAAGTATTTAGGACTAAATATAGCTAGTGATCTTTCTTGCTCAAGTTTGGTTGACAGTATTGTCAAAAAAGCTAATGCTCGTCTAAAATTCTTGTATCGTTATCAAAATTGCATGAACTTAAAATCAAGACGCATTTTAAGTTTTTCCTTAATACAATGTTTATTTGATTATGCTAATGCGGCATGGTACTGCAGTCTAGGCAAGGTGGATCAAAACAAGTTAAAAATAATTCAAAATAAGATTGTAAGATTTATCAATCACTTACCACCAAGAACACACATTGGGAAGAGTGAACTTGAAACAGCTGGTCTTCTTCATGTAAACCTTAGATCACAACAACTTTTAATTCACCATGTACATAAGATTTTTTACTCTAATGCAGATCACTATATTTCAAATAATTTTACTCGCTCTTCAAGTGTTCATGGGCATGACACTAGAAATAGTCAATTTAATTTCGTAGTGCCTAAGCGGAAAGGTAAAATTGGAAATTCCTTTTATTTTAACGGTATTCTTTTCTGGAATTCCCTCCCAAATCATGTTAAGTCAGTTAAGAATGTTTTACATTTTAAAAGGGTGTTGAAGCATCATCTGAAAAATGTGTCTACTCCATAACTATATTTCTCCTCTCCTTTTTGTAGCTCAGATGGTTTTTTTCCTATATTATATGACTTATGTAACCAACGTTTATTATCGATAGTTTCATTATGATTTTCTGTATATAGTTTTTTCCGTTGAGTAAGTCTTGTTTTCACATTTATGTAATCGTCGCCTACTTTATAAAAATGTTATTATGTTTTATTTTGCTACTTTAGTACATTCTTATTACCTGTCGTACGTGTACGATAGTCTTGTAGCCGTACTAATGTGTTTTCTTAGTGTATTTTTTAATCAGTTATTTAGGTATAAGGACCCCATTGGAAATAAGCCATTTCGGCTTTCATGGGCTATCCTGTCATGGTACCTGGTTATGTTTGTATTGCAATATACCTGACGAATAAATCAAATCAAAAAAATCAAATATCTAATTCTTTTTGGTCATTTGTGGGAAAGACACAGTAAACGGATGGTGACAATTGCGCAATAGACCTAAATGAACACAAGTTTGTTCTTCTTTATGAGAAATACTTTCCTTGTTCATCATTTAGCATCTTTATTCCTAAAGCACTTTGGGCGCATTTTGCAATTATATATATTGCAATAATAATCAGCGAAAGACGTGTATTATACTGGAATGTCTGCGATGGTACAATGAACTCAATTAAACTTAAGGAGATTATTGTATAACTATAAAACAAGACTAAATTCTTCTTCTTCTTCCATAATCTTCAAAGGGCTTTACAGCCTATCACGAAGATGAACTATCAGTTGAGATGTGCAGGTGTACCACTACACCGGGGTTTCCCCCTACTCTTATTCGAATAGTGCAGTGGGTTCTTAACGTGCAAAGGTGGTGACTTTCCTCTACACGGGGCCTCCAGTTAACGTCCTATCCGAGGGACGGAGTGTTTTCCACTGTAACATTGCCTGCGTCTATGAAACAAGAGAGGGGGCAAGTTAACACATGAAAATTCTGTTTCATGAAAATAATCTTAACATAAGAAGAAAGTCCTACATTCTTTATTTTTTGTAGCTTTCGATAAAAAAATTAATGTCTTCTTCAAAGTATTTCATTGATAAACATCTTGTCAAGGAAAAGTTTTCCGTTCATTCAACTAAATCAACTGGCTCAATTCTCAATTTACGAATATTTTAATGTCTATGTCGCCAGCTCCAGCATATACGATTCAACTGGACCATGTGACTCAACAAGTCACCGTTTTCTATTGTTAATGACTTCTAGATGTTTGCCCACTTTCATGCCATCTTAATCACTCATTTCAGTCCAAACGATAATGTGTCTGTAATCGGCTGCACTCGGCGATTTTCGTCGGGCATCCGTCATAACGTCTGCGTTAGCCGGTTATGGAAGGCCATCGATGACACAATACGTATACTTGTACGTATACTCAATTGAGTATACGTATACTAAAAATGAGTATACGTAAACTCATTTTGAGTATACGTATACGATTAGACCAATCAGGGGGCTCTTTTTTTAGTATACGTATACTCTGCAAATTCGTATACGTATATAAGTTTGCCGAGTATACGTATAAGGGTATGCATACGTATACTAGTTGACTCATATACGTATACTAGTTGACTCATATACGTATACGAATTTGCAGAGTGTACGTACACGAGTTCTGACATCAGAATAACCAATCAGGTTAGCTGTTATGTAGCCCCGCCGCGCCGACGATTTGGCGCGAGGCTCGTACATTATTGACATCGTCTGTCGACATCAGCCTACTGCAATCACAAATTACCGACCGACATCGCCGAAGGTACCGCTCAGCCATTTTATTTTCGTACAAATCTCGAACTTTGAAGCATAGATAGAAGTAGATACTGTACTATTCACGACGACCACATGTAGAGTTTACCAGGTAGAGTTTGCATGTGTGTTGTCGATGTCCAGGCCGCGCCGCGGCGAGCACTTATTTCGCCTGCTGTGCATGCAGGCTCGTGGACATTGCAAGGCGGCAGCTGATTGGCCAATCATCAGTAACTAGCATACGTATATCGAGATAACTCGTGTACGTACACTCTGCAAATTCGTATACGTATATGAGTCAACTAGTATACGTATATGAGTCAACTAGTATACGTATGCATACCCTTATACGTATACTCGGCAAACTTGTATACGTATACGAATTTGCAGAGTATACGTATACTAAAAAAAAGAGCCCCCTGATTGGTCTAATCGTATACGTATACTCAAAATGAGTTTACGTATACTCATTTTTAGTATACGTATACTCAATTGAGTATACGTACAAGTATACGTATTGTGTCATCGATCGCCTTCCATAGCCGGTCGAGTTTTACACCAGTCCCTTTCTTGTCTCGGGAACATCTTTCGGCTTTCTTCGTCGCTACTTTGCGGACGAATGTCTCCTTGTATAGCTTCACGTGTCCTCGCCATCAAGAAAATCTTTTGCGTCTTCCTTTGTAACAAAGTTCTAGGGCTTCGTCGATAACTGGATACATCCGGCAATCTTCGTCGGGCATTCGTCATAACGTCTGCGCCAGCGGGTTTAGTTTTACTCAGATTCCTCTCCTGTCTCGGGAACTTCTGTCGGCTTTCTTCATCGCTACTTTGCTGACAAGTGCCTGCTTGTACCGCTTCCATGTATCCTCGTCGCGTAGAAGATCTTTTGCGTCTTCTTCGGATACGAATTCCTGCAACTGTGTGGTTTTTTAATTTTTAGAAAAAAGGTAATAGAGACTTAATTTCCATCCATTAACATCCTATTTCGTCGGAAGAACATTTAGGGGGTATCTTACCAAGCTTTCCAGAAATGATTTTGTACACACTAAAACGGCAGGCAACAAAAAGAACCCCACTCTGACCATAGCCGAACGCTTATATGTAAACGATTGTATCATCAAAATGGGGGAAATGGAATGAAGGCAGAAATAATGTTGCTAAGAACAATCAAAGACAATTGGAGTAGAAAAAGCAGAAATAAATGAATGAAAAGAAAAACGGGAAAATAATAGGGAAACGAGTGAAGGTGAGGGAACAACTGAAAAGGGGTATGATAAGGTCATTGATTTAAAATGTCATCAGCTACTTTCTTTCTTTTTTTCACATTCAAATTTTACTTGACTATTTATTTAGACGGGTTATAAAGAAAGATGCAAGGCAGCAAAATTCACAACTTTCCGCCCACATTTCCCGCTTCCTGTCACAAGTGTAATGGAATTATAGCCAGTACTCGCGATCAGGACGGTCATATAACATAAGGGCACTCCAGCAGAAGACGAAGGGTAATAATTTATTCCCGGAGTGTTCACTCTCCATCAAAATGTGCACGATTGATTGTTCCGAACTAAGGGGGAAATGGGTGCTTTTTCAACGCTCTCCGTTTCTCGGACAGCGATTATCGAAAATTATGATTAGGGTTACTTTTGTGCCGATATCCGTGATATAAAAAATAATTAGGGTGTCTTATGACACGTCAAAGTCGTGATCATTTACGCGTGCGAGGGGAAGCATGTCATTGAGCATGCTATAAGATTTCTTGAAACACCATAAATGGTTCCTTGAAAATGCGTCTCCTTAAAATGCTTTTTAAAAGGCGGCCTTATTTGTGCAATAAGACTCTCGTTTTCTGGAAAACGGGGGGGGGGGGGGGTATTTGAAATTCCTGGAACAGGCATGTCCTAAGCCCAACGCACTTTATACGATGTGACTGTACTATCCGATATTGGAAGAATTTGCATTAACATTTGATATGAATATTCATACATGTAGAATGATCAAGGTTCCAAATAATAGTCATATGGGCCATTCTTTCTTTGTAAAGTGAAACTTTCGGTCACACACGTGACCATCGAATTTTGCCTCAATGCCGGAAAATCAGATTATATTTTATTGATTTTTTTTATATTACCAGTTTCTTACATGAAAAAAATTTCCTTTTCCTTGACTAGATAAAGTCATTACCCAACCATATTTTAACAGAGACATTTAAAAATGCCCCTTTTTGAGAGGTCACACACGTGACCGACCCAATTTTCACCTCTAAAAGAAAAGAATGTTCACTAAGTTATGGAAAATTGCTTTCAAACTGTTCAGAGCAATCCTACCATACAGTAATGAAAAGTGGGAACTTGCATTCCAAGAGAAATACGAGAAAAGTAGGTTTGAATACCAGCAAGTAAGACCCTTTTTCGTGCGAGGTCACACACGTGACCGACATAATGTTGACATCTGAAAGAAAATGATGTACTCTCATTTAAGATAATTACCCTCCATCTGTTGGGGTAAGATTGTTATTCAAATATCCAAAATTGGAGACTTCTACTACCCGAAAAATACTGGAAAATTAGGTTTAAATGAACTATTTTTCAGGATTTTGGTCACACACGTGACTAAGAATGGCCCACATGAATGATAAAATCGAAATTCCGGGGGTTGCAAGCTTTCTTGTATGAGGAAAAACCAAATCGACTCCGAATCAGAACAGTTGTGCGATTGTCTACGATTTGAAGCCAACTGGGCCTTTTCTCCGACTAGGAGGCTTTCATTGCACTAAAATTTTGATTGTTGCTATTCATTCCATTATTGAGAAGCACTATCAAGAGGATTATGTAGGCTTGAATTTCCATATCTAATGTTAATGCAATTTCTTCAAAAAACGGTTCGCAGTCAGATCGTATAGTGTGCAGTGGGCTTTATACTTTCTATTTACAGAGTGAAGACTCCATGATTTGATGATGCTACTTACCATGCTCTCCAGTTTTAGGAGAGTCATAACACCGGCATGTTGACGAAAAAAGCGTTTGCTGATAGAGATGACATCAGCCCCTCCACTGACCTGTAATAAATACGAGTACCGCAATGAATAACCAAGACAGTGATATAATGTTGCTATGTTTAACTTCACCCGTGCAGCACGAGCAAACAAACCAACGTTTTCGTCTGTAACAACTTCAAGATGGAAGAACACAGGACTACCGGAAGAGTATTACACTCTTAAAATAATTGGACAATAAAATACCCAACTTTTAACCAACACTGGGAGATATACTGTCCACACAACTATTGGTTAAAATCTGCCCAACTTATTTTGGGTTGTTACACAAATTAGTTAATTCAATATGAGATTTGGGCAAGAGTTACACAACGTTGGGCCATTTTTAATCAACCATGATCAGTTGCCCAACAAAGTTTACCCAACCTTTTAAGAGTGTAAGAAGAACAAGAAGAAGAACAAAAAGAACAGGAAGAATAAGAAAACGAAGAAGAAAAAGAAGAAGAGCTTAAGTGTTCTGAAGAATAGGTAATAATATTCATCGTTCAAAAATACAAGTATTTTTGCCGATGAAAGTTGATGACATACGCAGTTTTAGGAATATTCAGTAAATAATCAGTATTGGGGAAAGCGCATGTCTGTTTTCTTTTTCGAGTGAGGATTACTGTTTTAACTTTGAAAAACAAATTGCAACTCAAAAAATCTGTCACACAACAAAAACATGAAGAAATATCACGATAACTTATCACGTTGATTACTGTTTAAACGTTTTCAAGGTTTCGTAAATGGTTAACACCTACCACACTAACGCCAGACGGTTCCACTCGCAGTGTTCCCGCAACTTCATTCAACCCCTATATAAATACGAAAGATTCATGAAATTAGCTACAAAGTATTGTAAAAAAATCAAATTAGGATTCGTTATAACAACCCGACTTTGTACTTGAATGTAGAAAATTTTGCTATCGGACTTCAATAATTAGAATTTTGAACAGGATATCTGTAACACGATTTTGAAGAATACAGTAATTAACAAATGATTTCACACAAAAATATAACGTTTCCAATTATTATGTTTAATGATTATAAAAATCATATGAGAAATATATAGACATGAACTATCTCTCATCAGTATCCGGAAGCTCGAAAGATTCGAAACATTTCTTCAAATTCTATTTCATTTGTGCTTTATTCACTTAAACGGCACGTCGTATAAAGACAAAACTATATGAATATATACATTTATAACAAACTTACAGTCTTTTACAAATAGGCACTTTGAAATACTGCCCGAACTTCAAGCACGAAAGAGGTGTTAAAGAAGATTACAAAACATGCTTGCCAGCTTAAAAAGCTTGTTAAATTTGTTAAAATTATTATGCACCAATTTAGATATAAATCCAAAGAGGATGCAGTTGTTGATGTTGTAGGTGACAATCAAAGTCGGGTAGTTACACGTAGTGGTAGAATAGTTGAAAACCCTATACGTCTAGTACTTTAGTTGTATTTACACTGTATATATATTTATAGTTGTTTTTGAATGTTTCGTTAAAGAAATGTTGTTTAATATGTAAACTATATACCCATGTACAAGTATTCAATATACCATTTATATTATTGTAAATATGTTGTGCTCTCATACCCCGAGAGGGGGTCGATATATCTTATCTTATCTTATCTTATCTTATATCTTACAAAAATGTCTCCAGGTTGCAGTTTCCCTAGCTGAAGAAACACGCGTTTCTGTCTTCTCCCTCCCCGGGCCCCTCTCCCGCCAAATGGGAACGTTTGGTTGAGCTGTCGTGTTTGAGCCCGTGAAATAGAGGCATCCGTTCGGCTACGTTCAGTAAAGAACATGCTATTCCTACGCTGTCTGGAACGCGATCGATTATCACCAGGGAGTAACGGATCTTCTATGATGTCGTTGTTGCGGGCCAGGGCGGGAAGGTCGTGGGAATAGGTGACCACGCTGGCTCGTCGGGACGATATGCTATGCTGTTAAATGCATGTTTGATTAAAAAGACATATAGAATATAATACAGAGGCGTCTTTATTCGTGATTTCTTTTCAATCCGCACTGACTCGGATCTCTATTTCTTTTACTCTGGATTCTGATCCAGAACTGCTCCAATGTTAATGCAACAACGGCGATGACATCACCAATTACCAAAATTATTATATACTATCAGATTCTTATCATATAACAAGAAACTTCAACCATCAAATGGACAATGGGTGAGTGAGTAAAATCAGCCGCATGTGCGACCTATTTAATACTACACTGGCATGATCGAAAGATTTGTAAAAAGTGAATAAGAATAATTTAAAAATTTATCAATAAAAACTTTGTCCATATATCGTCAAGTTGCCATATCATGCTCATAGGAAGTTGTGTCAAAACAAAATTCAGGCTCATCAAGGAAGATTGCAAAACAGCCAGAAACAGTTCCTCTGGCATGTGCCCCCTCCATCCCACAGTCGCATTCTCAAAATAGAATGTCGACGCCCATGGTGGAAGATATTAATGACCATGTTTATCTGGATATAAAGCACAATTCTTCTAATTTGTCTATTTTTCTATTCAAATCAGGGAGACAATGTATAAAAATAGTTAATAAAAGATGAACTCACCGGAGATACAGATCTCGTATCTTCCCTGGAGATAGGCGGAAGTCCGATGGACTGACCGTGTGGGTTGCTGGTAGTGGGCGAGGCATCCTCGGCTATTGATGTACGGATCTGCACAGGAACAAAATAAATACATAAAAATATATTATTGCCTTGATTTCTAAATTCTAAAGTACCTCGATTCATATTGATTTGTGTCATTTTGTAGGGCTTCATCCTTCTTTTTTTAGCTGTTGACGAACACTCTTGCTTTCAATTAACTTCTAAAAATATACATAACAATTTACAATCGTAGAATGTTGCAGTTATAGAATAAATAGAATAAAGCTTCACCTCCTTAAGCGCACGGATTTCTTTATTTTAATATATTATCAATTGTAACAAAACATATACATGTACATAATATAAACAATAAAATAAACAAAAAAATAATTCTGATTATACAAGACATAGTGGTAAAATAGGTTCACAGCAAAACAATTTTTTCCATCTGTTATCAAATGATATAAAGTTGTTATTTATAATAGAGATATAATGTTCAAGAGAGTGATAATACCTTAACATGCATTTAAAAGAGCTGATAATACGCTATTTTTGAATTTGCTGGAAATTATATAGTATTTGGCATATAAGATAATGAAATTAAATTGAATTCCAACACTTCCATAAAACCCAAACAAGAGTTTGATTTTATTCAGGGTAACTTTGTCATCCAACATGAAATGTTTGACGTCGACAATAAACCTTCTGATGATTGGGCAATTCCAAAATAAATGTTCTATACTTTCCTCGGATCTATAACAAATGAACATAAATCTGATACTTGTTTACACCAAGTATGCGATGAATTAACTTAAATTGGAAATAACGGATACGTGTAGATAAACATGCCCTGATAGGAACTAAGCAGATTTTTGCCCAGTCTGAGTTTGAAATATTCAACAAAGAATCCATTTATCTACCGATTTAGGGGGGTTAAACGTATTTCCAACTAACTAACGGAAAAACAATAATAATGTACCTTTATTCATATTGATTTGTGTCATTTTGTAGGGCTTCATCCTAATTTAGCTGTTGACGAACACTCTTGCTTTTAATTAATTTCTAAAAATATATATAGCAATTCACAGTCCTTGAATGTTGCATTATTTCATACAATAAATAGAATAAAGTTTCACATCCTGAAGGGCACGGATTTCTAACTAACGATTTTGTATGATATACTTTTACTTGTAAGGCTTCGGGAAACACGACAAAACAGGAAAGAGCAGTAAATGAATATTCACAAAACTTTCAAAAGAACACTTACTTCGGGCAAGTAAGGTATAGATGTTCGCTGCTTCGCAACGTATCTTGCTAAACTCATCTCGATCATTTCTGAAATATCAAAAATTATACATTTTAGTAAGAGACGTGATAAGAGAATCACAACGATTAATATTTGGTATCCTCTCTCTCTCTCTCTCTCTCTCTCTCTCTCTCTCTCTCTCTCATCTATTGCTCTCTCTTTCCCTTTCTCTCTCTTTCTCTGTCTGTCTTTTTAAAAATCCCTTCATGTGTCTTGCTTTATTATTCCCTCTCTCTCTCGCTCTCTCTCTCATTCAATCCCTTCACATTTCTTGCTCTCTCTCTCTCTCTCTCTCTTTCTTTGTATTTTCCCGTCCATCTCCCTTTCTCCATATAACCCCTCCCCTTCTCTCTCTTACTCTACATCCTTTCTCACACATGCCTCTCTCTATACCATTTCCTTCCACGCACACAGTTTTTGACAACTACATTATTTTGAAGATGGCAGCATTGAACTCCTACCCAATTGATGCATTTATCATCAAAATTACCGTTTGCTTGTTTCCATGGTGGCTCCCGTATCTGTTCAATTGTTGCCTTATACATTTTGTTTATATACAGTGGAACCTAGTTATAACAAACTCCTTGGGACCAAGGAAATTACCTCTTTATATCGAAACCCTGCTGTATCAGGGCTACAACACAATAGAATACAAAGAAGTGGGACTGGAAAAATTACCTTGTTATAATGAGAGTTTGTTATAACAATGTTCTTTATAACCTGAATAATCTGTCTACCATTTTTTTTTTCTATTTCCCATCATTTTAATCTCTTGGTATTATGTGATCGTTGTCTATTGATTCAATAAAACCTATAAATATATTATTTTTTTAATTACCGTTTGCATGGGAGGGTCTTCTTTGTCGTCTGTTCTCCCCTAAGGGACCCCCTCCTACCAGAGGTTGTGTGCTGAGGTTCCCCGTGTTGGGTATATTCTGCTTGCGTAGATAACAACATTCCCCCTTAAAAAAGCACAATAAAACAAATCACATCATTGTCATATTATTTCTTCAATTCATCTCAAAGGAAAATACCCAGAATTCCTCTCATCAGAGTGGTTGAATTTTACAGACAAAATTCATCGTTTTCATCTGCTGAAATAGCGTTCTCAGGATCCATAATAGTGTTTGTGGGTAGCCATATCATCGTTGATTTTTTCGTTAAGACGTTAACGCATTTATTTTCATGTAATAATCGAACTTATTAAATCTTAAGATAGCAGGGATAATACATACAAGAACAAAAACATACAAGGTTGAAAGGGAAAGGGTGAAAGAAGAGAAAGAGACAAACATACGTAGACGTAGAAAAGAAGAGAGAGAGAGAGAGGGGAAAAAGAAAGATATAAAACACACTGCAGGGGAAAAAGAAAGTAAATAAGAGAGCCGAGGGTGGGGGCGGTGGTCGAAAACGAAATGGAATAAGGTGAGTGAGATATATAGAAGAGAAATGAGAAACAGAAAAAGGGAGAGACAGAAAGGAGGAGAGACAGAGAACACGATTTATTTGAAACTCACCGACATGACGAGATACAACCACTTGGTATGATTAGCGTCCTCACAAATCACCTTATTTGGTCTAAAGTCACAAGAAAAGGCCAAAGGTCATCTTTATACATGATGATCGTACAGTATATATATATTTATCATTTCATTTGTGTATTTATCGGACTATACAGACTGACCAGCAGGACAGGCTGAGAGGGTCAGTTTACAAAGGAATATTTACAATGGCATTTTATATTTTCTCGCACCTTATTTAAAGTCAATATACATGCTGTGCGCTTCGTCAACGATCTGACAGTTTTGATTGATTTGTACATATTATACATATTATATACAATATCAATTTAGAGAATTAAGGGCGGATCCTTTGTAAAGGGGGGGGGGAGAAAAAATAGATTTTCGAGTACAAAACGTCTGTTTGGTGCCAGAAGGGCATTAAGTCTGTGTTAAAGTATATGAGTTAACGCCTTTCTGGCTCCAAGCAAATTAAAGAAAATTAAAGAAAATTAAAAAGGGGTCCAATTATATGGCAAGCAAAAAATGTCATCCGATCTTCGGATATTGATTTCCACCTAAAAATCTCTGACGAGCAAAAACAAACGGGGGTCCGGACCCCCATGACCCCCTTCATCCGCCCCTGGGTATTTACAGATGACTTACGGGTAGTACTGCGATCGAATTGAGTCTGGATGATGGCGAAACTCATCGACTGGAAAGTCTCGAAACATCGACTGATCCCTGGAAATGAAGATTAAATTTGGTGAGATTTATTAATTATTCTGTCGACAGATATTAGAATTTGGCGAGAGGTAAACAAAAATAGAAGCGAAAAAATGTCATTTAGCAATTTGCAGAAAAACACTACAAAATTTCGATATTTTGCAGACAGAATTTTGAATCGTGCGTCACATCCCCCTCCTGCGCTAGCAAAGCTCCTGTGTCATGTGTAAAAAGTCGGCGAGCAGTTGGCCTATTGAGATCATAACTTCGGTCTGACTCGGACATTGTGTAAACCATAATTAACTTGAGTTACTACATGACATTTTGTTCGTTATTATGTGTCTGCTCTAGATGGCAGCTATAGTAAATTAATGACCACAGACGTGACAATGATGTTTATGAACCCTCGAGGTTATAGGACCCCCAAAAGGCCAATGCGCTGTAAATAATTGTTGTTTTCAAATGGTAAGATGGCTAAAAGCTTTATAGTCACTGTGACTTTTAAATATATTGGGACTTGTGAACAGTTTCATGGCAAGTCGTTCATCCTTACCTTAAAAAGTCAAGAGGAGGGTCGTCCGGGGGATCGATTAGATACAGAAAGTCCTGAAGTACATTAATGAAATTTAAATAAAAAGATTAATACATACACAGATTAAAAAAAAAAAGACAGTGAAATTCTCTTCTGAAAAGCAATGATTTGTTGATAGGCCTATATGGCATTTGGTACTCCCCATAACTCTCTGACAAGAAAAGTTCAATGTATTTTTCTGTCTCATCAGATTTTTATATCATGTAGGTATAACACCGCTCTCTCTCGCTTTCTCTCCCTCTCTCTCTCTCTCCCACTCTCCCCCTCTCTCTCTCTCTCTCTCTCTCTCTCTCTCTCTCTCTCTCTCTCTCTCTATCTCTTTGTCTTTTCTCTTTCTCTTTCTAAAATATATTTCACCTAAAAAGAACAGATTGCAATAATCACACAACAGCAACTACTTGAACAGTTCATCTCCTTTTAGCTCTTTGCAAATTGATTGTCGTACAAGGATTCTTTACTCCATCAAGATTTACCTCAATTTCCAGAATCAAGACTTCGACGTTGCCCTTGCACACCATGTGAGAGGTTAGAGGAAGACGTCTCTCAAGCTCCTCTCGCTAAAGATAAAGAATGTTCGGTCAACTTTTACAAGTGAGGCAGCTGATTATGTGAGAATTCTGAGAGACCATAATGCATATTCATTTTCATCGGTCTTTGCATTAGCCTCTCTCCTTAACCAACCTCTCTCCTTCTTAAGCTTCCTCTCTTCATTGCTGTATCAATTTCCATCATCAGGAGTGTTGATAGACAATGTTAAATTAGGAAGGGGGAGGATAAAATTTGTCGAAAAGTTGGCTGGAAATTCCCAACAAGCAAGTTTAAAAGGGTTATAAACCTTTTTGGGATTCGCCGACTAGGCTCTTAGAAATTCAAGACCGAAAAAAAAATAATTGAAATGGGGGAGGGGTACCACACCCCGCATCTCCCCTTTAACGATGCCCCTGGCTTTGATATAGTGATGTATGGTTGTCAGACTTGTCTTTCTCCATCCTTGTTCATTAATCAAAACGTTTACATTCAAGATGTCCATTAATACGCACTGTACATGCTTCGTTTACATCTCATAATATGCACACACCCACGTTATTTCACTCACCACAAGAACTGTGGGATTTTTGTTTAGTTATTGCTCCTCACTTTATCAAAGTATTCTTCTCTTAGATGAGTCAGCATTAAAAAAGCCCACTCCAGTCTGATTACGTATTTTGTGATCAAGCGCCTTTCATATTTTCGTCAAATGCAGGCTCCTACAAGCATTTTAAGTCTAATTATACTATATTTTGTTTCCTCCAGTGAAATGTATTTAACTTCTCAATTTACAAAATATGTTTGAAATCCTATTTAGAAAAATATACGCTTCATTGTAAATGCTATATTACCATTCAAATGTGTAAATATCCATATGTGACAATAAAAACTTGCAACTTGTTTTATTTCATATGTGGAGACACACAGAATTTGAAGAATTTTAAAACACATAGTAGCATGTTCAAGTAAAA
Organism: Heliocidaris erythrogramma; assembly: GCA_025617745.1. Taxonomy (NCBI): domain Eukaryota; kingdom Metazoa; phylum Echinodermata; class Echinoidea; order Camarodonta; family Echinometridae; genus Heliocidaris; species Heliocidaris erythrogramma. The sequence goes on from CM046867.1 coordinate 37,430,459, forward strand.
GATAATGGTATATTTTGTGTAGGCTTACTGGTGTGCTGTATCCACTCTTATGTATCCCTACTGGTTTGGTTACTTCACCACTCTGCAGTTTGTATGTACGTAGTAACCCAACTATTCAGGAGCAAACAAGTATGAAAATGATGACATATTAATAACTTATTCTGTGATTTTGATCAAGATGTCAGTTATTAAATGAAAGAATACTTTACACTGCGAATCAACTAAATATTTCTTCGGGGATGTCGTCACCGCATACAGATATAAGCTGATATACCGTACATTTGCTTGTATATGGCAATTTATATAAATCTTCCAGGCGTATCCAACACAAGCTCTTTGCTTTATGGGATGTTATATGCCTTCTTCCACGTGTTTTAACACCATGCCCATAGGAATCATACTCCTCATACCTGGTGCATATTATGTGTATGTTTTATTTATCTATTTTTCGTTTTATTTTAACAGGTTGGCCCTTTCACCTCGATAACCACTCGACCTAGGGGCCCTGTATCAACAATTTGTAAAATGTAAAAAAAAGAAAATGACTGGATGAAAACAGAATTTACGTAATATTGAAACGATAAGGTTCGTGCGGATTGTTGTTATAACGCAAAGAAAAATGATAGGAAACTAAGTACATCAACTTTGATCGTGAAAATAATTATCTCATGCACTGATCGGACAACCATATATAATACAATATCACATTCTTCGCAATAATTTGTGTAATATTAGAACTTAAATGTGTTATGATTAATCTTACTTTGCCCTGAGATGACGTAATAGAAGCGACGTGGAGTGCTACCCTGGTACGCTATTACTCGACCATCGTCGTAACATCCATATGATATCCTACGACAAAGCTCCTCTTCGATCTTAGTTGGAAACATTTGGAACGTTTTGATTGTTCGGATCTTCAATGCAATCTAAAAATGAGAGAGAAAAATGGACTAAAATGAGGACATAAATCTTTTAATGGCAATTCTATTCTATTTCGTGTATAAATTTGTATAATGTGAATCTCTCTTTCTCTCCCCCCCCCCCCTCTCTCAGTCTGTCTGTTTCTCTCTCTCTCTCTCTCTCTTTCTATTTCCCCCTCTCTCTCTCTCTCTCTATTTCATTTCTCTCTGTTTCCAGTATCTTCAGTACCGTTCATACTTTTGATTAGTTTCTTTTTCTCATACATTTAAACTCTCTCTCTCTCTCTCTCTCTCTCTCTCTATCCCTCCCTCTCTAAATACACCTATATCAGTATTTCTCTCGCATCTCTCTCCCTCTCTCTCTTCCCCTCCCCGTCTCTCTCTCTCCATCTCTCTCATGCATCTCCAATGATACAAAACAACACTGTGAAAACTTGGAGCAAATAAACGAACATGTGATTGATATTTTGCAGGAAATTCTTACCCTTTCAAGTTGTTCCTTTGTCCTATGCTTTGGTTGCATTCTTAAATCACACTGATAATCGTATCCGATCTGTGGGGGGGGGGGGGGGGATAAAATGAGATTGGCTTACTATACGGTAAATCAGATCATATTGAATAATCAGCAATCATCATCATCATCATCATCATCATCATTAGAAGAAGAAGAAGAAGACTAAAAAAGAAAAGAAAAAGAAAAAAAGAAGAAGAAAATGGAGAAAGAATCATCATCATTAGTATTTATATTAGCAATGTCAAGTTGCGGCATCAAGAGGAAGGGGTTAACCCCCCCCCCCCCCTGCTAGCTCCTTTTAAAATGTGGTATTATGAAGAGGCTCTCGCAATACTTTGATCCACCTGTTTGAAATCTTGATGCAGTCACTTACCACCACCACCACCAACAACAACACGACTGTCATCATGTCTAATCATCATCATCATCATCATCACTACCACCACCATCACCATCTTCATCTTCATCATCATCATCATCATCATCATCATCATCCTCATCATCCTCATCATCATCATCCTCATTATATTAATCATCATCCTCATCATATTAATCATCACCATCTTTATCATCATCATAACTACTACCATCATCACCACCACCACCACCACCACCGTCATCATCGCCATCATCGTCATCATCACCACCACCACCAATCCGATCTGGCACAGCTTACCACTGTCTTCTGAGGTGTTGTATCTACAGTCTCCTTATCCTGCGCAGAGAACCAGGCCTGGTTGTAATCTTCACATCGTATCTCAGAGTCGAGGGGTCCTCTAAATGGACCCGTTTGGACGTACCTGATGGAAACAATAAATGGGGGTATTGATGAGAACATGACCAATCTCAAGTTCTTAATCACGGTTTTGAGAAATAGTGCTTATACTTTTATTTGATAAGGTATGAATCGATTTTTTTTTAATTCTGTATTTTATTATGGAAATTAATTATAAATGGTGACGCAAAAACAGTTTAGAGCTTGCATTATCAAAAGAATTTAATACAATCTTGATGCCACTAGCGTACCGAATGGGGAGCAAAGGGGCAGACATCCCCCCCGACAACTTTTTACCGACCCCCCCCCCCAAAAGTTTATATTCCCCCTTCCTTTTAGAACTTTCTTTTTGTTGCTTGTCAGAGAATTGGACACCATCAAATCCTGTAACCCCCCCCCCTGAGCGAGTTTTGGAGGGCTTGGGGGAAAAATTCTCACTGGGGTGGTTGTCTGGGGTAGTTGTCCAGGGTAGCAGTTGTCTAAAATAAAATCAGTTATTTTCACTATTATTTTTATTCCCTTATTATCGTTTGATTTAGCAAGTTTAATCACCAAGCTTACCTTCTCCTTCGTCGATAGATGCTGACAATAATTAGTACTGACTTTATTGCATTGAAGAAATGATGAATGGCGTCAAACTAGAATAGAAAGAGAATTAAATGTATTTACTCTTGAGCAGGTTGATTTCAATTAAAAGGTCACATTAAATACGGGCAAGCCAGTACATTACGAAATTGGCATTACAAAAACATTTTGGAGCTCCATTTCACATGTTTAAAACGAAACCTACATAACAGCTATAGGTGACAGAGCCTGAATCAGCTTAGGCAAAAGCCTGAAATTGAAAATTGGCATCCTTGTTTACATTACATCACGATATTGCTGCTGTAAATCTCTTTATTTCTCTCTCTCTCTCCCGCTCTCTCTATCTCTCTCTTTCTATCTATCTATCTCATTCTCTGTAAAGTATATAGAAAGGCTTTCATAATAATGTGCCATAAATCTTTCAGGGATAAATCTGATCGCCCCCAAGAATTACTGAAATAAATAGTGATAATTACTTTGAGATTAAAAACAAAACACATGCCCTGTGATGAAATAACGTATGTTATTTTCACGGTTGGGCAACCACACAAAAATAAAACCCATCTCTCTATGATCTACATGTATATATAACTAATACTGATGGTTACCTTTTTCTCGATGGTTTGTTTTCTTGTCCTCCTGAATGTACCCGGAGTCATGAGAGATAGCTCCTGATAGAAAATAAAAAATACATGTATATTGAAATCATGCCTACGATTATTATTTTTCATGAATTCAGTTAACATCATTGATTTACATCAATATTCTGTTCATAAACATATAACAGAGTGTATCAAACAAAATATAGATATGAATATTTGGAGTGTATAACAGACGTATAACATATGTCAAATGGAAGGTATATACATAAATAATACAATGCAAAATATGGGCAGTGAATTCATAATAATTTAAGATAACCTGAAGATATTCTATAATGTTATATGTAATCCCACAAATATTAACAGTAGATGCAAGAATACTTCCTCCCCCTTTCTCTCTCTTTCTCTCTTTCTCTCTCTCTCTCTCTCTCTGTCACACACACACACTCACTCACTTGCCATCTTGATCTGTCTGTCTCTCTGTCTGTCTCTCTCTCTCTCTCCGACACTCTTTCTCTGTCTCCCGATTGATTTCTCTCCTTGAGCTCTCTCTCTCTATTTTCTCTCTCTATAAATTATGACTGACATTATAATCCATCCCTTTGCTCTCTCTCTCTCTCTCTCTCTCTCTCTCTCATCCCTCTTGCTTTCTTATGAATGTTTGATTTTTTGGACAGGAGATAACCGTTCAAGAAGAAAAAGTTCTTTATCAATAATTGAAAAACCATCTGAGATATTTACATAATTATGTCCGCGAATGATTAAAGATAATTGTGAATTATTTGCTAAACCATTCCTCTTTTGAAACTATTAATGTCCTTACCCTGACTTTATTTCTTAGTGGAGTCTGTAAGCGATTCATAGTGATCTCTCTCGTGTTTCTAGGTGTCACCATATCATGTACCTCTGTGATTCGGTTGCCAATAGCAACCATCGCATCTTCCTCTGATAGACAAAAAAAACCGGGTTAAATTCTTGTACACCATCACTGTTAACTCTTGTTAATTGTATCATTATTATTTCTCACTGTCAAAACCTGCAGCATCCTCAAAATAAGCCATATTAGGCTCGTACTCCTTATGCAAATGTCATTTCAAAGTATACCGGAAAAACAAGATATTGTCGTATAGGACATTTGTCACAGCGATGGAAAATTCCAAGCTAAATTATGAGACTCTTTAACAATTTTTTAAGTAATTACGTCACTTACTCTCATTCAGTTTTGCACGCCCTTCATCCTCCCACCATCTCCTAAAATGTGCCCGATACGCCCCTGAATCGACCTCTGGGACGGGTAGCCGCCCTCTCCTACTCCTCGAGGTCCGTGTTCGGGGACGCTCGTCGATCTGAGGTAGCTGAAGGGGCACTGGTGACCGTACCGTCAGGGAATTCATCGTCGAGAGTTTGGAGCAGGAATTTTTCAACCCGTAATCATCATTCTTACATATCAGTAGTGCTGTGAAGAATTATAAATTAAATTTGTCTATGAAAAATATTAGTGCATCATATAGACTCACTAACTCACTGATATACAGGGCATTTGTTCCAACTCGCATTAACAGCTTTATGGAGGCAATGAGTATAGTTCTGTGAATAACTTATTGTTATGGTGGCATATTGATATTTAAAGTTCACACTGTAATATATTGAATGTTTAAAAAGTGCTTACCAGTTTAATGTCTCTAAAATCCAGTCCCGAAACTCAATGCAGCCGTGATGAAACAAGAAACAGACGATTTATGTTTTATTTTAATAATTACATGTCTTCAGTCAAAGATCTATATAAATGAAATTTACCAGCGGGTTGCTATGCTTGTTTCTATTGTCCTCGGTCTTTACACCCAGTTTACATGCACGCAGGCAGCACTCTTCCAACCCCCAATAAACCCTGTTGCGTATACACAATGCTTTTCAGCCAGGCATTAAACACGGAACAATAGAAATCCGAACGATGAAAGAAAAATACAGAAAATCAATTTCATTCGAAAACTAAACAGTCCATTTATGTCTGCATAATGACTTCCACTAAAGAATGGGACGTTTTCCCATCGACTTTTGCTCCAACGAGATAATAGAGTTGCTTTAAGGATCGGACTCGATCGATATATTGCTTCACCGATGTTTCTCCGCCCAATAAAACCACAAATCCAACTCCCTGATGTTGATTTGAGATGGTGTTGATCCTACTCTAGCTGTGACTCCTGTGAGTCGGTCTCAATTACCAACAGACAGTGTAAAAGCTGGAACAATTACAATATTTTATTTCACTGAACCATGCTAACCGAGATCAAAAACGTGACCCCGTTGTTAAGGAAACAGCGTCGCGTTATCTGGTATAGAATTCAGAACAAGATCAAAGTTCCGTATATAGTATCATCTTGCTGATTTATCGCTCATTCTATTGTGGTTAAAAAAATTAAAGAATGATCACAGTGATAAATAGCAATCTTTCTCTCTTTATAATCAATAAATGAGCAAACACTCCATGTCCATCTACAAGGTACTCAAGAAAAAAAGAAAAGGTCCCATTGAATGAAACTGATGTTGAAGTGTCAGGTGCGTATGGTTGCAACACTATCTTCACGGTAATTGATAGACTAATGGGGTGTTGCAAGAAAGTTGCAATTGATTGCAAGTTGCAACTGATCGGTACTGACCAATCAAAATCATTGTTACAAGCGCATCTTCTTGAATGGGCAGACCCTGAACCATTCACAATGGTGGTTCTAATTTGCTTTACAATTTGCAATTGATTGCAACTTTCTTGCAACACCCCACTAGGGTGCCAACATACCTGAAATCTGATAGACCCTACATCAATTACCAGTGGCAGTGGCGTATTCAGCGGGGTGTGGACAGAGGGGGCTTCATAGCGGGGCTCAGTGGCGGATTTAGGGGGGGGGGCACATCCGGCCCGTGCCCCCCCCCCCCCCCCTGTGGAAGAAAACCCCTTTTTTTTCTTTTTTGCTTGTCAGAGAATTATGGAGGGAGACTAGACCTAGACCCCCATACCCCCCCCCACTGAGCGACTTTGCGAGAGCTGGCGAGACCAAAACAATACGGGTCTCCCTCCAAGCAGTTTCAAAATTGACAAACCTACATTTGTGTCCCCCCCCCCCCCCCCCCCTTATACAAAATCCTGGATCCGCCCCTGGCGGGGATCGATCATGCTCTAAATGAAACGAAACATAGTGAAAAAATAGTGATAGGAATGTGTATGGTTTATAACCACCCCTTGAATCCAAAAAAATATTTTCGAGGACTCATTGGCAGGGATTGGTGAGAATATAGCCTACCATGAACATACTTTTACCGTATAGACGGGGATTTTTTTTTTTTTTAAATCCTGCATTGATACAAGACAGACAATGACGGTCTTAAATCCATGGCTTATTTCTCTGTTCAGACTGAATTCTAAAAATGGAGAGAGAGAAAGAGAGAGAGAGAGAGAGAGAGAGAGAGGACATAATTGGGAAACGTGTTTTGATTCATTCATTTTTATTTCTTCTTAAAGACCTTAATTGATTAATGCTTCTGCGATGGCCTTTTTGAAAGGAGATAATTATTATATGTAGACCTACTTTAAAAACTGATCTGCATGTGTCAGACTTCATTTCGTTATTGTTTTCTTGCAGGACAGAAGGTCTCGTTGATGTTTCATTTATTGGTGTTTCCCTTAACGTGGTTATAGTTTTCTTTAATATAGCGCCCCAAGTCCAAAGTAATAGTAATAATATGAACACACCGGTATCTACCATGGGTAGATGCTCATGGCGCAGTGAAATGAACTGATATGAGCAGTGGCGTATCTAGGCCCGGGGAGGGGCAGAGGCACGTGCCCCGGGCGGCACTTGGAGGGGGCGCAAAAAACGCAAAGGGAAGAAAGAAAAAAGGGGGAAATGAAGAAAAATCATAATCCTTACGGATTATTCGACCCCAAATCCGTAGGTTAAAGAAATCTAGTTTTGTGAGGGTTTGAAATTCAAAAAATATTCTAAGCTCGGTCGCTTTGCTCTCTCGCATAATTATTTTCTTTGATGATCTCGTAATTTCGCGCCCCCAGTATCTAGTTCTTAAATAGCTTAAAGGGTTCAAAATTTGAAAAATAAAGATGTAGTTGCTGTTGCTTTTGCTCGCTATCACGTAAGTTTCATCTGACTCCTAAATATTCACGCCCCAATATAGGATAAAGTGTATATAAAACAGCATTTGCAAAGGTTCAACATTGCATTGGAAAGAAATCTCAACTTCAGATTGCCTTGCTGAATTTCTCGACTATTTCTCAAGGGTTCTCGTTAGTTTTGCTCCCGATTGTAGAAGTGAATAGAAAACCGTTTATCAATGTACAAAATTCGAGCGTCTCTCCCGCTCAATTGCGGTGGACAATTGAAAAAATTTCCTGGGTAAAATGTACAAGAAATTGCGTTTTTTAGGGTTAAAAACGAACAAATTTGCCGTTCGTTCCCTTTGCTCCCTCGCTTGTACGTGTACATGATATAGTTTGTACACGTGGAGCGGGAGAGGGGGGGGGGGCGTATACCGGGCTTCATTGTTTGTCCCGGCTTAATCCCTAGATACGCCAATGGAAATGAGAAAATATTAGAAAAGGGTTGAAGGTAACATTTACAAAAAGGAAAATGAGAATGTCTTGTGGGAGTTTATATTCCATAGGAATGGTCCAGCATATCTTTATAGAAATGATCGATCACCCCAAGAGAGAAGTAGAGATGAGTTGGAAGACCTACTGCTCATGAACTTGTATGGGGTTATATATAGCTAAGTTGTATTGAGGAGCAGTTCATGCAATGAAAGAATGACAGGTACACACTAAGAAATTAGGGTTCACTTTAGGGTGCAAATTTTGGCGGAGCACCCGTATATCTACTCGGGTGGAATTTTGCACCCCTACGGCTGCGCTTTGCGGAAACCGGGGTTCAAAATTGTGTAAGGTTGAATTCTGCACCCTTCGAGCAGAAGTATTAGTCTTACATGAATACCCACACTAGCATTGTTGACACTTATGTCACAATATATCATGAAGTATAAGACTTATTATTCAAAAGTATAGAAATGAAATTAATTAGAAAAAGAAATAATAAATCCATTTCGATCAGCTTGTGTCGTAAATTTGCTTAAATTGAACATATCCGTAGTGACGTGTTGCAAAAGAGTAATCGCGCAAAGACTAACAGTAACCGGCTTGCAAGTTGACAGCAACCAACGTATCGCTACTCGTAGGGATTAAGGCAGGAAAATTTGCATAATTTGCATTTTTAAATTATATGGGGATTTTATCACGGCTCATTTTGATAGATTCTTTGTAAAAAAAAGTTATTGAAATAAGAATACGTGTTTACATTTGATAATTCAGTCGGGATTATATCATTTGAAGGGAAAGTGCTAGTTTTACTAACAGTTACTATACTGATTTGTTATAGGAATAGATAGTAGAATATACACTGCAACCGTGATAGTAAGGTGTAACCAAATAAAGAGAACGGAATCGAAGTAAATCGGATAGGATTTATGTTGTGACCATTGAATGTTAATGTGTACAATCATACTGTATAATTTTTTTTATTTTTTTTAAATTTTTTTATAAGCTGCTCAAAGATGAAGCACTTAGTTATATACTAACTATAGGTATAGGTGCACTTTTCTTGTAATTTCACTTAATTGAAAGGCCCTTTAATGTCAGTATATACTCTACTTTAAAAAAACCAGAAAGAAAATCTGTGTACGTATTTATTTTGCTTTTATATTATATTCGGATTTTCTAATCAGGTTCTATGAGGAATCAGAAAGAGCGCCCCCTGCTCACGTTTGAGAGACATAGGGAATACTTGTATTCCTAAGACGCCCTCGAAATGTACCTCGAGCGGGCTTGTCAGGATAACGTTGTAAAATCAGGGCAGGAGTGGCGGTCCTGCATGGTATCCTGGAATCTGTACCTTTCTAACAAAAACTAAAGTTAGACCCACGGATCAACAAACAAAGTATAAGTGAAAAGAGCAATTTAGTAAGGCAACAATAGTCAAAATTGACTAGTTTGCCTATTTTAAAACAACAACAACAACAACAAACAGCAAGACTGCACTGCAAGACGCCCTCGAAATGCACCTCGAGCGGGCTTGTCAGGATAACGTTGTAAAATCTGGGCAGGAGTGGCGATCCTGCATGGTATCCTGGAATCTTTCTAACTAAAAGTTAGACCCACGGATCAACAAATAAAGTATAAGTGAAAAGAGCAATTTAGCAAGGCAACAGTAGTCAAAATTGACTAGTTTGCCTATTTTAAAACAACAACAACAACAACAGCAACTTAAAAGTTGAATAAGTAATCCTAAATGTGAGACTGTAGAAGCACCCGGGCGTGGCCTGATGGATTTCACCGAGGTCCCCTCATGGTGTGTATTGTACTGTCTGTGTTCTATGTGCGTGAAATATGGTCTGCCGCCAAGCTGTGAAGAGGCGAGAATGGTGATCGATTGTCATCGACGTTGCAGTTATGAACCCAGAGGGTAAAAACTGCACCTTATATTGGGGTGCAATTTTGAACCACATACAGGGGTGCTGCTATTGTACCAGTAGTCTGCACCCCTAGGGGTGCACATATGCACCCTAAAAGGTTCAAGTCTGCACCCTTAATTGGGGTGCAGAATCTGCACCCCTAAGTAAGGGTGCATATCTGCACCATAAAGGGTGCTGCTATTGTACCAGCAGTCTGCACCCCTACGGGTGCAAAATTGCACCCTAATTTCTTAGTGTGTAAGAGCAACTTAAAGATGATTCGATATTGAACAGGTCACCAGTGTAGTGAAATAAGAACATAATTATATGTGTTTCCTCTTAGCCGGTGCACTTTATAGGTAAAGTGCATCAAATATACAATCCATAATGGACCAAAACTATATATATACTTTTTTTCAATGCTGGGTCGCTTTGCTCCCGTAACCAATAGATTTGTGCTCAGCCATTCCCGAATAAAAGGTTTAAAAATTTCAAACATTATTTTTATTGGTTTGATCCTTTGTGTTTGTTATATTTTCTTCAATTTTTGCACACCATCCATGAAAATAAAGTAAGCCTATCAAATGCAGAATGACCTAAAATACACATTCCCTCAATATCGGTCGCTTTATTCCCTCGCTTAGGTTTGTTTGTACCTCCATGACATAGGTGATAGAAGGTTTGAAGAAAAAAAACACCAAACAAAACTGAACAAGACAATTGAATAAAGGCACAAAGAAAAAACAACAAACAAACAAAAAACACTGAAGCAAAATCTCATTTTGCCATTTAAAATTCGGAAAAGGGGGCTCCAGTGACGAACAATATATATTTATTTCATTTAGTTATTATGTGGTCTGTCCTAGACAGATCACCCTTTAATTTTTCGTTATTATGATTATCATTACCTCATCTCACAGCTCCGGCTCCAAATGCACGCATAATAAAATTAGTCGAGCGCCCACTACGGTCTCTTTCTGCTTATGTGTAATTCAAGGTACTTCGATGGACTTTTTATCTTCAAAATATCTCTTTAAATCGGATTCATCCGATGTCAAATTGTAATATTTAATTACTAGTTCACGAAATAAGATATCAAATTTACCCTTTAGGTGACGAATATTATATATTTTGCCCTAGTAATGCATATATTTACTGCAATTCGTCGAGAAGGACATGTAGTTCATTACTAAGACATTAGTTTTACTAGAATATGGTTAGGACTTACGTGGTGTTAATTTTCATGTTTTTATTGCTGTACCGCCTTCCCCCCAGATTTGGCAGAATGTTTATTTATGTAAAGGCTTGACAATTATTCTTAGCTATCTAAGTGACATGTGAAATTCAGAAATAAGTGAGAAAGCAACAACTGATATCCGCAATTAACTAGTTTGGACATGTAGTCATTGATACTAAACGTGCTAAATATTATTCTATTGCCCCACACGTTTCTTTTCGTGGGTGTAGCCGTAGGCCTAATTGTGATTTTTTTTTTTTTTTTTTTGGGGGGGGGGGGGGGGGGGGAATGAGGTGGTAGTCTAATATAGACACAAAGCAACATCAAATTTGATTTGATATGGAAGACGGCTACATCGTGGTTGAGGAAACCACTAGCATGCTGAAATAAAGTGCAGACATGGCAGAGTCTAACTTTTTATTATGGACATTGAACATGTTGAATGAGGAAACTAATGCGTGTAACGCAATGAAGCACTTCTGAAGTTCCGCAGATGTGCGAAGTGAATGGTGGTTTCCTCATGGAAGATGGTGTGTTTTTTATTCCTACATTATTTCATGCTATCTAAGTCAAAGAGAATCTACCCCTCCCATGCCTCCCAAATCAGCTGTCAGACATGTCAGATGCTGGCCTACACTGTGTATGTTGATTCCGTGAGCAATGGCTGCATAATAATTTCTCATAATTGGCATTAGGCCGGGGTCTAACGTTAATTGGCATGAGACTGACCCGTTTACCCAGCTGCTTGGTGACACAGTTTATCATGTGAAAGGGGGGGGGGGTGAGAAAAAATGCAATAAAAGTGATGGACCTTGCACTACATTCCATCAAGTCTGAAAATACCCTGACAAGCCGCAACAACCCCCCCCAAAAAAAAAATTGAAAGGAAACGGTAAAGTCTACTAAAAATAGTGCTTGACCCACTAGTTTGTTTCTAGACTATCGGTATCAAAAGGAAATCTAATATCACCCTCCCAATACCCCCCTTAAAAAAAATTAATGAAATATCAATCTAATAATAATACTTCTGACTGCAGACAGATCTTCTTTTTTTTTTTACTCCATCAAGTAGTCTTGACTACCCCTCCCCCAACCTAAAGAAGAAAAATCCACAATATTTCTAGCAAATTATACAATAGGAGAAGCAGAATTTGGTGATCTGTTTGCAGGAGCCTACTGTGTATAGACCAATGTTGATGGGTTTAGGGGGATAACTAGATCTGTATTTGTATCTTTTAATGTATCCAAATTGTGGCTTTAACGAAAATGTAGAAGTTGAAATATTGCATCTTTATGGGTACATTGTTTTAGTTTTAGCAAGTGTTAATATTCATTGCCATCCATGAAAATCAATATATAATCCACCTACTGCTAAATGTCATAGTCTGTTCAAAATTCCGTATACAGTTAACCTTGCTGTTGCATAAGTCAAACTTTCCCTAAAGTCGAATCAATTTGTTTTTACCAAATTTTGCAAAATATGTGTTATTTACATTTCCTAAATCAAATTTTGCATAAGTCAAACTGTTTTTTGTGGTCCGAACAGATGCGACTTATGCAAAGTTAACTGTAGATTATAGATCAGACCGGACCCCCAATTTATCTTTTTAGTTAATTCATTCTTTGCCATTTGCTTGTTTTCCTCTTCTAAACTTACAGATGGTGAAAAAGGGATCAGAGAAGAAGAAGGGGCGCTCTGCCCTCAATGAGGTTGTCACTCGTGACTACACCATCCATCTTCATAAGCGCATCCATGGCGTGTAAGTCAAGAGATCTTTTATCAACTCATTAATCATGTTCTTCCTGAAGTTGGGACATTGTAAAAAAAAAAGGGGGGGGGGGGAGCCCCAGACACTCAAGCCCAGTCCCATGCTAGTTATATGTTACACGATTTTGGTAAACCTTGAAAATTAAAACCTTTTTTGATCAAACTCTAATGTATTCTGGCATATTCAGCACTGTTGGGTTATTGGCTGAATTTTATTTTTTGTATACAGATGTAGTTCAAGGTAATGGGTTTTATCTTTGATTTATAGTAGTACTCTTTGCTTCATCATTGAAAATAACCAAACCCAACATTTATGTAAATGGTCAATTTAGTAACAGACTTCCACCAGATTTTGCATTTTGGTAGATAAACCCTAAAATGTGAATGGATTAACGTGTACCAGCCAAATGAAAGTTCATTAAGAAAGTCACTAGTGCTGATTTTGAGTACCGGTAGCCACGATTCAAGCAGTGAGAGTGCACACTTCATCTAACTTTTTTTTTTTGTTATCTTGATTATGTAGGACTTTCAAGAGGAGGGCCCCACGTGCTATCAAGGAGATCCGCACATTTGCCACCAAGATGATGGGCACAGAGGACATCAGGGTTGATACCAGGCTCAACAAGCACATCTGGTCACAAGGTGTCAGGTAGGAGGGCTTACATCCTGTATTTTTACAGATTAATCTGTCATGAAATCCCTTGATGCTCAGATATTTGCTCTGCCGATAATTAAACATACTATATTTCATCAAAGATAAAGAGTTGGGGTTGCTCTTATTGTATGATATTGACTGAGGAGTAATTACTAAAGCATGTGTGGTACAAGCAATGCTCTCTCTCTCTCTCTCTTGCTCTCTCGCTCTCTCGCTCTCTGTTCAGGAGAGTGTACTATGAAAAAGATCTTTTGCAGAGGAATGACAGATTGTGTTAAAGGGTACCAATCGCCAAACAATATTTTGCTCTGTATGTAGAGGTTCCATGTCATTATACTACATGTATATTCAAAATGTGGGCTTCAAATGTTACTTCTATAAAGAGATATTGCAAGATTTATTACAGTCTCTATAAGCTTAAAAGCAACTCGTGAGTACACTACTTGAAGCACCTGTAGGCGCTCGCCAAGATAAGGGCTTGCATGGAACCGGTTGATTATATACTTTCTGGCGGTACACAATTAATTTTTTTCAAGTGATTGGTACACTTTAAATGAATTGCTTCACAAGATAATACAAAATTGTGATCGAAATACTCATTGTCCTACCCAGTAGTTATTGATCGTCTTTTCTCTCTCTCTTGCACAGGAGTGTACCCTTCAGGGTGAGGGTAAGGCTTGCCAGGAAGAGGAACGAGGATGAGGATTCCCCACACAAGCTCTACACCCTCGTCACACACGTTCCTGTCGCATCGTTCAAGGGTGAGTAGACAGCAGTGTTCTGACATATGCTCCAGCGACAATTGCTCCGGGCTTTATTTCATCAAAGATATAGGGTTAGGGTTAGGGTTAGGATTGGGTTTTAGGTTAGGTTTAGGGCAAGGGTTACGTATCGTGTTTGGTCCAGGGTCAAAGTTTAGAATTCGGTTAGCGTACAAAATTGATGCGGTGCAATATTGGCTAGAGCATGTGTGATACAACCTACACAGCTCTCCAAAGAAAGGCGTTGTACTCCTAAAGCCCCAAAAATGACCCTAGTGGTTGGGGCAGTTTTCATTTGGATGGTATGGGTTTTCCCATCGGTGATTAATGCTCACTTAATCATGCTGTTCTAATAATGAACTTAAATGAAGTTAAGAGATTTATACCTTCTTCAAAATTATTGTGGCAATAAATGACTTTGGAGAGTTGTTAGAAGTAAAAGCTATATGGCTTGTGTATCTATCGCTTAAGATATTAGTAAATCTTTTTATGTATGAAGAGTTCGTTTTGGCAAGATGTTTTTGATCTTTACATTAAGAAATGGGGATAGCCAAGTACAACTAGTAACTTTTTGATTTGTTTGTTTTTTAATAGCCGGTATTAATTATTCTATTGTTCTATCATTATTTGCTGTCATCCTTGTGTAGAATAAATTTCATAGAATTAATCATTAGTGTAATTTTTCTCTTTTTTTTTTTACCCTGTTTTGTATCTTTTCAGGTCTGCAGACTGTGAATGTGGACAACCAAGATTAGAGATTTAAGATCAGAGAATAAAGAAGTCATTCACATGTGTACATGGTAGAAACATTTTGTCATCTGGTACTGCTTTGGAGTCCTTGTGTGATATTGCTCTGTAATGATTGGAATGACAACCAGTCAACCTCGCATGTGTTAACCTTGCAAAGTTGAACTGTTGTGAGAGCATTTGAACAGTCACGGAAAGATTCAAAACTTTTGTTCACTTTCTTTTATGAAGTTAATTTGGAATAAAGCACATTTATTTTGTGTGAGAAGAGGATATTTGCACATGTAAAAGAAATGAATACACATGTAAAAGAAAGGAACACACAAATTAAGGAGAAAAATGCTGATTGACTTGTGTGCAGGACAAAGATAAGATTTTCTTTGGTCAATACATGTAGTTTTGACCTCCCTTCTAAAGAGGTTGAATTTGTGCAGTTGTGATCATGACGAGTGTTTTAGCTTGGTGTACAAGAGCCGACTGGATTGACTAATGGTAGAGTCACGGTGTCTGTGCATGTACATAATTGGTGGAAGATGCCAGATCAGGAGTACCAGTTTGTAATCTTGTGAGATTTCAAAATCTAAATGCATGTACAGCAAATGAAGTACTAGTACAGTATGAGAAAGTGTGTGTGTTTGTTTAGAAAGATTTGAGAGTGAGAGAGTTGAGATGAGGTTGACTGACCTTGCTTCAAAAATGAAAAGTGAAAGTTAAAAATTTGAATAGCAAGAGAAAGCTCATTCTTATGTTTTCCGTAAAATTCTTTCTTTTGCCTCTCATCCCTGCTCCCTCTATCTACCTCTAATGTTATCCATATTTTCCATTCCTCCTTTACTCTCTTTGCCCATCTCTGCTCCCAAACTTACACTTTTCTCTTGATCTTGCATTCCACTTTTCTCTCCTCTCATCACTGTTAAAATCTTTTCTTCTATTCTGCTCTTTCCACCAGCTCTCTCTAATATGATCTTTCCTTTCCCCACCTTCCTCTTTCACACTCTATCCTACCATCTCTTCTTGATCTCTCGACTAACCTCTTCATTTTATATGCTGCTTGTTCCTTTTCATCTCTTCTCTATCTACCTCTTTACCTTCTTTTGTTACATTTTTTTTCCCATTCTACTTCCATTTTTTTTTCTTGTAATCTCTCTCGTGATATCCATCTAGTTCTATTTACATTTCACCTCCCTATGAACGTCAAATTTTTTTTCTTCCCATCTCTACATCTGTTAGTCTGCATCCCTCATCTCTCTCTCACTTATCCAGGTTTCCCCCTGCCTACATTTCTCTGTACACTGTATATTATTACTTACTCTGTCTCAATTTTATCGTCCGTTTCCTGTGGACCCTACCATGATCGATCTATCCACCCCATCTCTTTATCTCTCCATTCAATTCCATATTCCATGTATTTTCTCTCTATTGCCTCCGCTTCCTCCTTATTCTTCATCCTATCATCTCTTTCCTTCCTTTTTATTTTCATATTTCATTCCTCCCCTCTCTTCTTTTGTACTGTTTCTATTGCCCAATAATTCTTCACTTTCTCTCTCCACATGCCTTTGCTCAAAGCACAGCAATGCAATACATGTGCATGAAATTCAAGTGGCAGCATTTCAAATGTCTCTGTACATATATTATACATTTATTATACATATCAAAATATGAAAATACATTTACAAGCCAAGTATACTCTCCAGGCTGAATGAAAAAAAAACTTATGTACTTTTGAGAACCTAAATTAGGCAATCCCAATGGTGATTTGAAGGCTGGTATATAGCCATTCCCAAGATGCCAGTAATGGCCAAAGTAAAGATGACCATAGCTCTAAAACAACCATTCCTGTTTTGTGTTTGCCAACGTATACATATACATGTACAGTATGAAAAGCTTTATTCAATGCTGATTAATTGTAAGGACTCGTAAAAAAAGGCAATTCTATTTCTGTTTTCATGGTTTTTTTAAAGTTTGTATGGTTTTTGTTTTTAGGGAAGGGGGGGGGGGGGGAATATGACAGACAGCATATACATCTATATTCAGAGTAAAATACATAAGGTTTAAGACTTTAAATATACATGTACACTGTATAAGGACATCTAATTTAAGCAAAGGGATCACAAGATTATACAGATTCTCTTACAGTATTTTAATTAACAAGTTTAAAACAATTTTCATTCTTTCCATTGATTTTGCAGAGAAAATGTAAGTCTCCATTGCAAGCTAAGTGATAGATAAAATGAAAGTTTAATTCCTGTTTCCATGATAGTTGAATGTGGGTAATCCTCGGGGAATCTGTACAGTTGAAATATATCGCTGTATTTTCTAATCTGAGACAAAACAAAATCCATCCATCTGGAAGCCAGACGAAGCTCGTTTCTTCAGTGTAGATACGTTAAACAAGTAATACTCTGAGCATAGCATCCATTCCAAATCTATGCAGACATAATTCATGTTTCCTTGAGCCCAGCCCATATCAGGTCTACCACAGCGAAAAGTTTAATATTCCTGTCCAGATCTCGCCTCCAGGGGTCAGACCTGCTAACCACATTGCAACAATGGAATGCAGTAGATGACATGCGTCATTTGCAGTATCGGTCAGCTTTCATCTTCTCTCTCCTACATGAATAAATGAAGAAAAAATAGCAAAGAGAAACATATTACATGTATTTCAATAGCCACGTCACAAAAAAATCAGTACCAAATATATACATATTTTGTATACATATTATGTGGTATATAAAAGGATTTTTTTTTTTTTAAAGTGTCACATATCACAACTTCCTTGATCTAAAGATCTTAAAATGTGAAATTTATAATAAAAGTTACGTGCAAATCTGCTGAAATATATACATCATAGAAATGACAAATATATTTCTTCCAACAAATAATATCAGGACCTTGTTTCATAAAACCAACTGATAAAAAAGTTTTAAACACGATGAATGCGACTGCGTCTCCTATATGCCTCCGCCTAAATTCAGTTGATGGCTCAAACTCTTCTTACTAGAAATATTTGATAACGGTGCTAAAAACCACTAATTCCATGTAATTTCATGTAAATTGACCTCTGTGACCTCTGAACTTTGACCTACCTACCCCAAAATCTAATCAGTTCCTCTTTCTATGGGGATACATACTGGTACCAAGTTTGAAGTTCTCACCTCAGATAGTTCTTGAGATATCGCGGTAACGGTGCTAAAAACCAAGAATTTCATGTAATTTCATGTAAATTGACCTCTGTGACCTCTGAACTTTGACCTACCTACCCCAAAATCTAATCAGTTCCTCTTTCTATGGGGATACATACTGGTACCAAGTTTGAAGTTCTCACCTCAGATAGTTCTTGAGATATCGCGGTAACGGTGCTAAAAACCAAGAATTTCATGTAAATTGACCTCTGTGACCTCTGACCTTTGACCTCCTTACCCCAAAATCTAATCAGTTCATCTTTCTATGGGGATACATACTGGTACCAAGTTTGAAGTTCTCACCTCAGACAGTTCTTGAGATATCGCGGTAACGGTGCTAAAAACCAAGAATTTCATGTAATTTCATGTAAATTGACCTCTGTGACCTCTGACCTTTGACCTCCTTACCCCAAAATCTAATCAGTTCATCTTCATACAGGGAAACATACTAGTACCAAGCTTGAAGTTCTCACCTCAAACAGTTCTTGAGATATTGTGGTAACGGTGCTAAAAACCAAGAATTTTTATGTAATTTCATGTAAATTGACCTCTGACCTTTGACCTCCTTACCCCAAAATCTAATCAGTTCATCTTCATATAGGGAAACATACTAGTACCAAGTTTGAAGTTCTTACCTCAAACAGTTCTTGAGATATCGTGGTAACGGTGCTAAAAACCAAGAATTTTTATGTAATTTCATGTAAATTGACCTCTGTGACCTCTGACCTTTGACCTCCTTACCCCAAAATCTAATCAGTTCATCTTCATATAGGGAAACATAGTTACTAGTACCAAGTTTGAAGTTCTTATCTCAAACAGTTCTTGAGATATCGTGGTAACGGTGCTAAAAACCAAGAATTTTTATGTAATTTCATGTAAATTGACCTCTGTGACCTCTGACCTTTGACCTACTTACCCCAAAATCTAATCAGTTCATCTTCGTATAGGGATACATACTAGTACCAAGTTTGAGGTTCCTACCTCAAATGATTCTTCAGATATCGCGGTAACGAGAAGTGGGACGGACGGACGCACGCACAGACGCACGGACGCACGGACGGACGGACAACCCGAAAACATAATGCCTCCGGCACCCACCTTCGGTGGGCGGAGGCATAAAAATTGATAGGAATACCGGTAACTAAACTTGTTGCATTCAACTGGCTACGTAAATCTGTTGTAGAATTGGGGCATGAAAGAGTTTTATAAAATGACTATGAGTAATAATGGCTAACATATCTTCAGAAAATGATGCATTGCCGATAATTGTTTTAAACATGTGACTGAGCATGAATTTAAGATAATATGCTACTAAATCGATGTATTATTTTACCTGTCAAGAAGTGCTTCATGTAGTTTGCCCGTCTCCCTAGCCTTTGAGAGATTTGACCTCTCTGATTCATTGATGATCATCTTGTGATCCTGAAAACTCTGGAATTTTTTTCTGAAACGACAAAGTGAATAAACAGCAGTTCATCAAACCTGTGATTAGAAAGTGGTCTAAGGAAGCATAGTTTCACAATACAGTGAAACCTGCTTTAGCAACAACATGTATTGAAAGACCCTGTGCTTAAAGAGACCATTTTTTGTTTCACTTTAAAAGTATTTATCATTGAAACCTGTATTAAAAAATGTGGCCTGTAGATGAAAACCACCTGCTTATAAAAAGACCACCATTCTTGTCTACGCTTGGTGGTCTTTATACACAGTTTCACTGTAGTAGTTTTTCTATACATATATTTTGTATCTGTTCACTAGCAAGAACAGAAAATATGACTTCCATCATGAGATATATTATTAAACGAAGGATTTTCAAGTAATGGTCTACTCTCAACAATTTTGTTAAGGATCTCACGAACCTCTTCACACTCTTCCCCAAGCTTTTACAGGATCATGTTCAGATATCTTGCTCTCTTTTCCAATATGAATTCAGGATACCTTTTGAGATATCTCTTCATACTTTACTCAAATTAGATTTACTCTTTAGCACAGCATACATATTGATTCAATTAGGTTACAAACTTACCCTGCTATTTAACTGAGGGAGGATTACAAGTACGTAGTTACACCTTTTATACAGAGTTTTAATTCAGTTTTAAATAGTTTAACAAGGCAAACGCCAAGCGTTGTCTCGTCCGCATCTCACTGTACGAATGAGAATGTGAACTTAGGTCTGGCAGCTTTATTATACTAAGCTATAATGATGATGTTATATACATTTTACCCCTGGAAAATGAGACAATGCTGTTTGTGCATATAGTGTGATATAGTGACGCCTATAGTCAGAAAGATTTCATTTTGCAATTCAACTTACACAAAGCTGACCTCGCATGATCTGAGGTCACCTTTTTCTTCCTCGGGCAGTTCATCCTTTTTCTTCTTCACCAGAGAAGCATCACTTCTTATCTAGATAACAAAAGCATAACACCACACTCAAAACTTGAATATTTGTAAAAAATGTGTGCTCATTTTTTACTGTTTTCGTAAGTGATACTACATTCATAAAATAAATGAACTGCAAAGCATTGAAAAACTATTAACCTATCATCTACAACATTCAGAACTTCGAAATTACATAAAAGAAGCACCCACATTAGAACAATTTTAGGGCATCTTTAAAAACACATCTTTTCAAACTTAAATTATGATTACTGTAACCCATTTTACCCTCTCTCTCTCTCTCTCTCTCCCTCCCTCTCTCTCTCTCTTTCTTCTTTCATTAAAGTGCATAGAGACATAGTGACTTGTGATATGTGCTATACAAGAACTGCATATTATTAATAATCTCTATAGAAAATATACTTGATGGAGAGGAGCTCTCACTTGTTGACAAGATTTTGAACCTGACATTTTACTAAACATTCAAATAACTGGATACATTCCAGCAGCGGCGGATCCAGGATTTTGTAAAAGAGGGGGCATAGAGCCGGAAAAGTACACAATTAAGGGGGCAATTTTTATTCATTGTGTACTGCGAAAGGGATTAAGTGAAATTCACATCTACTTTCTGGGGAAAGGAAAGGTCACTTACTAGAATCATTTCATCAGGTCCTGCTTTCGTACTTGTTGCTACCAGGTCTCCTTCATCGTTGCATGACACAAAGCAGTTGTTGTATGCCAGCATAGCAAGGTTACCCTGGATGACAAAATACAAACAGAAGGGAGAAAGAGAAAGAGAAGGGAGAAAGAGAGAAAACATATAGAGAGAGGCATATAAGCATGCACTTGTCAAAAAAAATGTAGAATAGGTTCTCACGCTCGTTTTCAAATTTATGTCTGTAAAGACTAAAGAGACATTAAAAACATAAATATCATTTTCAGTTGGTGATTGGTTGTCTTTTTAGTGTGATTGGTTGTCTTTTTAGTCTTTTTTTTTTAAACATAACATTCTATTGGACTGCAAATAAATAAGACAAACAGACTTACATCTTGAAAAACTGGTTCAAAGAGTTCCCTTGGACCCATGGCATCTGACCTGCCAATCACTCTCTTCTTATCGTCCACTGCAAGGAACTTCCCATAGCCAGTCTTGAAGGCTACTTTACTATCTGAGACAGGGATAGCAGTTATCTGCTCTGGGGATGCTGGACCTTCAGCAGCTGTAAATAAACAAAGGATCATCATGAGTTTGATGACCATGCTTTCAAAAATTGGCTTGTTTTTATTTTAACATCGAGTAGCTGTACATCTCTAAATAATTCACTTATGGAAATGCACAGTAATTGACAAGTGTCAGAGTAAAAAGAAATCACAGATTGATCTGAAAATCAAGCTTAATTTGAACATTGATGAAGTGCATTTTTTTTTCTTTTAATCTAAAATTGCATAAATTGAGGCAGAAAAATATAATTGTATGTACATCAAAGACATTAGAAATTCCTCCTAATTCTGTGTAATAATTTCTATGTCTATCAAATATCTGAATTGACATATTTCTTACAGGCAACAATTTAGTAATTATTGATAGAATCATTGCACTTTGCATTTTAGGTTGCAGCATCCCAAACTGTATTGTGTATTTATTATTCATACTTACTTGTTTTGTGAGGAGCTCCTAGAGTAAAGAGACCATTGTCCATGGAAAAGAGAAAAGTCTTTGGACCCATCTCTATCGCAATATTTCCCTTGATGTCCTTGAATTCAGTAACTGCCCACCAGCCACCTACACACAACAGAAAATCAATTAAAGTGTACCAATCACAAGAAAATATATTTGGGTACAGTAACATGAAGAAAATAAAGGATATTTTAAAAAAAATAATAAACCAAATTTGGACTTAGATTCCGTGCGGGCCCTATTCTTTGAGGGGGCATCGACTAGTCTCTTCACAAGTCACATATACGTTTATTGAGAGCGTATTCAAATCTGTAATATTTCTTTACAGAAGTAATATTTGAAGCCCATATTGTGAATATACTATTGGGACACGGAACCTCTAACATACGGAACAAAATATGTTCGGGTGATTGGTCTCCTTATAAAACCTAAACAATGCAAGTGAGTGATAAGAGCTGCACTACCTTTAAATAAAGTTTATTAAAAAAAATAATGACTTTATCATTTATCTGTACAGGGGGGTGTTTCATAAAGCTGTTCGTAAGTTATGCACGACTTTACGAACGACTGGTGATCAGTTCTTGTGCTAAATGACCACGTTTACACAGAGTGAACTCGAGTTCAAATTCGACAGCGAATTCAATTGCGACCTTGGATTAGCATAAATTATTTTTCGGTGGGCTGTTTACACCAAGCGTTGGACGAACTCGAATTCAGAAGGAAAGTGAATTCGACTTGATTACGCCCTCGCTTGGTGGGCCGGAATATCGTGATTATCAACTTCCGGGTTAAATTTGTGAAAACCCCGCGAGTGAGTTCAAAATGGCGGTAGCGAGCAGTCATTTTGATCTGGTTTCGTATGATTTTACGTCGGAATAGGAATATCCTGATCAATAATTATATGCGACAGCAACGTGTCAGATCTGCTCGTCGAGCAGACCGTTTAAGAAGATGGCGGGAAGATTTTTTTCTTCAATCCAGCCGCTTCTGTTGTTTTTTTTTTGGGGGGGGGGAGGGTGGGGGGGGGGGGCGAAAGACTGCAAAAGGTAGAATTTACAAGATACTTCAGTGATTTACTGGTTAAATATTGTTTAACATTAAAACAGTTTGAGCTATGCAACGCAATGCTTCATTCATAGTGTAATTTTCCAATATCTTTGCCTGAATAAACCTATAAACTTGACAACTCTGTTAAGCCTCCACGTCAGTTTTTCACACATTTACCTTTTGTACATGGGTCAGAATATGTGACCCGCTCCCACAAATCTGCCGTAGGCCTAATGGATAAAATTTTATTTTAAAGATTTGCTTGTAGCTAAATTGCTCAAAAAACAAGCTTTTTCTATTGATTTGGATGTATTGTCTGGATTGTCCTGGTGACTTCGGCGGGTTTTGTAGGATCATTCGTGCGTTGTGGTTCACTTGTTGGATGACGCTTATTTACTGACGCGTTGCTTAGCAATACCGGAAGTGACGTATGACGGGGTCACTGGCTGGATATTTACTAGTCGACTTTCAATTACGTGTCCGTTCACACAGCAATTAGCGAATTTAAATTCGATAAAAGTCGAGTTTGAATTCGATAAATGTTGCTCTGGGTCGTCATTCGAATTCGAGTTTTGAACTCGAGTTCTAATTGCGACTACCCTGTTTACACACAAATGAACTCGAGTTCAAATTCGACTAAAGTCGACTTCAGTCTCTGTGTAAACGGGGTCAATGATTGAAAATCTGATTAGTATAGCACCCAAGAACATGTTACAGTCGTTCGTAAAGTCATGCGTAACTTTACGAACAGCTTTATGAAACACCCCCCAGGAATACCTAAAGGAAAGCATGAAAATGGATGATCAAGTTAATCAAATAAGCGAGCAGTACAGTGGAACCTCGTTATAACAAACTCTCCTTATAACAAGGTGATCTTACCAGTCCCACTTCCTTGTATTCTATTGTTTTTTAGCCCTGATATAACAAGGTTTCGATTTAAAGAGGTAATTTCTTTGGTCCCAAGGAATTTGTTATAACAAGGTTCACTGTATCTTACAATAGGGATCATTTTAGTCTTCAAACGAATACAAACTTATGTGAAATTACAAATATTTTTTGAACATTTATCAGACCTAGGTAAAAAGGGAAATTTGTAAATATGGCAAGTTTTCATCATGATCTCTATAATGGATTAGTATTTTACCGTGCTTGTCTGCATCCTTTTGTTTCTCGCTACTAGCCTGCCCCTCTTCATGTTCTCTCTTTCGCTTCTTCTTGTGTTTCTTTGAACTTCTGCAGTTAAAATAAAAAATAGAATACAACAATCACATACAGATATATATCTGACAATTTGCAGAACATCTTTTGTTACTGACTTGAGCCATCTCCCTACCCACTTCGCTTAGCTCAAGTCAACATCATTGAGATGACCCTATAAAACGTCAGATTTTTTCCTATTTTTAAACAAATCAAAATAGTTGTACGATTTTGCTTGGAAATCATGGAAATGGTGTTATTTTTTGAAAGTAAAATGAAATTGGATCCTCCAGGCTAACTTAACTGCTTAATGAAGTAAAAACAGTTTTTGTTCATGTTCTTCAAGAAAATGTATTTAATACTATAGTAAAAACAACAAAGAAGACATAAGTTTTGAAACGGAACATGTTTCGGAGTCATACTCCAACATCTTATTTAATACTATCCAAATCACATTCAGTCAGATTCAGAAAACTGACGCGACGACGACCGGACATAGCTGGGAATCGGCAGAGATCGGGATCACATGCTACCAGACACATGCTGCTAAAGAAGTTGGATTCCGCTCACCAATGACAAAGTCACCTCGAGTTGGGCAATTCAACAGGTAGCAGCTAGGTAAGTCCTGGTAATCAGTAGTATTATTAATGACAATGTTATTCACCTAGGCTATAGTTCGGTGTGGCCTAGGGCACGCTGACTAGTAGACCGAAAATTCTGTCTCTCGTTCGTTAGCCTCTTATTTGGATAGGGTCGGCTCTTCACTTAGAGACAGAAACGCTCCATACACTCGCCTGTGCAAACTCACTGACCGCCGAGGAACAGTAGGCATGTCGTTGTTAAAATGTGAATATTACGATTTTTAAAAATATTTGTGTAAATTAAATAGATTAGGCCTAGGCTCTATACTTAAACGAACATGTTCAACTTACCAATTTGACTGTTATTCCTTTTAATGCTCCTTTTTCAGGTAATTCAGGGTCCAAGGTTTTCTCCGTTTGAAAATCTTCCAGCCGTATTCAAACTGTTATAGTGTGTAAGTCAATGTGTATTCGGTTTGCACAGCAGAGTGATACGGCCGTTTCTGTCTCTAAGTGAAGAGCTAACGAACGAGAGACAGAATTTTCGGTCTAGCTGACTAGTAGTAGTAATCTCTTTAGAAATTCTAAGCTCTAAATTCTAAACAGTCTAAACTGCGCCTAAACTGCGCTTAATTTTATAATACCTGATATTCTAATAGAATACCAGGTATTATAAAATTAAGCGCAGTTTAGACTGTCATGACTGTAGATAGGTATGTGAAATGCCCGTGCGCTTGCATCGCAAAAGTGGTTCCAAAACTGTGTTTCCGTTTTCTACCAGCTTTCGGGTTATGCTGTGAGGGGTACCCTGACAAAAGCTTTCGCTGTGCCCGTATTTGCATGTCAATGTGCACAAAAAGGGTATCAACGCAGAGCTGAGACCACGAACTAGTGTGTGAAAAAAAAATTTTATCAAAAGGATATCCAGACGTTGTTTCACATGGGCCTGAACTACCCTGATAATTTTGAGTCATCATAATCATCATTATTTTTCATGAAGGTAAGTGATTTAATTGATTTCAATTGTTTACAAATTCATTTTCATTAATACTTAACACATTAAAAAAGTTTAATGGAAATTTATCGTTGCGAAATAATTTTTTTACTTTGCGAAATTTTCCATGTCAGAACTATGTATACACGTTAGCTCACTCCACCGCGAAGCAGCGTCAGCTTCCGCCGGCAGCGGCGGCGGAGATCCGTAGGTTAACCTGTTGGCGTTAGCATGTGAATTTTGACGATGGATATACAAAAGTGATGAGATTTCGATGCTAAATTTCATTAATAGACAATTGTTTTTCTTCATCAAAATATTATGGCAATATCCCATATTAAGGTAATTATCAGAAATATGAAGTGTGTTAGTGAAATGCTGTTCTATTTTTGTTGACAAATTCATGTTCTAATAAGCTGACCAGGGGTACCAAACTTTTCAGGATAGGATGAAGTTAGGTAATTTTTAACTTAAGGTCGTTTGGGATGTATATTGGTCACAACATTTTTTTTTGCCGTATTGAATAATATTGTACAATTTCCGCGACCAAAAAAAACAGTGTTTTGCGACTTGTAAAATGCCCTTAAATATTTCTTAAATATCCATCCAATTTGAATAATTCAAAAACTATTGCATTTCTCTTTTCTAGACCTTTCTGTTGATACCAAATTTGTCAAGAATTAATCAATTTGAAATTTTCATTTAACATACCTACTGACAGTAGTATGATGCCTTTACCTAATACCGACCTCTTAACGATGTTTTCAACGACAACGGGAAAGATTCTTCATGAAACGTAATGAAAATTCATCAGACTACAACCCAAATACTGGGGAACAAGATCCAGGTACTGACGAGCGATAATACTTGCGCGTTCTTGTAGAAATGACGTCAAAATAGAGTCATATCATTTTACGCATAGAGGGAGAAGTGCGTCTTATTACCGAACCCTGCACATAAGTCAATGGCAATTTATGAAAAGAGATTATTTTAATGAAAATATGAAAAATTAACAATAAATTGATAATACTTACGTTTTTATTCCTCATCTTGCTCTATTTTGGCTGTTCTCAACGTTACTAGGCATTCTACGCGTAGTCCCATGCGTTGATTTGCAAGACGCGCGCTAGATGCCATGATACGCTTAATGGTCGGTATTATGACTGGTCGGTATTAGGTGAAGTGATCATACTGCAGAGGAAAACTTAGTAAAGAAATTCTTGTTCATTTCCAGGCATGCCAGGTCAAAATCTTAGGTGCGCAGACATAGGGCTCTCCTTCATACATGTGGTTGAGCCGTTATACTCGTTAACAATGTCGTCAGTCATGTCAGTGAATGCGTGCCTAAATCTCGACGAAGCAGTGCAGGACTTCCGAATTCGGAATTTCGGACAACATCAATTAGCGCCACTAACCAGCCTGCGACGCTGCCGTCACTCATGGGCTCCACCGCTCTGGAGTTCCGTTAACCCTGCTGCAGAGTGCAGGGCCGGCATTACGAATTAACTAATGAAATCGAAGACCACGAATAAACTGACTTACGATTTGTGATCAGAGCTTCCCTTCAATTTCAGCTTTCCACCTTTCACAGATTTGTATTCTGACATTGTCCCCGAACAAATTTGCTGCCTTTTCGTTGGATTTACACAGCCAGGCCGGGATTGCGAATGATTGCAAACTCAAACCTAAGGACGCGACGTCGTCCGGCGGTGGCATGGTTGAGGCTATGTTAATGTTGGCGTGATTTGGGCACCCTCATTATTATTCATGAGCTCGGATTCCGCGCGCGCGCTCTCTTCCATAGAGATTGTACATGATGCATCGAGGGTGCGTGAGAATACCTACCAGGACTTCGAATATTGGTTAGACAGTTAGTTTGGCGCGATTCCAGGATTATTGGCGTAATTTTGGCATTTCTTTGTTTTTACAATTGAAATCACTTAAAAGAATGGAAATAAAGGTGTCATATTGTGAGATTCAATGTACAAAATGATATCCAACCCTTAAAATATCAATAAATGTAAACAGATAGAACTTTTCCGACTTTCCATTTTCTTCTTGTTTCATATTTGACAAAGTACAGTAAGACTGGCGCGATTCCAGCATTATTGGCGTAATTTTGGCATTTCTTTGTTTTTACAATTGGAATCACCTAAAAGAATGGAAATAAAGGTGTCATATTGTGAGATTTAATGTACAAAATGATATCCAACCCATAAGATATCAATAAATGTAAACAGAAAGAACTTTTCCGACTTTTCATTTTCTTCTTGTTTCATATTTGACAAAGTACAGTAAGACTGGCGCGATTCCAGCATTATTGGCGTAATTTTGGCATTTCTTTGTTTTTACAATTGAAATCACCTAAAAGAATGGAAATAAAGGTGTCATATTGTGAGATTCAATGTACAAAATGATATCCAACCCATAAGATATCGATAAATGTTTAACAAAAAATAAAATCCGACTTTTCATTTTCTTCTTGTTTCATATTTGACAGTATAGTGAGACTGGCGCGATTCCAGCATTATTGGCGTAATTTTGGCATTTCTTTGTTTTTACAATTGGAATCACCTAAAAGAATGGAAATAAAGGTGTCATATTGTGAGATTTAATGTACAAAATGATATCCAACCCATAAGATATCAATAAATGTAAACAGAAAGAACTTTTCCGACTTTTCATTTTCTTCTTGTTTCATATTTGACAAAGTACAGTAAGACTGGCGCGATTCCAGCATTATTGGCGTAATTTTGGCATTTCTTTGTTTTTACAATTGAAATCACTTAAAAGAATGGAAATAAAGGTGTCATATTGTGAGATTTAATGTACAAAATGATATCCAACCCATAAGATATCAATAAATGTAAACAGAAAGAACTTTTCCGACTTTTCATTTTCTTCTTGTTTCATATTTGACAAAGTACAGTAAGACTGGCGCGATTCCAGGATTATTGGCGTAATTTTGGCATTTCTTTGTTTTTACAATTGAAATCACTTAAAAGAATGGAAATAAAGGTGTCATATTGTGAGATTCAATGTACAAAATGATATCCAACCCTTAAAATATCAATAAATGTAAACAGATAGAACTTTTCCGACTTTCCATTTTCTTCTTGTTTCATATTTGACAAAGTACAGTAAGACTGGCGCGATTCCAGCATTATTGGCGTAATTTTGGCATTTCTTTGTTTTTACAATTGGAATCACCTAAAAGAATGGAAATAAAGGTGTCATATTGTGAGATTTAATGTACAAAATGATATCCAACCCATAAGATATCAATAAATGTAAACAGAAAGAACTTTTCCGACTTTTCATTTTCTTCTTGTTTCATATTTGACAAAGTACAGTAAGACTGGCGCGATTCCAGCATTATTGGCGTAATTTTGGCATTTCTTTGTTTTTACAATTGAAATCACCTAAAAGAATGGAAATAAAGGTGTCATATTGTGAGATTCAATGTACAAAATGATATCCAACCCATAAGATATCGATAAATGTTTAACAAAAAATAAAATCCGACTTTTCATTTTCTTCTTGTTTCATATTTGACAGTATAGTGAGACTGGCGCGATTCCAGCATTATTGGCGTAATTTTGGCATTTGAGATCGAGATCAGAGCGAGCGCGATTAAATTAGCGCGGCGCGCCCGTACTTATGAATATTCATAATTGCTCGTTCAATAGCTGCCCAAATGACGCCAACATAGCCTCAACCTCCGGCGCGCGGTACAAAGTCTTTGGTATTGGTCCCGGGTGAGTGACGCGGCTGCTGCGGCCCCTGTTTGGTTCATGGAATATGAGAGGCGTTTGGATTCCAAGTTTGATGACCTGCATAAGAGGCTGGATTTTCATGAAGCTGCTTGTGAAGAAAAGTTCCAACATCTAGAGAAGGAATTGGCTGCAGCTTTTGATAAGATTGATGACCTTGAGAATAGGTCTAGAAGAAACAATCTCATTTTTTTCAACTTCCCTGAAGGTGAGGAGCCTGATTCAGCCAGTGGATGCAGTGAGTTGATTTCATCTTTTTTGGCCTCTGTAGACAAGAATCTTGAGCATGTCCAGATCGAGAGGGCTCACCGCACACCACCATCGCGTGGGCATCCCCAGAATGGAGGCCAGGTCAAGCTGAAGGATCGTCCAA
Organism: Heliocidaris erythrogramma; assembly: GCA_025617745.1. Classification (NCBI taxonomy): domain Eukaryota; kingdom Metazoa; phylum Echinodermata; class Echinoidea; order Camarodonta; family Echinometridae; genus Heliocidaris; species Heliocidaris erythrogramma. The sequence goes on from CM046867.1 coordinate 37,460,737, forward strand.
TCCATGTTTGCTTCAGTTCGTTTCAAGATCGAATGAGGGTCCGGAAAGCATGTGTTGCTGCGTTCAAGGAGGGGTTCAAGTACAAAGAGAGATCAAAGCTGTATGTTGCAGAGGATTTTAGTCATCGCGTTCAGGCTCGCCGTAAAGCTCTCTTGCCTGAGTTAAAGATGTTGCAGCAACAAGGAAAGCGAGCTTTTTTTGTATACCCTGCGACAATTAAGTATGTTCAAGATCACCAGCTAAAGGTTCACAAGCCAGGTGTCTGAATTGCAAGTGAAGTACACCATAAACACACTGATTATCACAGTGGCTTTCTCATACAAACCGTCTGACTTTTACAGATAGCTTTTAAACTTTACAAGAAACATGCTTTAATGCTTCTCAACTTGTTTGTCACCAGGTTATTAAAGTGATGTCGGTCTTTTTAAACATAATTTGTTCATTCAAACTTTTTCAGGAATCCTCGGGTGCCCTGGAGGTGCCTTGAGCTTGGTTCCCCATGCTATGCAGTTGGGGATAATACTAGCTTTTCATGTTCTTATCCTTGTTGGTATTGGTTCATTATGATGAATTATGAGGCTCTAAGGGTTTTTTTTTATTCTTGCCGCATACTGTCGGCTGCCCTTCCAGTTTGTTTTGTTTTTTTTGTGGGTGTTTGTGGTTATGTGTCTTTTTTTGAGTGTGTGGTGTGTGCTCTTTCCCCAGGGGTCTTTTGTCATGAATCAAGTTCTGTACATCTTTAGGATATTACTTGTTTGGTCAACTCATTGTTGCGACTCTAGGTTTTTATTGTTGTATGATATTACAGATTAATACTTTTAATTGCAGAGGTCTGCAAGACAATTTTAAAAGAAAGAAAGTTTTTAATTTTTTAAGAGAATTTGGGTTTGATATAATCTTTCTTCAGGAAACCCACTCTAGGATAGATGATGAGAAGCTGTGGCATACTCAGTGGAGAGGAGATGCAGTTTTTGGCAGCTATTCTTCCAACAGCCGAGGTGTGGCTATCTTGTTTAAACCTTCCTTGAAAATATCAGTTTTATCTTCTCACCTGGATCCTGAGGGAAGATATATTATCCTCCATATTAAGGTTAACGATGTGCACTTTATTCTTGTCAATATATATGGTCCTAACAGAGACTCGCCCGATTTTTTTGTAAATGTTTTTGCTAAGTTAGATGAAATAGGTAACGCTCATATCATTTTAGCAGGTGATTTGAATATTGCTGTAGGCCCTTTAGATTACGAGGGTTCAAATGCAACCCACTCTAACGCTCGTGCCAAAATTGCTTTTAATATGTATGTAGAAGAATTAAGTCTCGTAGATGTATGGAGAAGAAATCATGCTCACGACAAGGTTTTTACACGTCATCAGAAAACTCCATTTGTTTCCTCTAGGTTAGACTATATATTTATTTCCAGTGATTTGTTGAATTGTGTAAAAAAATCTAAAATTGTGACTGGTATTTGTTCTGATCATTGTATGGTAACATTAGCATTGTCACTGAATGATTCACCTCGGGGCAAGGGATATTGGAAACTGAACATTGCACATTTGAAACATTCAGAATTTTGCAATTTCATTAAAGACAAAATTAACGAATTTAAGGAAATTCATGCGGAATCTGATCTAAATCCACATATTATTTGGGATGCATTCAAATGTACAATGGCTGGGCATTGTATGGAGTATTGCAGTAGAAAGAAAAAAGAAAAGAACTTGATTAAGAATAATTTGCTGAAGAGTATATCCTTACTTAAAGAAAAAATTGGTTCATTAAAAAAGGATAATAGTTCAAATGAAGAATTGCAAGAGTTATATAGGAAATTAGAAGCTGAAGAAACACAGTTGAATGAACTTCTGGATACCGAAACTGCTGGTTCTATAGTAAGGTCTAGATTAAAGTGGGCTGAACATGGAGAAAGAAGCTCTAAATACTTTTGTAATTTAGAAAAACGGTCCTATGAAAGAAAAACTATACGCCAATTGAAGGTGAATAATGAGCAAATCATCACTGATCCTAAAAGAGTGCTTCAGGAAATTCATTCTTTTTATAAAGCTTTATACTCTTCAGAAGTATCTCTTGAGGACAAGGACTATGTCAAGGATTTTATCGCCCCTTTGAATTTACCTACCTTAAAAGATGAGTCAGTTTCTGCTTTAAACAGACCTATAACCAAAAATGAACTCTGGACCACGTTAAAGACTATGGGCACAAATAAAAGTCCAGGACTCGATGGCCTTCCCTGTGAATTTTATTTAACCTTTTTCAATGATATCATAGACTTATTACTCCACTGTTATAATTATTCTTTTCAAGAAGGGATTTTATCACAATCTCAAAGAAGTGGAATAATCACCCTTCTTCCAAAAAAGGATAAAGATCCACTGTTTGTGAAGAATTATCGCCCTATCTCTTTACTGAATGTTGACTATAAATTACTAGCCAAAGTTATGAGCTCCCGTTTGAAGTCCTGTATAAATTCTCTGATACATACAGATCAGCAAGGGTTTATGAAGGGACGCAACATTGGGGCCAATATTCGGGTTATAATTGATTTAATTGAATACACAGACTATATGAATGAGCCAGGTACAATTGTTTTATTAGATTTTGAGAAAGCGTTTGATAGAATAGAACATGAATATTTATTTTCAGTTTTGGACTACTTTCATTTTGGAGAAAATTTTATTAGATGGATTAGGACTTTTTACAATGACAGAACTAGCTCTGTGTTAAACAATGGTTTTATGTCCAATCCAGTTGCAATTAATAGAGGCATATTCCAGGGTTGCCCAATATCCCCTCTTTTATTTATATTAGCTATTGAAATTCTGGCTATTTCAGTACGACACAATCCAGAGATTAAGGGAATTTCAGTTGGCAATTTTGAAAAGAAGATAAGTCTTTTTGCTGATGACACAACATGTTTTTTAAATGGTGAAACGGCTTCCTTTAAACATTTATTTGAAACTTTGACTCAGTTTGCAAAGTTTTCAGGTTGTCGCATTAATTTAAGTAAGTCAGATGCTATTCATATAGGAAATTTGAAAGGCAGTACTGTTATTCCACAGGATGCATTAGGGTTGAATTTGAGATTAAAAACGTTTAAGGCTTTAGGAGTTGTTTTTTCATTGAACACAAAAATGCTTTATGAACTGAATTTTGTTCCCAGACTTGTCATTATAGAACAGGTTTTAAATTGTTGGAGGCATAGAAGCCTATCCTTGTTGGGCAAAATAGCTGTTGTAAAGTCACTTTTACTCCCCCAATTGTTATTTCTGTTTTCAGTATTATGCATTGACTTGCCAAACTCTTTCTTTAAAAGATTGAATGGTTTGCTTTTTAAATTCATTTGGAGCAATGGCAATGACAGAGTTAAGAGAGATATATTATGCAATGATTATGAAGAAGGGGGTCTGAGGATGATTAATCCTTTAGTCTTTGCACAAGCGCAAAAAGTTCTGTGGATGGCTAAACTCCTAGACGATAAATATGAAAGTTGTTGGAAAACAATAGAAATAAATACCCTTTCTATCTTTTGTGATGATTATCTTGCCCTTTTTAAGGCAGATGCCCCAGATTCAGTTTTGGCAAAACTTAAAAATTGCCAGTTAACAGCATCTATTAAGACATGGTATTTATATAGGCAAGAGATGAAAAGAGATTTAGGTTTATGTCAGTTTCATTTACAAGATTTTGTTTGGTGGAATAGAAGTGTAAGATTACAACATAGGACACATTTTTTCTATCCAGTTTGGTATGAAAGGGGTATTCATTCCATTTCTCAATTGCATAATGGTTTTGGTAACCCCAAAACATTTGAAGACCTTGTAATTGAGTTTGACATTCCTATTAAAGACCGCAGAAAATATGACTCCCTCATGAATGGCATATTTTTGGATTGGTTTGATAATTCTCTGAATGTGGAGGGGAATATATTTAATCAAATTGTAAACGATCTGCTAAGTCAAAAGAAAATGTCTAAGTATACATACAATATTCTGCTAAAGAAATACAGTTGTACTAATACCAAAAGGGAGAGTAAATGGGAGGAACTCTTTGGCCATCAACCCAAAGAGAAGGATTGGTCAATGATTCATAAGAGTAACTTTTGTTGCACAATTGAGACTCAGTTAAGGAGTTTTTATTTCAAAGTATTTCATAATGCTATTGGTTTCAATACATTTTTGTTCAAGATTGGGAGAAAGGAGTCTGCTGATTGTTATTTTTGTTCAGATTTTCAAGAAACTTTAGATCACCTGTTTTGTGACTGTAGAAAAGTTGTACCATTGTGGGAAAAGTTGGTGGATATGATTAACACTAGCACTGATGACAGTTATAATTTGACGTTGTCAAAATTTAATTATTTGTTTGGGATACAGTCAAGGGACAAACACGCCTCTTGTATTAATTTTCTCTGTTTATGTTTAAAATATTATATTTATTCCTGTAGGTTTCAGGGAAAAGAGCTTATTTTCGAAGCTTTTGTTTCAATGGTAAAGTTTAAACAAAAAATAGAATATAAAATTGCCCAAAAGAAAAACAAGTTACATGTCCATTTTAAGAAATGGTCTATCAAGCTTAACTGAAATTTTGTAGTAGTCTTGCAAAGCTCTGTTGTCCTTAACATCTTTATTGACTTCTTGTAATGTAAACCTGCCCCCCTGGGAAAGTATGTGAGTGTGTGTGTGTGTGTGTGTGTGTGTGGGTGCATATGCGGTGCCTGTTTTGTAGTTTTAAGAAGCTATTAAATCTATATACTGTTGCTCTTACTCTGTTAATTTTTGAAGAAATAACAATAAAAACAGAAAAAAAAAATAAAAAAAAAAAAAAAAAAAAAAGTCTTTGGTATTGGTCATAAGAAGAGACAAAAACCTATGGAAAAAATTCCGAATGTCGGCATGCAGCGTAGTATAATCTGTAGATCTACTACATGTATCTACTTCAAATTCTTTGAATCACTACAGGCCTTTCGTAACTTTCAACTTTGGAGCAGCTTATTGGTCATTTTCTTTTTCTTTTTTTCATTTCATCAACAGCAATATGATAAGAAAACAAAGAATGTATATAAAAAATCGAATCGATTTGCATATGCAATAGGATTATAATTTTTGTCAAAACAGAATAGAAAATAACAGCAAGATCAAAAGAAAATATAACATATGCAAAACATGTTTAACGGATATAAATGTAGTAAAGAACCTCAAAACAAAACATAACGTCTTAAATTGTATGAAAAAGTAAGACAAATTTTATGATGAAAGAGTGTCACTGTGAGACTCAAGCGGCTTAGTTTACAGAGTAGTAGTAAATTAATCCCAAAAGAAAGAAATTGGTGCAGTTATAAAATAATAATTTGGAAATTTTTAGTAATTCTTTAGGATGGGTAGGGTCCTCAGTGTCTCCATCAATGAGTTCCAAGTTAACTGTGAAAAAAGCTGATATTTACCTAATCGCATTATGAAACTTCTGTAGAGAAAATTTTCTTTTAGCACGGACGAGGTTTATATAAAATTATAGTAAACCAGTTAAGGGTTTATAAGTATTAGTCACTTAAGTTAAAGCTACAGTTTGGCTTTATAATTATTATTATTATTATTATTACTTATAACGCGCTTTTCCCATTAGGCTCAAAGCGCTTATAATAAATTAAATCATCTACAAACTATAAACTATGAAAGATGTGTTTTTAATGCCTTTCTGAAAATTATTACTGATGAAGACTGTCTAATATAGAAAGTGACAAATTATTCCAGTATTTTGAAGCTGACACAGTAAACGTTCTATCACCAGCTAATGTTCGAGTTACTGAATATAATTATAATAATTAATATATTACAATCAGTATATTAGGGATTCATAAAATTATATTTCTGGAAAACATTTTTTAATGAAAATTACCCTCTACACCCCGCCCCACCCCCTCCCCTCCCCCCTTCGACACCCGTGTGGCCGTCGGTCTCCCAACTCAGGCAGAAAGTAGTATGTGGGGGGAGGGGGGAACACGGTTGGGAATAACATTTTAGGGAGCCTCCCTTCCAATATTAGGGCCAATTAAATTATTACTGAATGCCTTGGAAAGGGTCCCAACGGATTCCCCAAATTAAAGGGATACTCAACCGCAGATTGTGGACGTTTTTATGCCGTGAGAGGACACCGTGATCGTTACCTGATCATGCCGTTGCCCTGCGTGGTGCAAACTTCGGATAGACTGGTCACCACGCAACATGCACGCTCCGCCTGAGCTCGAGCTCTCGCGCGAGATTCGGTCGGCTTCGTGCATGTAGTCCGAAATGTAATCCCAGCAGTCCGACGGACGCGTTCGATGCACTAACTTTGTCTTTTTGTACGAGTGAATGGGGCTTACGCAATCCTGACTTTCCCCACGACCGCCTGGTGGTGTATCCCTTTAAAAAGGGGAAGTAATACTTGGTTTTGATTGAAGCAGGAAAATCAGACCAGGGTTTGTGAAATATTTTGTAAAGATTTATACGTGCAGAAACATATTGGGCCTATAGATATAACTTGGTTTCAAGTTATCATAATACTCTTGGACAAAAATTGAAAATTTGTATTATCAATATCAACAAAATAATTGGTGAGTTGTGAACCAATGACGTCACAAACTCATGACTGATTTGCCAATTTTTTTAGTGATTTTCATTGTTTTCCCTTAAGTTCATGTCCCTATAAAGTCATAACTTTTCGTACAGTTGTCCGATTTTCTCTTCGAAGGTTTTTTTTAAATCTCAGTAGGCCTGATTTTTCTGCTTCAAGTAAAACCAAGTAATTCTTGGACTGAACTTCCCCTATAATATATTCTCTAACAATTCGGGGCCTCGATCTGGGCATCGTTTCATCAAACCGTCATAAGTACAAGTTCGCCGACATCCCATTGAAACGCATGTTAATTTTAATACACGCGTTTCAAAGGGATGTCGGTGAACTTGTACTTTTTTATGACCGTTTGATGAAACGCTGCCCTGGTCTTTTCTGATGCCTTGATTCGCCCAGAGATATAATAGTGGAACAGACATAACAAATCCAGTCTCGGCATGAAATATATCTTCTAGTACTCAATATTTGGCATGGCTGAGATACAGTGCATCTTCAATTGTTTTATTATGAACAACCTAATTGGATTTTTTTTTTTAAATTATGATCTCAACTCCCAGTTTAAATGTTTGTAAGCCTTCTCAAAGACACCATGAAATAAGTTAGCGAAAACGAAGTTTTGGCTGCTAGATTCAAGAACTTCAACGTGAGTTTTTAGAAAAGAAAGCCCTGTATTTTTGGTAATCAATGACGGTATTTCACGACGAAGTGGAAATTGAAGACTTTGAATATGACGAGGAAACGGAAATATATCACTACCCATGTCCATGTGGTGACAGATTTGAGATAACGAAGGTTAGTGAAGGCTTTTGATTCCATTTTTTGTTGTTCGGTCCCATATGCATGCATTTGGTGATGTAGTCTAGACTCCTTTAAACTTACTTAAGCTCACTCACGGCACTCACGGGTACATTTCTGTAAAATAGTTGGTATTTTCTGTCGCATGTACTAAAGATATGGGGGGAAAATAAGATAAATATTTTAAATACTTGCTTTCAAATTCAGCCCTTAAAAATCTCACTCCTACCTCAAATCACTCCCGGGTACATTTCTGTAAAATAGTTGGTATTTTCTGTCGCATGTACTAAAGGTATGGGGGGAAAAATAAGATAAATATTTTAAATACTTGCTTTCAAATTCAGCCCTTAAAAATCTCACTCCTACATCAAATGGCAATTAGGAAGAACTCTTGATATTTTCAGCAAAATCCAAAGTCAAAATCTTGTCCAAAACCGGAGAAATCCCCGCCGATTTGTTTCGCGATCGCGTGTTGTTTACAAACTGCCGATGTCTTAGACTAAAATCGGCCAATATAATTTTTGTCCACGAAGAAACTCGGGATCGCAAGCGCACGTCGATCTTTACGATCGCGCACACAGAAAATCGGAACTTTTCCGTGTATGCCATTGGGACCGAATTTTTGAGGACAAAACTCTTTTGGGGAGATGTCAGCGCCCGCGGCGACCAGGAAATGTACACAATGACTCCGATAGCTCGTTTCGCGAGAATCAACAGTAAATTACGGATTTCATTTTTGGAAATATCTTTTCCAACATTGGTGAGTTGAATTTATTGTATTTCTTGGATATTTTGGGGTTGGTTTTTGAAAATTAAATGCCGATTTTGAGTGAATATTGGTGACTTTTGTGCAGTGGTGTTTTAAAAAGATGAGGTGTATGATTGCCTACATTTACACATGAAGTATAGGAATGTAGCTGTGAGTGCCTCAAATGGCCGTGGCGTTAGGAAGAACTTTTGATATTTACAGCAAAATCCAAAGTCAAAATCTTGTCCAAAACCGGAGAAATCCCCGCCGATTTGTTTCGCGATCGCGTGTTGTTTACAAACTGCCGATGTCTTAGACTAAAATCGGCCAATATAATTTTTGTCCACGAAGAAACTCGGGATCGCAAGGGCACATCGATCTTTACGATCGCGCACACATTTTTGAGGACAAAACTCTTTTGGGGAGATGTCAGCGCCCGCGGCGACCAGGAAATGTACACAATGACTCCGATAGCTCGTTTCGCGAGAATCAACAGTAAATTGCGGATTTCATTTTTGTAAATATCTTTTCCAACATTGGTGAGTTGAATTTATTGTATTTCTTGGATATTTTGGGGTCGGTTTTTGAAAATTAATTGCCGATTTTGAGTGAATATTGGTGACTTTTGTGCAGTGGTGTTTTAAAAAGATGAGGTGTATGACTGCCTACATTATACACACGAAGTATAGGAATGTAGCTATGAGTGGCAGGCCCTTTGATTTCACGATTTAACGATTGTTTGATGAAAAAAATCAAAAAAAAAAAAAAAAAATCACCCTGGGGTTAGTTTAAGTTTAACTTTACTTTAGATCTAGCAAGATCTGACTTTATCTATTTAAAATTGATTTTAATTGCTAATTTTGCCAAGGCCATGGATGGAATAGAGAATGTCTTTTGCCATTTTGGGTTTTATCAGCTTTGAGTTTGAATCTATTTAGGCCTAGGCCTACATGTATGTCATGCACTCATAGCTACATTCCTATACTTCGTGTGTATAATGTAGGCAGTCATACACCTCAACTTTTTAAAACACCACTGCACAAAAGTCACCAACATTCACTCAAAATCGGCATTAAATTTAAAAAAACCGACCGCAAAATATCCAAGAAATACAATAAATTCAACTCACCGATGTTGGAATGGATATTTCCAAAAATGAAATCCGTAATTTACTGTTGATTCTCGCGAAACGAGCTATCAGAGTCATTGTGTACATTTCCTGGTCGCCGCGGGTGCTGACATCTCCCCAAAAGAGTTTTGTCCTTAAAAATTTGGTCCCTATGGCGTACACGGAAAAGTCCCGATTTTCTGTGTGCGCGATCGTAAAGATCGATGTGCGCTTGCGATCCCGAGTTTCTTCGTGGACAAAAATTTTATTGGCTGATTTTAGTCTAAGACATCGGCAGCATGTAAACAACGCGCGATCGCGAAACTAATCGGTGGGGATTTCTCCGGTTTTGGACAAGATTTTGACTTTGGATTTTGCTGAAAATACCAAAAGTTCTTCCTAACGGCCATTTGAGGTAGGAGTGAGATTTTTAAGGGCTGAATTTGAAAGCAAGGTATTTAAAATATTTATCTTATTCCCCCCCCCCCCCATACCTTTAGTACATGCGACAGAAAATACCAACTATTTTACAGGAATGTAGCTATGAGTGATGTCATGTGGCCTATGTGGTGATTGGAATAAAAATTAAAAATAAAAGTTGTGGCTTCTCAGCTTGTGGCAAACCTAACAATGCCTAACCAGTTTACTGAATTAGGCCTACCAAGGCCAGGGCCGAGTCGAGTCCGAATTCGGAAGGTCATGAAGGTTGCAGATTTCGGATGTCTGGAAATTATGGCACTGCCAATTTCGGAAGTCTGCTTGCAATTATGATACTTCCAAACTCGGAAGTCCTCAGCTACTCTCACTCTGCGGCTAATTTCGAACAGTTTCAGTTGTGAACTGGGCAAACCCGGAGAATAAGGGCCGTTTGGCGGAACGCAATTTACGACCATTATTTTGTATCAAAATTGATCATAGTAGTAATAGTAATAATATATGCAGACATTCACATACCAATATTTGTTGATTCTCTTTCATTTGGCCAAAGTCGTTATTATGCCCAGCCGCCATTAAACCCGCCTGAACAAGTGAATAATTAGTCTCGTTTCTTGGTTTTCATTGTTGAAATTCAGTTATTTATAACGGAATATTAAAACGCTATCGTTATCAAGTCATAACTGAAAAAATTATCAGCAAGAAAGAACGGGATTTGAACCCGGGACCTTAAACGCGAGTGCAGTAAAGAAAGAGAATACTCCCGACAGTCTGACCAGACACCTTTACCACTAGACCACGAGCAATTGACAGCGAATGATCTTGCTGCACTAGATCTATTACTTAGTTTCTTAAGCCGCTTTATACCTCCGCTCCATACAAATCGTATCTATACCTCCGCTCCATACAAATCGTATCTATACCTCCGTTCTGCTGTTTTTTTGATATCCTAGGTAGGATTCTTGCCAATTTGAGGATTTCTGGGCATATTAGCCGTAATAGCCTTTCATTTGACGTCAAAAAGGGCAATGTCAAAATCATCAGCAAAGTCACTGGATGAGGTTCAGCGTGCGGTGCCGTCGAGCAATGCGTTTGCGTAGGGAAAAAAGAAGTTACCAATCATACCAATACACGGCAGCTGCACATATATGGTGTCCGTAAAATGAACCCCAATAATATATATCTGAAATCAAGTTGTTGGAAGGTTAGTGGGCATTATGCCTGGATGAATCGCAATTAGGCCCCACCAAAAATGTTTGGTTGTCCTCGACCGACCGACCCACCCTATCTGAAAAGTGCCGACCCGTGTTTTTTTTTTATCAACCAAAAAATATGGGAAAAATAAAATGAGCGACATACAGAGACCGGGGGGATCAGAAAAAAAAAATTAATGTGTTTTCGCCCCCGGGCCCGTTCACATGCAAGCGGGGCTGTCAGATGCTCGCCTGCGAGGCTAGAAACTATCTCAGATGCTCTCACAGTCGAATTGAAACGGCCTGGTATTTGATTCCACATTCCAAAATTCCCGACAGACCGACCCCCTTTTTTAAAATAGCCCCTCATTCGACAACCAAACATTTTTTGGGGGGGCCTAATTGCGATTCATGCAGGCATAATGCCCACTAACCTTCCAACAACTTGATTTCAGATATATATTATTGGGGTTCGTTTTACGGACACCATATATGTGCAGCTGCCGTGTATTGGTATGATTGGTAACTTCATTTTTCCCTACGCAAACGCATCGCTCGACGGCACCGCACACTGAACCTCATCCAGTGATTTTGCTGATGATTTTGACATTGCCCTTTTTGACGTCAAATGAAAGAGAATCAACAAATATTTGTATGTGAATGTCTGCATATATTACTATGATCAATTTTGATACAAAATAATGGTCGTAAATTGCGTTCCGCCAAACGGCCCCTATTCTCCGGGTTTGCCAACTGTGGTAGTATTAAGTAGATCTAGACTTGAAAGTGAAAATGTAAAATGAAGTGATATTACTGATAATGATTATGAAATTCAAAGTTTAAAACTGAAGTGAGCTGAGTGTCTGAAATAAATACATTGAAATATGTCATGTCTGCATCTTGGGGGAGAAGTTGAATAATTCTGAAATCAGAACTTGACAGAAGACTGCCAAAATCAAAGTCAAAAGTTTACAGTAACCAGAACTGATGATGAAGTCTAATGAATATTTTCTTTAAACTAGAAAATGTGTATGTTTTTCCCCCTTTCTGTTCATTAATAATTAGGAAGCTCTTAGTAATGGGGAAGAAGTTGCAACCTGCCCAAGCTGTTCTTTGATTCTTAAAGTTATTTATGACTTGGTAAGTATTCCAGCTCTAATGTAAGATATCTATTGAGGGCCGTGATACTATAATTATAGATGGAAGACTTAAACAAAGAAAAATATGACATTTCTCAGTAGGACAGGCATTCCAAAGCAAACATATGGTTGCATTTATTTCATAGGTGCATCCAGAAATTAGACACTTTAGGATCTCAGTTTTTGAAGGGAAAGTCCACTCTGATATGAAGTTGGTTTAATAAAAGAAGCAGAAATTTTTTAATTTTCTTTGTTTTTGATGAGGGAATAGATTTGTATCATCCAGGTTTTAAGCATAAGTGAAATTAAAATATCTAGGGTGCATGTATGATAAAATAATTTCTTTAGAGAAAATGAAAAATTATGATTTTTTCAGTACAGGGCAAATGGGAGATGAGGTCGCAAGATACATCACAGAGTTGCCAATTTGTGTTTGAATGATTACAACTTCAAAAATCCATAAATTTCTTATTTCTTATCAGATTTTGCTCTAACTTTCATTCATCTGTTTCTTTAGTTTCTCTGTTTATTTAAAACCAACTTAATATCAAGGTAGACTTTCCATTTAAGACTTTATTTTTACCAACACCTCTTTATCACATCCAAAGCACATGAAATACAGATATGAGAGGGAAAATTATGATTAAAAAAAAAAAAATTAAATTAACAGAATGGAAGTCGGTGAGTGCCGTTTCCTTTTCAACTTTTCCAGATTCGTTTCTTAGATTGCACTTTTTCAGTGGTTTTAGGTCCTTGGTTTTAGTGGAAATATCATTCCATTAATTATGGCAATGTGGTTCTTATGAAGAGATTTCAGGCCTTATCTATCTCCAGTTTTCTTCTGAGTATTTTTCAAAGAATCTCTTCTCATATCTGTGCTATTTTCAACAAAGTGGAATGTGGATGCTTATTCATCTTTGCAGGAGGACTTTATGGAGGGAGAAGAAGTAGCTGCACCATTACAGAAAGGACTTGAAACAGTTTGACCAGGGAATGTACTCCTCTATGACCGTTTCATTGAGATGACCACTGACCACTCTGTGATGGTACATTGCATGGCTGACCAGAAGTTTTCACCAGGGAAGTGCTTAGGGAGCCTGCATGTGTGTGTCAAGTGATGCTGAGCATTTCTTAGAATTAGAAGCTCTTGTTTAAAGGTCACTTGAATTCAGATAAACATTAACAGGTAACTGCATTAGCATTTAAATGACTTGTGTGTTTCAGAAAATTGAGACTATTCTGAAGGTACAATGTATGGTACATCATAAATTAATGAGACTCTGCTTCAAGTTTTGAATTATCAGAAAAAAAACAACACTAGAAACATATAGCTGTAACTCATTCCATAACATATACGATATTCTAGCTACCAAAACAAAATGTCTGTGTATGGTGTGACATTCTGAATATGATATAGTTCATTCAGTAGGACCTAAACTTTCAAATAGTGGACATTGCCACACAATTTCTTTTGACTTTTATCAATTAGCTCTATTATGATTCACATTCTTGAGAGTCTGGAACACCTTTTCCAAAGATAGCTCTTTCCAATCAATTATGTTTGCACTCAAGGCTTCCAATTCTATTATTGTGTACTTTACATGAAAGGTTATTATTTTATTAACAAGGAAATAAATGGAGCAAACTTCAACTGTTGGCTGATAGGTTGCATGAAATTGAGCTGCTAAATTTTGTATTTCGGATGTTTTAAAAAATTAGGGTTGTGTCTATAGATCTACATAGAGTAGCCTAGATGTTTCATTTTATGAGAAAGAATTAATCTAGAAGCAACTGTTTGAGCCACATTAAATAAAAAAATCTGCAAGACAATAACTTATCATTGATTTACACTTGTTTATTGATACTAGTAATGGGAATATAAAAAGATTATCATTCTTAGTAAATGAAGAAGCTTAATGGGAGGAATTTTAATGTGTAAACAAATTTTTAGGCTTTTTACTCCCAGTGTTAAAGATCGTATGCTCGATCTGTAATGAAAATCACAAGTCAGAAAAAATTGGAACCAGCGGGATTCGAACCTGTCATCTACTGCTTGCCGGGCAGCGACTTAACCACCAGGCTATTCTGGTTCACGGCCAAGCTGCCCGGCAAGCAGTAGATGACAGGTTCGAATCCCGCTGGTTCCAATTTTTTCTGACTTGTGATTTCATTACAGATCGAGCATACGATCTTTAACACTGGGAGTAAAAAGCCATCATTCTTGTAAATTCTTTGTGCTGCATTGGTTTAAGTTCATGTTGAAGCCAGAACCCAATATTTTTCCTTGCACTATCTATTGCACGATTGTAAAGTGCCTATTTTGTAAATTTTATATTTATTTCCTACAATATCCAAACCACGATTGTGTGACATGTGTACATATTTATTGGTAACAGCTTTGCAAGGGTACAGTTTGAAAAAAACCAAGTGCATTAAGAAAATAGTGATTATACATGACCAACAGGAAAGGTTTCAGAGTTTCCAGTGTCTGGTCAGAAACAGGGGAGCGTTTCATCAAGTGTTTTGTCAGTGATTTTTACCGACAAATTTGCTCTCAGCCAATCAGATGCAAGGATTTCAGTAGCTTATAACAGTTGTCGGTAAAATTCATTGACAAAACGCTCGATGAAACGCTCCCCTGATCTTGACAGGATAACAGAGTATAGTTGGTAAGGATTCTATACATGGAAGGAATGAGGTGTACTACACATGCTTCTGTAACAATTGCTCCACGGTCATTATCCTACACTAAATAAATTCTTAACTCCAACTCCAACACTATACTTAACCCTAACCATGGGCAAAAATATGTAGGAAATTCTTTTCATCGGTGAGGGGGGGGGGGGGACATAACAATAGGTCCCCCCGCTCCGATGAATAGAATTTTGTAACACATCTCCACCAGTGACCCTAACCTTATGCTTTAACCTTGCCTAATATCAGTTGCAACCCACTGGCCCTAACCTTATGCTTAACCTTACTTAATATCAATTGCAACCCTAACCCCACTCCTATAGCTTTGACAAAATAAAGCCTGGAGCAATTGTTGCTGGAACATCATGTTGGAGCACCTACTATACATGTAGGTACAGTGGAACCTCGTTATAACAAACTACTTGGGAACAAAGAAAATTATCTCTTTATATCAAAACCTTGTTATATCAGGGCTACAAAAACAATAGCATTCAAAGAAATGGGACCAGAAAAGTAACCTAGTTATAATGAGAGTTTGTTATAACAGTGTTCTTTATATCGAGGTTCCACTGCATTTGCCTGTGTGAAATATTTATTATATTATTGTGGATTACATTGTTAAAAACATGTGCAATTTGAACTTGTTTGAGTAGCCGTAAAATTAAATTGTGATACGTTATTGCCATAATCTACTATTGTAAATCACGATGTGTTTTAAAGTGTGAATCAATATTCTGTATTTTTTAAACAAAGATAGGAGGAAGCGATAGAAAATGTTACATTCTTCATAAAAAAATGTATTTGATAAAAGTTATGTAATCATGCAAGACAAACATTGATGATAAAAAAAGGAAAGAGACAAGCAACAATAGTGACTGGCAGCCTTTTGATTATTTTTTGTTCTGCAGGAAAGTTGGATGTGCTAGTTTTTAGTCCTGAAAAGCTTTTAGTTTGTGATGCATTTTCATTTTTCCTCCAGTATATCCTAATGATTTTTTTGTTTGCCTATTATTGTTTTATCTTCACTTTTTGTCATATGAATTTTAACTATGAAAAAAGGACACCGAGTTTTGTTTTTTTAGTTTGGAAATTATACGGAGTTGACTAATTTTGTATTCCAATATGTCCATATTTATGAAGTTATTACTTTTTTAATGTTTTTATCTCTGGTAAAGCTGTATATTGCACAAATATTTATATACTTTGTATTTTATGGACTGTATACAAAATGTACATTCGTATTGATAGACAGATGAATAGGAAATCAAAGATCATTTTTTTTGTCGTCTTTTTAAATGCAGATTTATGTCAGTATATATTTCCTATGACAATTTCCCCCCTGCAATCTTTAATTGCTTATAAATAATTATCCAGTTATCTTTTGAAAGTTCATTTTCCATATCTTTCCCTTAGATTAATATTAAAAAAAGAAAAACGTCCAATTGTGAATTCATAAAAAGAAAATTGTGTCAGTTAATTACTTTTTTATTCAAAGTGCATGAATTATGACATATGTATAAAAGAAAGTAGTTATGAACAAAATATAAATCTATCTAAATCCTTGTTAATGAAAGCATTATCAGTGACATACATTTCCAACCCTTTCTGTATGTAGAATTACAAATATAAATCCATTACAATCTCATATAACCTGAGCAATGTTTATTTTGGCAACAAAATTTATTTCATTTTTGTTTGTTTATTTCTGATAAAGCCTAGAAAAGTGCACAAATAGCAGTAAAAATTTAGGAAAATGAATTACTCTGTACATTAAAGAAATACAGATTAGAGAAAGAAAAACCAAGAAATTGAAATTGAAATTGAAAATGTGAAAAAGAGCAAGAAGAGAGAGAGAGAGAGAGAAAAGAGTAGACACAAGAGTTGATTTGGATATTTCATGTTTCACTTAACATGAATTTGAAGTTTGTTGAAGGTACATATACAGCTGTATCTATAGCTATATCATATAAAGTCAGAGTGCTGCTTCAAAATATTTGAAAATACACTGTAGATGAAGTCGAAATGAACGAAGAATTCCGTGAAAATTTTCTACTCTCACGGAAATCGTTATTCCTTTTGCCTTCTTCATATCTCTCTCTGTCTCTAAATGTACATGTATAAAGTTGGAAAGTATAAGTCTAGAATGTGTTCAGAATCAGAATATTTTACAGGACTTATGTATCTTAGCCTTGGAAAATACAGCCCTCCATTAATTTTTCAAAGAATTCTCCTTAAAAAGAAAAAAAAATAGGATATTAAATTTACTTTTATGAATTCATTAATGGTCACAGCCTCATGGGTGTCACATTTGATGATGCCTAATTTCCTCATAATGATAAACATGTACATGCAACTCTAAATTCTCAGAGAAACTGAAATTTTAAAAAAATTCTCATATTAATAAGCACACAACAGTACATCAAATCTTTTGATTAAATTTATTTCAGCAGATTTTATTTACATAATCTTCTTTCTACATGATTGTTAGTCTTCAAAAACAAAGTCCTATCGTATTTTAGAAGCATGGACATGATGTCAAATTACAAACTTCAAGAGCTACTCTTTGAGCCAAAATTGATCAAAAGATATAGATATATATATTCTATACAAAAACAAATTCAGGCACTTTACAAAAAGTTCCACCCTGGTGTCTGTGTCTTGTGACGAAGACTGAACATCTATGTGGTAACAACAACAACAGTAAAATAATAGAGGCCGATGAACGGTAACCACAATTTTACAAATGTTAATGTTAAACTAAAAGAAGAGATCACTTGCATTCTGCAATACACATTATGGGTGACATGAGCATATAGGCCCCAACAGGAGGAGTGAGTTGGGGCGCGTCACAGCTGCTCCAACTTACTTCTCAATTAACTTGGACCAGAGTTCATTGGCAATTTTTAATGTTATACTACTTTGTTATATGTCACTGACCATGCAGGATTATTTTGAAGTGATACTTTTGGATGGTTTTTCTGTATCCTATGTGACTTCATTTTACCTGTCTCACTATCAACTTGTAAGTAGTAGCCATATTGTACAACACAGGTCAAGTCTATGTTCACTTCTATTCAGTGTGTTAGGTGAAGTAAGCTTGGATACATTGAATGGTATACAATAGATTACGTAACCATATACAATGGCCTTCTTTTATAAAGCATCATATGCTCAGGGCTGTGTCCTTGCCTCTGCCATTGTAATGGTTTTGATTTCTTATAATGTCTGTTGCAGTACTGCTAGTAGTCCTGAACTTGGTATTACTTTCATTGCCACAGATTTTCCTTCTAGAGTGAGTCTAATTCATTACCAAATGTGAAATATGTTGGTAGAAGAATATCTTATTACTGCACTCCTACATGTGCATCTACCTTTCGGTTAAGCTTCAATCAATGTGGGGATATACACCCAAATCCAGGCCCTTCCTCTAATCATGAGGATCGCAATGCCAATACTGATGTAAATAATATATCTATGTTTACCACTAGAATTAAATATGACATCAATGCACTGTACCGACTAAATTGTAAGCAATACATGTACAGAGTATCATCTGCCATATGGTCAACCTTAAGGCAGACAGACATTTGTAGAGGTTGTACAAAACGGTGTTGGAAAGGTGGACGCTGTAGACGACGTCGACAGCATGCAATCCCAGACATATATGGACCTCACCGAAGATTCAGTGACATTTGCCCTCTGGAACGCCAGATCTTTGAATAATAAGACTCATATGTTTTGTGACCTTGTGAGTAATAATCAAGTAGATATCGCAGCAATAACTGAGACGTGGTTCACTGGTGATAGTCGTGATGATCGATATCCCCCTAGCTCAGATATCATCCACACTCCAGTGTTATGATTTACATCATCTGCCAAGAGAGTGTCGTTTAGGAGGTGGTGTAGCTATATACATGTATATATTAATCAATCCTTTAAAGTCAAGAGGTTTGAATCAGCCACTATCTTCACATCATTTGAATACATTGATGCATTTGTCACCTCTCATGAACATGTTCCGGTTCGTCTTGTGGTCTTATACAGTGCGTATAAAAAAAAACGCAACAAGATTTGATTTCAAATTTGTGAAGATTGTGTTAACTTTACACCAAAGTGAGTAGCAACATCTTAAAACCACATATCTCCTCTTTCCAATGATATCTTATTTATTCATACACGGTCATGGATGGCTGAGTAATCATTCTTTTTGGACAATGGGTCAAATTGGACTTGGGACCAAGTTTAGACACTGCAAGAATCAATGCACCTTATCAGAAATTAACTTAACAAATGGAATAATGAAATTAATAATCGCACTTACCATTGTCTTCTTTCGGATATCTCTTTTTAACATTACATCCCTTGCCCCTCAACATGGCCCCCAATGCTTTCCACACAGAGATTTATAGGTCTTTTCTCCATCTCACGCACAGCCCTGCGAATCATTGGGGCTTGGTGGCGTAGAGCTTCAAACTCATCAGTGATTCTTTGTCTCAGAGTTGCAAGTGGCCACCACGATCTCCGGATCTGACTTGTTGTGACTTTTTTCTTTGGGGTTATCTCAAGAGCAAAGTGTTCATTACCCCTCCACCTGACATTTGCCAGTGAACTCGGTATCCATTTTTGGATTGTATGTACCTCTAAGCCTCTAACCTTTCATTCTTACTTAATACTTTCTTACTTCTCAGTGCATAGAGACATGCAATTTTGCTATGTGTAATGTGCTATAAAAGAACCAAGTATTATTATTATTACTATTATTGATTTCCTACATCTGACACTGCAGACTTTTTTTTTAGCATTTCTGTGCTTGAATGCATTCACTGAAAGTGTGTTTATCAAGTGCCCAAACAAAGAATAACGTTCAAATAATTGATTTAGATATATACTCTGTATTGGTAGCTGGCACACTTCAAATGTGCCAGGGACTTGTCAAGAAAGAGTCTGTAAGGTTGAGATACGTTGTGATGAATTCTGGGAAGTCTCTCTTCATGACAAGCTGTAGGAAGATATTTGCTGAAACTATCAACCGTTTTGCAGCATCCCCAGGTCCAGAACGTCTGGTACCCCTGGCATCGGCAAGGAAGGCTTTGGTGAGGTCAGTGACGAGCTGTCTTGTGACCGGTTGCTTGTTGTCTTCAAGGCAAGTCCCATGGCGTATCCATTGCCAAACCTGATCATTGATAAGAACAGACAATAGGGACAACAGACAAAAGTGTAGTTTGACATTATCATGTTAGCAGGCCAGCAAAAAATGTTAAAGATTAACCATTTTTCAGAGACCTTATGAAGAAAATCACTCTAACTGCACAATGGGCTAGGTTTTTATTACTTGATTAATATATTTATTTTACCTGACTGCTAAGAAACCAAGTACATGTTTGTAGGTAAGCATCCAGGAAGACCTACAGCTTTAAGTCCTATCCGTGAGACTCAGTAATTGCCCAACCAAATGGCACTGGATACATTGACTTGGTTTTGCAACCCCAAAGTCTGGTATAGAACTAATGCCGTGATCTAAGCCTAAGAACACTTTCAAATTTTCAGGATTTGGTTCAATCATTTTTTTCAAATAAATGTTTAAGGTATGAATGCATAGGAGGTACACTTACCTGTGATCTGGATATTTCTGCTGTAGCGGAGTCTTCCACTGAACCACTGTGCGGAAAGTGACCTCTTCCTGAAGGGGGGAAAATTAACAATATGATTTTAAAATTCTTTTCAATTTTTTTTCATAAACGGAATATGATATATCACAAATAAAACTGTAAGTACTATATAATCACAGGAATAATAAGCTATAGAAGCAAGCTTACTTAAGCAGTCAATAAGAAATTCTCTTATGAGTATGACAGTCACTTCAGCATACCTATAGGAAATAGATGAACTTAAACCAATGTTGCAACACTAGCTGAATTATTACCATTCTGAGATCCACAAAAGGTAGAAGAGCAAGGAGAGCAAGAAAGAGAGAGAGAGAGCGATAAAGGAGAAAGAGACACTGACAGACAGACACAGTGAGAGATAGACAGAAGGAGTGACTGCAGATAGTCAAGACAGACACACAAATGAGGGGGAAAAATAAATGAAGAAAATTCTACCTGAAAAAGTAGGGTCAACTTTCATTTTAAAAAGGGACAAGACAAAAGCTGAAGCCAAAGAGAGGAAAATAATCACAAACATAAGAAGATACACGAGAGCTCGAAAAAGACGTTTGTACTACACATCTTTACAAAGAAGGGGAGAGAAACCGAAAAGCAGTTGAGAGTATAATAGATATAGAAATAAACCAGAGTATCTCACCAATCAACCACGAGTCTATAAAAAGGATTCCTACAGCAATGTTGGTCCTCAGTCCATTCAATGTGACTCCACCCTGAAAAGATGTAAAGACAGCAGAGATGCGATTATAAAATTGTCTAATTGATACAGATCATCAAATGTTATTCAATAGACAATAACTTTGACTATCACTTACTGTTCACATGTGCAGTCATTAGTAAAATGATGAAAAAGTAAGGAGGCGAATGCAACTGAGTTGAGATATCGCACTATCAAGGTTTTTCAATCGTTTTGGTTTTTCAATCGTTTTGGCCTTTTAAAGCTCCATGCATTAGTGCACTCAGAAAGGCATTGACCCTTATTTTACCTTAATTGTCCCTAGCATTAGCCTTGAATCCTCAGGTATCTTGCTTGATATTTCAAAGCACAAACTTTATTTTCTTTCCGCATTCCGTATTAAACATTGATAGCTGAAGCAGTATGGAAGAGAGGTTTTAATACAGACTTTCTAATCATACCGTAATCAATAAACAATTTTATTGCTAACTTACTGATGGCATTAGAAGTAGGTCTTTAGCTTGAACTTTGACATCTGACCTCAGAACAGCATGCTGGTTGGGAGAAGGGGCAAATTTGGCCCATACCTGTATAAAGAACGTGATTCAAAAATTAACTAGACTACTTTCCAATCAAATCTGATCAGATAAAAGAAATTTTGACTTTCATCTAGCTTGTAATGAACATCATCATCTGGGCAGACACGTATATTCATAAATCCTCACTACATAACTACCCTCAAAGAAAAATTGTTGTACGCTTGAGTACAGCAGTGTATACAACAAATTTTGTCTGCTAAGTAGCTAGGTGACCATTAGCCCATTTATTAATGTGGGGCAAGTCCAATAGTGTTGATAGTGTTGTTAGTGTTCAGAAACTTCTCATCTATCTTTCTTACGTTGTAAAAATTTCATCCTTTGAGCAAAAAAATAAATTTTCATTAACAATTTCATAAAACATAAAGACATCTCCTTGTAAACAAAGCAATGGATATCAAATTGTTGTAACAGGAGGCGTAATTAACACATCTCTTGAGATATATTTATTGTCCATTCCCTTTTCAAGGCTGCAATATCTTGTACCTGTTGCATGGGTTGCAGCAATCCAATATCATAGACCATGAAACCATCAACACCAGCCTTGATTTCACTCAGTTTAGCTCTGTAATGATAAATACACAACAGATTAAAACATTGAACTGTAATTTGTTTCATCAATCCATCCTTTCTTCTCATTCATTTTGTCTCTTCTTGATGCTGTGAGTAAGGTCTGATATACCTCTCATTAATAAGATTTCATTGCCTAACCACAGAACTGCCTAACCATAGAACTGCCTAACCCAAACCATGACTGGAATTTTAATGATTGTGGTCACTACGCTGAAACAACTATTTCACTGTTTTGCTCAAGGCACTATCTTATATGCTTTCAATCTCTTTCTCCTTTACTTTCCTATTTCACACATGTTAATGTATTATGCTACATTTCAAGTTGGATACGGAGTGGTAATCCAAATATCACTATTCATTACAGCCTACTTGTTTTCCATATGTATTGTATATTTAGTTTAGCTTCATTTTACTCTCTTATCAGTCTGTTCTTTGCTCTGTCTGTCTTTTGCCCTACTCCTTTTGATGTGCATTTGTTTGTAACCACTATATCAAGTCTGTTTTTGTCCCCTCAATCTTTATATGAATGTAGAAGAATATAATTTGCAACAAAACATCAACTGTAATTATTATGTACCCAGTGAATTTCATCCTCAGCAAGTTCAACCAAATCAAACTCAATATCTGAGCTTTTTGCACGGCAATGCTCAAAGTCTTTCTAAGAATTATGAAAATTTTGATATTCTTTTATCTTCATTGCAATTTAACTGCTCAATTATTGGTATATCTGAAACTTGGCTAAATGCGAAATCTCCACCTCTTTTTGCATTAGATGGTTACAAAGAAGTTCGCAAAGACCGGACAAATGGCAGGGGTGGTGGAATAATGTTGTATATATCGGATTCTCTATCATTTATACCTAGGGATGACCTCTCATTCCCGAGAGGTACTGCTGAATGTTTATCTGTTGAGGTTGATCTTCCTGAGGGAAAGAATTTTGTAGTTTGTCTTGTGTATAGACCACCTAGCACAGATGTGGCTAATTTTCTTGATGATCTGGAATCTCTTATGATAACTGTCAAATCCTCTGGTAAATCTGTCTGTGTGATGGGTGATTTTAATATTGATTTGCTGAGCAAAAGTCCTCACTCTCTTCGCTTCCAAAATATTTTAGATTCAAATGCATTCAGTATAATGATTGATAAGCCGACCAGGATTAGTGATCACTCGTCTTCATTGCTAGATAACATTTTTATAAAGACATCTCAAGGCCGTTTTCAGTCTGGCTTGTTTTATTCTGAAATATCTGACCATCTCCCTGTGTTTTGCATATTTCATGGTTTTAAAACCAATGTTTTTCCTAAGAAAAGAGATGTAAGGAAGCGAAGAATTACTGATGAAGGGGTCTTTCGTCTGAACACAGAAGACAGAAGATTGGGATGATGTTCTTGTCTGTGATAATGTGGATAGAGCTTATGACATCTTTTGGACCAAATTTCATTACTTTTTCAATAAACATTTTCCATATGAGAAATCTAAAAACAAGATAAGAGGAAATGCCAAAGTTGACATTATCATTTTACGACCGTGTGTCAACTGCCCTGGCAGCTCGTGAGCATGTTGTTGGCGTATTTATGGATCTCAGTAAAGCCTTTGATACACTAGTTGATCACTCTATTCTTTCTAAATTGGAGCACTATGGAATAAGAGGTATTGTGTTACAGTGGTTTTCAAATTATTTATCTATGAGAAGCCAATATACCCATTGCAATTGTACAAATTCAGATGTTACTTTTTAAAATGTGGCGTCCCCAAGGATCTATTCTAGGCCCGCTATTATTTCTCATCTACATTAATGATATTTGTGATGTTTCCGCAGATTTGCATTATACCTTATTTGCGGATGATACAAGTATCTTCTTGTCACATTGTAATATCCAAACACTTGAACAAAAACTGAACTCAGAACTGCCAAAGTTGACATTATGGTTCAGGAGTAACCTGCTCTCTCTAAATATAGGAAAAACCAATTTTATTCATTTTCAGGGAAGGAAATCTACTGGCAACAAACAATTAAATATTAAGGTGGATGGTATAGAGTTAGAGCGAAAGACATTTACAAAGTTCCTTGGTGTGTATATCAATCAGAAGCTTGATTGGAGTGACCATGTGGCTCACATTGTTACCCCAATTTCTCGAAACATAGGTGTATTGCAGGGTTAAATGTTTTGTTATTGATAGAATTTTATTGACATTATACAATACTCTTATACTACCATACATTTCATATTGCAATGTACTTTGGGCTACATCCAAGGTATCAACTAACAATATCGATCTCCTGCAAAAGAAAGCCATTCGCATATGTACTGGGTCTGGTCCCCCGAGACCACACAAAGCCTTTATTTGTTAAGTTGAAGTGCCTGAAGGTCGATGATATAAATTACCTGCAAACCGCCTTATTCATGTTTCGTTTTAATGCCAAACTTTTGCCTGACTCATTTTCTTCTATGTTTCAGCATAACAGCACCATTCACTCCTATCCCACCAGGCAGGCATCAAACTGTGAACATACATTTAGTCAATCCCTGCACCGCATTAGCACATAAATTAATCAGACATAGCGGTCCAGATATTTGGAATTCTATTCCGCAAAATATCCGTAATTTGCAAACCCCACATTCATTTAAAATGGCCGTAAAGCAAATTCTCCTTTTAAAGATGCATGAATTCCAAGGTACATAACTCAGAGGATGCTTTTATTTATGTTTACAATGTAATCGATGTTCTATGTATTGTACTTTATTTACTATTACATACTCATCGAAGACTTGATATATTATTTGTCATCATTAGGGCACCCCTTCACCTTTCTGATTCCTATTTTCTGCTTCTGTTTCCCTTGTAAATAAACTATCTCTCTCTATCTCTCTCTCTTTTTTTTTTCTATTCATATTTTTTTTGTTGTTTTTTTTATTCTATGATATTTTGTAAATAAAGTTTGTTGTTAGTGTCATCATTAGTTATTTTCCTTTTATATGTGTAACGATAAAGAAGTTAGCCCCTTCAAATTATTCTCTCTTCTCTCCCTCTCTATTTTATCCAATCCCTCTCCCTCTCTCTCTCTATGAGTTAGCCCCTTCGATTCTTTCTTCTCTCTCTCTCTCTCTCTCTCTATCCAATCCCTCTCCCTCTCTATCTCTATGATTTGTAGCACATACTACATGTGAGGTATATAATCTTGTTTTTCTCAAAAGTCCAGAAGTTATTATGTCCAGGCCAGTGGAAGAGGATTATCTTCCAACCTGTGTAAACACAAGGCATTAGCGATAATGTCGTGATCTCTGTTGCCATGCAACAGGTCCCCCAAGTGCATAAATCTGCATAAGTTATGCTTGCATATATCTACATTACTGTTTGGAAAGTGACGTTTACAAAGTTATGTCATAAGAGAGTCTTGCGGGTAAACTATGTTTGACCTGAAATGACCTATGACCTTACCATGTGACCTCTGATGGCAGCATAACATGCAGATCCCCCAAGTGCTTCTAAATCCCAAGTTTGGTTGAAAAGTGAGTGATGGTTGCAAAGTTATCTGTCATAAGAGAGTCTTGCAGGTAAACTTTAATGTATGACCTTTGACCTTATCATGTGACCTCCAACGGCACCATAACATGCAGGTCCCCTCAGTGCATCTACAACCCAAGTTTGGTTGAAAAGTGAGTGACGGTTGCAAAGTTATCTGTCATAACGTTTGTGACGGATGGACGGACGGACGATGGACGGATGACATTTGGATCCCTTAGTCTCGCCTTCACCTCCGGTGGGCGAGACAAAAACTGAGAAGGGCTTAATTATGGTAATACAACAGATGGTCAGAAGGTCCAAGTGGTCAAAGAATGTGATGGATTGGCAGATTTATTCTGACCCCTCCTACTAACTATTGACCAATGATAATTGTAGTTTCTTTTCTCATCTCACTTTCTGTAAATAATCTACCAATCACCTGCAGACTGTTATGAATGCGTAATTAGGTATAAAACCAGACCCCAACCCTGTTTTCACTCACTTGGCTCCCCATCCTTCCCAACTCCCATCTCCCCCCTCCCGTACATCTTCAACTAACATTAATTCGCGACTTCACCCGTGTCCAGATTACATACAGTATTGCCGTCAGAGTACATTTTCAGAGCCCGAGCCAAGTCCAATAGAACATCTACTGTGGACTTTTATTCTGCTACGAAACAACTTATAAATTATTTAAGATACATCAAGCAACATAAGTTCTACCATATTGGAAAAAGCAAGTCGATTGTTCCCGCTAACTATTTTGTTCCTGATTGTTCCCGATTGTTCCTACTAATTATTTTGTTCCTGAATGTTCCTGATTGTTCCTGATTGTTCCTGATTGTTCCTACTAATTATTTTGTTCTTGATTGTTCCTGACTTTCCGATTGTTCCTGCTTGTTCCTGTCCCCGCCCTCCAAGTCAGCGAAGGACGACCCCGCAACAAAGGAGTTAAGTTGGCGAAACATTTATTTTAAATAAACCGCGGTGCATGTACGTGGCCACACATCCTAATAATTTCATTTGCCCCACTAACTAATCCCCCCTCTCCTTTCCCCCTTATTAAGTGAATAGTGAAGCTGATTTATAAATGATTTAATTTTGTCTGCCAATTAATAACACATACTTTGTTCATGGGGTTGTTGAGATATAATTGGGAAAGTTGTTTGTACTTTTGGTTAAGTGGTTTGAAAGAGGTCAGTGACCTGTAGTTTTAATTATATATAAATACGTCATGACACCTTTAATCACTCGTGTCCTAGCGCTTCTTTTTTTTTTTCCTTTTGTCCTCTGGACATTTCTAATTTGATACTTTAATATCTTTAATCGGTGGTCTTTTGACTAACCCCTCACCGAGTTGGAACCACCCGCTAACAGACCAATCCCTGGTTCCTTCTCGGATCCCCTACTCCACTGCCTATACAGTGAAGGAGGGGTAGCAGGGCGTTAGATATATTTTGTATTATTTACAAAATGGAAAGGTATTGCAATGCTTCAAGCTTTAGCTTATATTGCCATACCTCTGCATGTTACTACATTATCCATATTATGATCATATTTGCCTTTTAATTCTGTTATTGAGTTACTCATACTTATTCTCATTTTTTTTTTGGTCATAATGATCATACTAATTACTATGCAATGCCATGTACCATGCAGAAATACTAAATAAATAAATAAATAAATAACTAAATAATAGAAAAAAAAAATATTTTTATATACATGTATATGGGCCCCATCTTATGAAGAGTTGTGATTGATTCGAACTTAATTTCAGTTTGATATCAATCACAACTCTGTACATAAGAGAAAGGAGACAGTAAATTTGGAATCGATTGGAGGACTTGCCATTGATTTGGGTCAATCGCAGCTCTTTACCAGACAGTGCCCTGACAAACACACAGCGACTTTTCTTGTCTTTCCATTATGTGCCATATTTTGTGTTTTGTGTTCTACAATGGAAACTCAGCATAACTAGGTCTTTGGGACCATCAAAATTACCTTGTTATAGCAGGAATCTTGTTATATCAGGTTTAAAAAATAGAATACAAAGAGCTGGGACCAGGAATATTACCTTGTTATATCAGGAACATTGTTATATCAGAGCTCTTTATAGTTTCCATTCAATATAAAGATCTCAACAGACTGAATAATAATAACAACTAGAAATGTGCATTGCTGGTGCCGCGCAATGCGAAATGTATCCCCCGGCACTGGCAGCGATTTGAAGGAGGGACAAAGACCCTCCCCCATCCCCTCCCTCAAACAAAAGGATAGTGTAGAAATTGCCGCCAGTGGCCCGGAATATTGTCAACACTAGGAGCAGCATTACCAAAACGATTTGTGCAGATTAGAGTTTAATGCATTTTTATAGAAAATTCGGAAGAAATATGACCTCAGAGCTCACATAAGCCATCCACTAAAATATGACCTTTGATCCTATGAAAGACGGAACACTGGTGGCAGCATCACCAAAAACTATAGGTTTTTAGATTACACCAAGAGACACCTTCATGCAAAATTTGAACGAAATCCGTCAAGAAATGCAGAAGAGTGCAAGAAATGGAAAAATGACCTTTGACCCTATAAAGGACAGAACAATGAGGGCAGCATCACCAAAAATTAAATATGGGTAGATTATACCAAGATACATCTCCATACAAAATTTGAATGAAATCTGTCAAGAAATGCAGAAGTAAGAGTGCACAAAAGGGACAAATGAGCTTTGACCCTATAAAGGACGGAACAATGAGGGCAGCATCACCAAACAGTAAAGATGTGTAGATTATACCAAGATACATCTCCATACAAAATTTGAAAGAAATCCATCAAGAAATGTGGCCTGCAGAGTGCACTCACGCCATGCCCTGAAGTATGACCTTTGACCCTATAAAAGACGGAACACTGGTGGCAGCATCACCAAAAACTATAGGTTTTTAGATTACACCAAGAGACACCTTCATGCAAAATTTGAACGAAATCCGTCTAGAAATGCAGAAGTAAGAGTGCAAGAAATGGAAAAATGACCTTTGACCCTATAAAGGACGGAACAATGAGGGCAGCATCACCAAAAATTAAATATGGGTAGATTATACCAAGATACATCTCCATACAAAATTTGAATGAAATCCGTCAAGAAATGCAGAAGTAAGAGTGCACAAAAGGGACAAATGAGCTTTGACCCTATAAAGGACGGAAAAATGAGGGCAGCATCACCAAACAGTTAAGATGTGTAGATTATACCAAGATACATCTCCATACAAAATTTGAAAGAAATCCATCAAGAAATGTGGCCTGCAGAGTGCACTCACGCCATGCCCTGAAGTATGACCTTTGACCCTATAAAAGACGAAACAATGAGGGCAGCATCACCAAAAATTAAACATCTGTAGATTATACCAAGATACATCTCCATACAAAATTTGAACAAAATCCGTTGAGAAATGTGGCCTGCAGAGTGCACTCACGCCATGCCCTGAAGTATGACCTTTGACCCTATAAAAGACGGAACACTGGTGGCAGCATCACCAAACACTATAGGTTTTTAAATTACACCAAGAGACACCTTCATGCAAAATTTGAACAAAATCCGTTGAGAAATATGACCGCCAGAGCGCACACAAGAGTACACACAAGACATCTATCAAAATATTACCTTTGACCTTATAAAAGACGGAACACTGGGGGCAGCATCACCAAAATCTATAGGGTTCCAGATTTTACCAAGAGACACCTTCATACAAAATTTGAACAAAATCCGTTGAGAAATGTGACCGCTGGAGCACACACAAACTATCCCCCAAAATATGGCCTTTTACCCTATAAAAGACGGAACATTGGGGGCAGCATCACCAGAAACTATAGGGGTCCAGATTTTACCAAGATACACGTCCACAGGAAGTCTGAAAGAAATTCGTCGAGAAATGTGACCGCTAGAGCGCACACAAGAATGTGATGCGGCGGCTGCGGCGGCGGCGGCGGCGGCGGCGGCGAAACGCTGCTGAATCCAAAGTATCCTCCGGCATACTGCCGGGGGATACAATAAAAGTGGCTTTTTTTGATAAAGCCGTCACCACTTAAAGGGAAATCCAACCTTAATGGCAAGTTGCTTTGAAAGAAAGAGGAAAAATCAGAGAAGCAGTTTGGTGAAAGTTTGAACGAAATCGGTCAAGCAGTAAGAAAGTTATGAATTTTTGAAAGTTATAATCACTATACATATGGGAATTTCAAATTGGCCGAATAGGTAATGTCACTGTGATGTAGCTGTGGACAACTCCTCTATTCGCTCCAACACATAAAATGACTAAAATGTCACTTTTTTCAAAATGTTTTAATTAGTAGAATCTTTTTCTTTCATGAGGACCTATAACAATATGCTATCTCCAATATATTTTGAGTACTGCCCCGAGGTTAAAGGTGCTTCGGAGAAAACCGCAAATTAATGATAAATTTGTGTACGACAAATGGGAGAGTTGTCCACAAGTATGTCACAGTCGACTCACCAAATTGCCGATTTGAGATTCGCATAGATGTAGCGATCTCATTTTTCAAACATCCATAACTTTCTTATTCCTTGTCCAATTTCTTTCAAACTTTCACCATCTTGTTTTTCTTATTTTTCTGCTTTCACACAAATCAACTTATTACCAAGGTTGGATTGCCCTTTAAAACGCATCTGACCAAAGTGCTTACAGTATTACTATTACCCACTGAATTCACTGACGATTCAGCCTTTTACAGTGCACACTCTCCACTCCCTGGGGAACATTCCAGCTAGTCGCCTTTTCACGGGCACGTACATGCAAATCCAATCATGTGACCTTTGAATCCTACCGGGTACCCATTTAGGACCTGGGTGGAGAGGAGCAATTTAGATAAAATGCCTTGCTCAAGGACACAAATGCCATGCCGGGGCTTGAAGCCATGACTTATGCATTCCTTGTCAAGTGATTAAACCACGCAAATTTTACATCATCATGAAAGTATGTCTTACCTGCATGCCTTCTCAACTGCTGCATTGTACTCTGGACCTTTCTTTGACGGCAGCAGGGTGGCACTCATGCCCCCTGTAGCATGGCAGCCACGTTGATGACAAGTCTTTATAGTCAAGGCAAGGTAGCTCTTCAAGAAATGCCTCTCCATGTTCACGTACTTGACACGATCTGGCAGCACAAAATCTGGCCTATGGCCTACACATGAAAGCAAGTGCATGGTCAGGTTCTTTTTAACAGTGTGCAAAGGATTAAGGAGGATTAAAAGACTTTTCTAACAAAGAGATAAGATTTCCTTGCCAAATAGCAAGAATAAGTGGAAACCATAACTGTTAGCCTGCATATAATGGATTGTTTAAAAACGTACTTTTTACATGTTTTAGGACAAGCAAAATAATTTAGCCATATAAATATGGTCCAGATTACTCCAATGGCATTAAAGCCACCTGCAGGGACTGAATCATTGATGCGAGCCCTGGAGATCAAACTCCAAAACTCACCAAATTTATTGACAAAAGAGGCAGAGTAGTCCCAAAGGCCACAGTTTAGTCCTGCAGAGTGCTTCCTAAGCTCATACAAGATCTCCTGCATCTCAAAGGCAGCAAGGACATTTTCGATGAGTACCGTTGCTTTAACACAACCCAGGGGAAGACCAAGCTACATGTGTGACAAAGTAATAAAAGAGATGTTATTGAACTATGATGGTCATTTTGAAGCAAAAGATAAAAACTGTGTTCATTGAGAGAGGGACTTCTGCTTCTCAAAGACTGCTGAAATGTTATTAATGCTATCAACTCTAGCTTTCACACAAACCACAGGAAAGATAAGATGCAAACAGGAAGTGATGGGGAAGGCTCTAATGGTTTGCTCTCTCTGAATATATCCCTAATCCCAGTATTATCAAAGAAAAAATATTAATATGCTTCCTATGCCTAACCTATCATCTCCCTACCATTTTAAAAACAGTTAAGATGCCTATGCATTTATCACTTTAATTCTCACTTTCACTTCAGCCCATGTGAATATCTTGTCCCACAGTCTGGCTTCTCGGTATCCTTCAACCTGAAATCAATGGAATGTTGGAGAAAAAAAAAACATCAAGGAAAATATAAAGGAATGAGCTATAATGTGATGCCATGAACCATCAAAATGACCATGGCTTTTGACACAATGATATCCATTCCTAATTTGATCATCTCTCCAATAATTTGTACACAGTAATGTGTGTTGAGAAAGGAAATGAAAGTAGGTATCATGATGAATGACCAAAGTGATATTTAATGCAAATTAACCCAGCTGATACAGGTTATTTGTATTTATTATATTTATTATATTATTTGCTTCCTTAATCTTTGAAACCATTTTGATTCTTTGGAGTAGCCGCCAACTTTTATTCTTAGAGCACAAAAATTGTACAGATACCGTACATGTATTACACAGAATGGAATGTTCACTTTAACTGTAAAACAATCAAATCTAAAATTAACTTTATGATGCTTGCCACAAAGCTGAGTGATGTAGAAATGGTTAAGAATTAGACATATAACTACCTTTGAAAGATAGAAGAACGGTCCACTCTCCTTGTCCAGGAGAATCTTAGCATTGTGGAACATTAGAAGAGCAAAGTCAAACAATGGACCTGGAACTTCCTTCCCATTCACCTGTAGAAACATGTGAAAAATAGTAGAACAAATCCATTAAAAAGAAAAGTCCACCCTGATATTAAATTGGTTTTAAAAGAAGCAGAAAAATTAAAGAAACAAATCAATGAAAATTTGAGTAAAACCCGAAAAGAAATAAGAAAGTTATGAATTTTGAAGTTGTAATCAATCAAACACAAATTGGCAACTCTCCCATTTGCCCTGTACCCCAAAAACCATTAATTTCCATTATCCCTGAAGAAAATATTAAACCATACATGCACCTTAGATATAATCACTGCTTGTGTGTTTTTACACATAACCTGTATGAAACAAAATTCCTTCATCAAAAAGTTAGAAAATGAAAATTTATGAGATTTTCTGTACTGAGCAAATCGGAGAGGAACACGCAAGATACGTCAAAGAGTTGCCAATTTGTGTTTGATTGATTTACAACTTCAAAATTCATAACTTTCCATTTCTTGTCAGATTTTACTCAAACTTTCACTAATCTGTTTTTCTCATTTGTCTTCTGTTTGTCTTCTGTTATTCAGGGTGGACTTTCCCTTTAAAGGTAATCTTGAGTTACAGACTTCCTGTAATGGCTGAAAATAAATTCTCACTGAATCAAACAGAACTTTAATACACTGAACATTGAAGACAATGAATATATGGTAATGTGCCAAACGATTTTTGGTAGAGAGTGTATTATCAGATGAGCAAATAAATGCACATGTATGTATAAGGACATCAAGCAAGTACATGTAGTTCCGACCCATGTACACGCAAACAAAGCACAAGCCGATAAAGGTGCTTGACTCTGAACTCACTATCATGTTGTGTTCAACCATATTCCATGCTCTAGGTCTGAGCATTAGTATGGGTGCATGTTGAATGGGAGGTACACCAGGGATCTGGTTGTGGACTGCTCTGTACACGTTGTAAAGGCCTTCAATCTGTGTGCCCCAAGTTGGACAGTGCCCATCATCAAAGTCAGTCTGGAATGAAAAACATCACCACGCATACAAATTAATTAACCTGTAAATAAAGATCTACATACATGCTCGTGCGACTCGTGGTCTGCGGTCAATTTCCTACACTAAACAAATTCCTGATCCCAACCCTGCACTAAGCACTACACCTAACCATCAGGTAGCCTACACAGAGGGCCCCCGTTTCATAAAACTTGTTATCAATAACAAGTTACAATAATTATTACAAGCTACTGAAATCCTTGAATCTGATTGGCTGCGAGTGAATTTGTCACAGAAATGGGGTAGTTTTTATTGATAGCAAGTTTTATGAAACAGGGCCCTGATCTTTGTGATAGGCTCCATAGCTTTCGAGTAGAAGAAGAACCCTAACACTAAACCTTACCCAAATTTCAATTGAAACACGAACTCTAACCCTATATCTTTGACAGAATAAAGACCGGAGCAACTGTCGGCAGAGCAAATGTCGGATCACCGTGAAACACACAGCCATGTCGACTGTCCTCTCCGGACTCTGTGGGTTTGTGTTCAGGCAGTTTCCTGGTACTCATTTTGTGGACCGTTGCTATTTTATATTACACATTTTGAATTGATGTTTACCTGAATGCCTTGAGCAGAAGACTTCAGCGATCTTGTGAAATGTTGGATGTTTGCAGGAGACACATCACCAAGGTCCACATGCCTATTGACAAGGCGCCTGGGAACAGGGTCCACAGTCCAAGTCCCTTGCTGTATGTGCAGAGTGTCTGTTCTAAAGTCCGGCAAAGCATTGGTGGCATCCAACTCCAATTTCCTCTGGGTCCGCTCTCTTAGGATCTGTCATGAAATTGCAACAAATAGATCAGAGTATTATCAAAATATATATATTTCGTCAACCTCTACTGATCAAGTTGATGGGTCAGCACTAATAAGATTAATGGTGAGTGGGTATGAACCACATCCTAGATAAAAACAAACCCATCAAAAGTGGACTGCACTACACATAAAGGTGGAAGGAAACTGACCTGATCAACTTTGTTGTCAAACTCAATGACCATATCAGCAAGAAATCTGATGGCTTGTGGAGTCAGAAGAGTGGAATGTGCCCTCTCTTGACCAGTGCATGGTGGCATCAACTCAACATCATTGTTCAGCACCTGGATAGCAGTCAGAGAAATTCATTAATGGGTCTATATATACCTAGAATATTTGGACTCTTAAACAGTATGATATGATACATGCAAAATACTGTGATAACTGTGGATAAAGTATATTGAAAAATTGGTGTCACAAAAGGCCACTTTGATGATAAAATCATCAAGCATTGAGCATGATGATCCTAGATTTATTAAAAAACTGATGGTGCCAGTGGATGTATTTCTAATTCAGGCAGTATAGACCAAAAACAAATATTTTTTTCCTATTACAAATAGGTTAATAAAGGTGTTTCAATTCCATATTGAAACATATTGAAACATATTGAGTGCATGATCTGATATGACAGAGCCTCAGAGGGGAGAGGGGGCACAGGCTGATTCATTGGAAACTCGTCTTTACATTTAAAATAGCTCCCCCCCCCCCCCCCCCCCCCCCCCCCCATTGAAAAATCCTGGCTACGCCTGTGTATACAAATTTACAATACAATTAATTTTAAAGCATTTAACATGGCATATAATTTTCTTCTTTTGGGGGCTGAAACAAGAGACAGACAGTAAACACGCAACCCAGCCCCAGGTGATGCACCTTTGTCTCTGAGTCCGAGGATCCATTTCTGCTTTGCGCTCCACACTCTTGAAGTTGAAGTTGAAAATGAAGAGAACTTGCACTTGGAGATGATGATGTTCCGCCTGCACTTGTGCTTGTGGCAAGATGCTTCCTGATGACATCTATGCGGGAAGAACAATCAAAAGTACTGGTGCATCGTTCATTCTCTAACAGTAACATGTTGCTTTTAATTTTATATTTTCTTCATAATATTAAAGTAAACGAAAACCACTTTCCCAAGTCACAGCCGCATCCAACTCCACCTCAGCTCCACATCCATCCGTACGTGAGCTGAGTTAAAAATCGCTCTGTACATGTAGTGGAAGTTGGTAGTCTAAACCAACGAACGTAGAGGGCGGCAACACTTTGCAGTCTTGCTATGAGGAAGGTTCACTTCGCTAAATTTCTGTGACCATCGTTTTCTCTCAGAGAGGTTTTTAGGTAGATTGTAGATTTGATTTTTTTTCAATTAATACTTTCAAAAACATTTGAATTAAAATGTTAAAATAAGATGTTATGTTCAATAATATTGTTAAATGATTTTTATAATTTTCAAGAGAAAAAAGATTACAATGGTTATAAATTTATCATTTTACTTTACTATACAATAATATGTATTTGTGAGGTTGCTAACGTTTTCCTGCTATATTTCGCTGCTACTGCACTGTATTTCGATTTCGATCCATGTCCATACCGCATACCGTGTACATTATTGCTACATAATTATACAGTTCTCTCTCGCGATCTGACCGCCTAAGTACTAAGTAGACTCAGAGTCGGAGCTCGACGATGGACCAATCAAGGTTTGTTTTTAGTTATAAATTTAGATTAACTTATTTGAAATGATGATGAAACAAATTTGGCAATACAGGGTAATAAAATTAAAAATAGAGAGAGCTGTACTTGTGTTACTGTTTATGTAACGAAATTTGTTCAATTAAAAAAAAATTGTTCGGATGCTGGATGGAGCGATGATGATCATGATGATGGATGGGGGATCAGATTCGGATGACCGGACACTTAACAAAAATGAAAAAATAAGGGGGCTGGGACATAAGGAATTCTTGTCGTGATAATCATCATCGATATATTTTTCTATAAATAATATCGGGCAAACCCAAATTAGGGGCAGGTCGGCGTACGCGTGCCATGTTTTACAGTGCGGAGATCGGCAGAGGCAAATGACTTTTCAACATGTAACAAGTTCACAGGCCTAATCAAGTTCAAAATCAAGTTCAAAACAACTTCCAAATATATTTCAAATCAAGTAATTAATGCTGTGATAATCATATTGTCCTCTTGACTTTCAGATTTGTAGTTGTTTGATGAAAATCATAACGATTTTGGCCAGAAATGGAGTCAAACTCGCAAATGTTTCACCGCTGAATCTGGTACAAGATCGTCGCCGCCGCCGCCGCCGCTGGGCTACATTTGCTTGCACACAAATGAATACAGCACGCGCAGACCGGCCCCTATTCTCCGGGTTTGCCTAATCGTCTAAGTTAGATCAAAATAGGTCTAACTTAGGCCTAACATTAACAAAGTTAGGCCCTAACGTTAACCATAATGATAATTGTATTTGTAACTTGTAACTTTTCACAAACTTGAGACAAGGTCAAACTCAAAGGCAAGCATGATGATGTTTTATTTTTTTTAATTTCAAGAGAGAGAGAGTGGGTTCATATTTAGTCTTGATTCTACTATTTGTAGACCAGAATCAAAGCACTTTTAATGAGAGGTAATAATACATCTCCACAGAGTAATATATCATATGGATGGCCTTTGTTGTTTCACTCAGTGACTTTCAGTAATCACATTCATTAGTCTCATGTTGACTTTGATTGCCCTCAGATAAACTTGGTAAGGAACTAACTTGTGGCTGATCTACTTGAAGATCTAATAGAGCCTAATGTTAGAGGTCTACATAACTCAACAACTGTTGGAGGTGCCGGATGAAGCGGAAAATCCTACTATAAAAGACTTTGATGAGACGTGAGAAATAAACAGGTAGGTCTAGACCTAACTAGTTGGACCTAGACTTAATAATACCAAGGAGTTACCACAGGGTATTACAGCTAAAAATTATAGGTCTGGTAATGGTAGTGGATCCAGAATCGGTTTACTTGGGGGGGGTGGGAGTTTTTAGTTTACATTGTCCAACCAAAACAGCAACAACAACAAAAGAATTCTGAGAGAATGGACATTTCATTTGTCCTTTTCCTTTATCCACCACTGAGATCTGTTTTCTTCAGTGTAATATTAAATTAGCTGTTTTTAATAGTGTCTTTAAAAATCAATTATGAGATCTTTAGGGAATGTTCAGGGTGATGTCAGTATAAATATATTAATTTTTAGTCCCCCTTAATTATTATATTAAACATTTCATTAATTAATGCAAACAGAAACAAAACAAAATAAGATGGTTGAATACATTACACTTTAATTAAATTCCACAAATATTTTAGGATGGATTGTACATGCAGTTAGTATTTATCCTCTTTGAAAAGATCACGAGGGTGAGGATGAGCGTATCTCATTTTTTTTCTTAATACCTAATAATGCTTCTCTACACGACTCTCCTTCATTTATTTTACAGATGATGATGAAGATGAAGGCTTACCGCTGAGAATGAAGACAAATTCTGAGAGGAACAAATAAATACTTAGCTGCTCCAGTTTTGCATGGTAGGTCTATGCTGTAAGAGTAAGATTGCTATCAGGGGTGTCAATCCGTTTTTGGATGGGGGGGGGGGGGCAAAATGATATATTTGCCCTCTCAATATTATCGGGGGGGGGGGGCAACTGCCATTGCATAATCGACGCCCCTGGTTGTTATTAGTACCTCAATACAATCTAGGTACACATATTTTTCTTCACATAAACATACCAACTGAATTTTCTTGAGACTTTACTAATTTGGTTGCTTTTGAATAGCCTTGAAAATTTTATGTGTCCAACTTATTTCCTCTTTAAATAGTTTTGAGAATTCACACTTATTATTCCATTTCATAAAAAGAGTTGATGCTAACTGTGTTAATAGGAAGCTCGAAGTTTCAGGGTTTTATTTTAATTCTAACTGTTGCTTGTTTAATTATGAAATACACAATGGATGCTATTGTCTAAAATCTTTCCTCTTTTCTTTCGACAGATATGGATTTCTACTTCAGCTCTTCTGTGGAATAGCCCCCTGCTTTGATCAACATGTATCTCTTCTGGGTCCGCTCGCTATTCAAAAGGACATCTATTCATAGAAAACCACTATATTCATTTAACACACGTTATGAAGAGCAGTTCTTATGAATAGTTATGAATAATGGTAATTTGTCTATTTAGAAGGACCGCTATTCATTTAGTCACGCATTATGAATAAGCGGTCCTTATGAATAGCGAGGTTACCCCAAAATCATATCTGGCTTCAAGTATAATATGCATGTTGAGGTGTCGTGGTCTAGTGTATACGTCACCAGACTGTGGATCATATGGTTCACGGTTCGAATCCTGCCGCAGCACTAATGGCAAAACAGTCATCTACATTTGTCACTCTCCACCCAGGTGAAGTAAATGGGTACCGGTTGGGAGAAATTGCTTAAATGCCTTAGCGCCTTTCATGGCAGCTCGGCTAAAGCTGCAGTAATTAAAGGGCAGAGAGTATATTTGTATAGTAGTTGTGCTATATAAATGGACATACATGTATATTATTATAATTAGAATGACTGAACAGGAGTTTAAAGTTCTTCAATTATATCTTGACCATTTTACCCACCCCCTCCCCATTTCAAATGTTGTAGTCACATGCAGCCATTTTGTTACAGTAGCTCGTTAATGTGAGGAGGTCTTCCTCTTCTGTGTGGCCTATATAGTGAGATTACAGGGCCCCTAAATGATATTAAGATAAGCACTGCCACGGCACTCCTTTATTAAATCTGCCCGCAGTGTATCACAAATTAATAATAATCTTATCTGATTCTATGAATTTATAAATTATTAAGTAAATTATTATTTTATTCATTATCTACTGAGAAAATCCATTCTATTCAACACTTCATTTGACTTGAAACTATCTAATGGTGTGTTTCTCCTGCCTCTTTTTTATAGTTAGATTTATAATAATAATAACATGCAATATACATGTACCAACCTAAAAGGAGATGGATCATTTAAAGAGTTCTTACAACTGTCAAAATTATCTTTGTTTTTTAGGAGTGCAATTGTTGTCATTGGTGTGTGTTGAACAAAAATTAGATGGTCATTTATTTTTCTTCTTTGTAGGGGTGTAGTGGGTAAATAATCTTTAAATTGTAATTCAAATAATTTACTTCTTGGAAAGGGACTGAAATTAATAACGTATGATTCATTTAGATTGATTTTTTTTTTTTTCAATGCATGTGCATAATCTGTACTCAGAGAATATTATTTGACAAGTCGGCTGTGATGGAACTATATTGTATTGTAGTATATGAAAAAAGTGTATGCAGATGAATTATATACATTATGTTGGAATTTTTAAAGGAGAAGAAGTAAACATGTATTTAAGAAGTAAGACAATGTCTAAACTTCTCTAAAAACTGTCCTCATTTCTGCATGCAAGAAAATATTCATTAAAAAGTACAAAAATATAAACGTATTTCTGAATTGACGTGTATAAACTATTGTACCTTAAATCTTGATTGAGAGAAATATACATGTAATTGAAAATTATTCTGTGAACATGATAAAGGTCCTTTCACATTATATCAATGAATGAACCATATAGGGGAGGGGTGAATGAACCAGGACATGTGATCAATG
Source organism: Heliocidaris erythrogramma (assembly GCA_025617745.1). NCBI lineage: Eukaryota > Metazoa > Echinodermata > Echinoidea > Camarodonta > Echinometridae > Heliocidaris > Heliocidaris erythrogramma. The sequence continues at coordinate 37,500,640 of CM046867.1, forward strand.
TGTATGTATGAGATAGAGAGGGAAGACAAAAAAGATGAGAAAAGGCGAAACTGAGAAGATATGGTGAAAAGGAAAGAGAGAAGGGGCGGATCCAGGGGGCACTTCCGGCCCCTGCCCCCCCCCCCCTTTGGAAGAAAAGTATGCATTTGTGCCCCCCCCCCCTTTTAGAATGAAGACCTTTTTTCTTTTCTTTTTTTTTTGTTGTCAGCAAATTATGGAAGGGAAACTGGACCCCCATAACCCCCCCCCCCCCCCCCCCGAGCGACTTTTCGAGAAGCTGGCGAGACCAACAAAATACGGGTCTACCTTGACAAACCTTCATTTGTGTGCCCCTCTTATACTCAATCCTGGATTCGCCCCTGGGTGAGGTCTGAATAGAAGTGGTGGCGATGTCAAATCAAATTTAGATTAACCCCTCCTCTAAAAATAATAATGAAATAGGTTAATAAATGAATATATGCATACATAAATATACACCTAATATTAATAATATTATTAATTAATTTTTAAAAAATATTTGAATAAATGAATAAAAAATAATACAAAAAATAAATCATGAATAACCAAGAATTAATCAATAGAATTATTTAAAACTTTTTAATAAAAGATAATATGAATTGAATTCATGTCGAAATTTCCAATTTCCAATTAAATTCCCTGCAGCAAGAATCACTGGTTTTGCCTTTAATGTTGTTGTTGTTGCTATTTTTTTTGTTTTTTTGTTTTTTTTTTTTGTTTTTGTTTTATGGATGTGTTTAGCCGTTATCATAAATTATGAAATATTCATACCCCATACCCTGACAGCACGTCCTTGGGCACGTCCAGTGCAGCGAGATGGTATGACGCTCGGTACCTTTCCCTCGCCTTGCCCAGCCGCCTACGCTGACGCTAGCTAGACTGTATACCGTTAACGAGGTCAGCAGACGACGCATTCATTGATTCCGCATTTTGATGGATCAGCGAATGGATTTTATTTAATTTCAGCAGTACGCCCGCAGCGGGAGAGAGGTTACCCCTATCCCGAAATGCATTGCGAGTGGTCACAAAATCAGCTTGCCGAAAACGTCATGAATTTAGCACACTGGTACAATCACTGATCACAAAGGTGCCTATTTACGATAAGATTATAGATTATAGAAATAAAATTTATACGGTATCATGAATAGAATAATGTTTCAAATAATGTATTCTTGCATTATATATTTTTTTTGAAATCTCTATCTATTCATATTATCTCCTTTTGTCTTCATGTCGCTATCAATCCGTCATTGTATTACTTCGATTTATGGTTTTGTTGGCATGCCTACCAAAATGTGCGCGCACTTCAACTGCATGCGCGTAAGAAGTGAACCTTCCTCATAGCAAGACTGCAAAGTGTTGCCGCCCTCTACGTTCGTTGGTCTAAACCTAAGGCTAAGCGCTCGATTATAATCTCTGGTGGAAGAGCTATTTGTAATTTAGCGATTTCCCTATCCAAACTATTTTAGTTGATCATCAAATAATAAGTTATATTTGAGGAGTAATTAATAATATATTTAATCCATTAATAGCATTTTTTATTGTTTTTGTTATGTTTTATTATTGTTTTTATGATGAAACCTATGCCAAATCTTGACTAGACCGCTATAAATAGTGTGCACCTAAATCGGCAATTTGAATACTGCAAATATCTTTTTCTGTATGCGGTTCAACTGCAAGATGCGATGACTTCTGTTTTCACTCTAAAACAATGAATTTGAAGGGATTATTTCAAGATTTTAACCCAAGGTATGTAGATTTTGTGTATTAGGGCATACATGTTGATACTTATTGTTGAATAAATATAGTCTGATTCCTTCCGACTAAATTGTTTCTGGCTCTGCCGCCGGCAAGCAGCGCGCCCTAGCTTCTCCACACAAGCAGCTGATTGGCATTGGCCATTGCCTTTCCCTTGCCCTTGGCTTTGGTCTCCTTCCCGGCCCTGCACCGTACCCGTACATGCAGTACCGTGGGACTTGATGGCACTCGCTGGCTCGCTGGCATGCCTGGCGCATGGCCTTAACTTGAAGTTAAAGGGATCGACAAGTCGCAATCTATGGGCGCTTTTACAGTTGGCTGCTCCTTTCTCTGGATCAAAGTTCAAAGCGACTTCAATTTACCGTGCGCAGCTAATAAAAGTTCGCACATTGACCCACTCCCGGGTACATTTCTGTAAAATAGTTGGTATTTTCTGTCGCATGTACTAAAGGTATGGGGGAAAAAATAAGATAAATATTTTAAATACTTGCTTTCAAATTCAGCCCTTAAAAATCTCACTCCTACCTCAAGTGGCCGTTAGGAAGAACTTTAAAAGTTTTGATATTTTCAGCAAAATCCAAAGTCAAAATCTTGTCCAAAACCGGAGAAATCCCCGCCGATTTGTTTCGCGATCGCGTGTTGTTTACAAACTGCCGATGTCTTGGTAGGGACACTAATACCAAAATCTGACTTTTAAATTAAAGATAATTACCCCTTAAAAACTATCCCTGATGAAAGGCAGTGTCAACACAAAACAAACTCACCAATTTGCTGTCTCAGAAATGGTCTTGAAAGAGAGATATTTTGCTGCAAAGTTGGGAACTTCAGCTACGCCTTCTTGAGAATATCGCCTTGAAAAAACTGCAACGTCATGCTCTAAAGTCGTTACGTTGGCAATTAGAAAGGCCAAAAGTCAGCTGATCATTGCTGATTACAATAACAAAGGCACACCGGTGCGTATATGAAATTCAAATTCCCCGCCCCAGCGAGCTCAATTTCGGTCGCTAGTCTTGGAGAATGCGTAAACAGTATTTTAAAATTCTGTACTGTGAGACCGAGCACAAAATGGAAGATTTCGAGCTCGAACGATTTTGAAAAAAAGAATTGGACTATACATTCTAATAATCAGACACTAGACCTAAATTTTTAGTAAAGATCTGAAATTTTACTGGCCTTATCTGTGGTTTCTTGTCATTCACGCTCTGACTCTGCCGTCGTCATGGTCGTGCGTGGAGCTCTGCCTAGCGCTTGCTCTGCCTAGCGCTTGCTCACGATCACATGTATGCACGATACAGAGTTCAATACGCACTGAACTTAGCGGTTTCGCTTCGCTCGATAGAGTCAGCTTGTCTTGCCGATTTTATGTAGGTCGGTAAATTATGATTGTAAGCATTCTCAAAAATATTTTATGACAAAAGAGAAGTATAAAATAATAATATTCACAAGTATAGATATATATTATTGCTTAAATTCTTTTATTATTAACTTATTTTTAAATTAACAAAAATAATATTACCAGGTAAAAGAATGCAGTCAGCAAAACTGGCAACGCCGAAAAGGAAAAAGCCTCATACCCGTAACAAGGATAAGGCATTTTGGCAATGGGTCTTTCTACCCCGTTTTGGACCTAGAGGTCTATTTCATAATTGATTGTCTTGTTGCCGTCTTGGACCCTTTTTCATGATTCATTGTTTAATGTTTAAAAATATAAGAGGAAAGTCAAAAGTTATTCAACAAAAAAAAAAAGACGACTTGCCACTAAGAAGCTGACGTTTATTTTCACAAAGTTTGTACAAGATTGATCACATCATAATGAAAACAATAGTCAATAAAATCAGAAACAACCTCAAGAGTCTGTTCAAAGACTACCAGCATCTTTACTCCAAGATTATAGAGATTATAAGATTATACGATGTAAACCGAGCGGGAAACCGAGTCAGGAAACAGGGAGTTCTTTGTTCTCCCAAATTACATGTTCTGGTCATTCTGGAATGCATGATTGTTGAAATGACGCTTTCTGAAAGGTCTGAGTTACATACTGTAGCATATACCTGGATATTTTTGGAAGTGGTGGAACAGCTACAAAGGCCCATTTCGGTAAGAATATATATATACTTTTCGTAGAATATGATAATACTTAATAGGTGTAGACAAAGATGGAGTTGTGCCATCGTCATGATCGTGCATGCTGTAATGATAGTGTAGGATAGTTGAGTTCTTTGTCCTTCATGAAAGAATTACATTACTATAAATTTTTAGTGTTCTAATTCGGCATGTATTGTTGCAATGATCATTGATGTAAAGAATCATTTGTTGATGGAGTTTCATGTTTGATATATTGAGTAAATTTATGTTTTAGGAAAGAGACAATTTCTCATTGTTATTAACTGATATTTATTCAAACTTATCATATGATTGAAATAATTTAGTGGTCTGTTGCGTCTTTTTAATATTTCATATAGACCGAATTTCTTAAACATACTCGAAACAGTTACTATTTATTGAATTGAAAAGTACATAATTAATGTGGTTTATTTTTCTCAGATATGATTAATATTTTCTTATATTATATCGTAATCAATATCTCACATTTTTAGTTATAGGCTTTTACATGCTAACAGGATGAAACATTTATTAGTTGGACGAAAAAAAAAGAAAAAAGGGATTTAAGAAGGCAGCCACGAAATGTTTTTCTTTTAATTTATGTGTATATTCAATAAAAATATAATCACAATATTTACAAACGTTTCAAAAGATTGGCATGAACAGAACAAGATCAAACATACATCAAAGAAAAATATATATAACGAAAGGAAAAAAACATATAAAGAAAGGAAGAGCATGACCTGCACAAAGTTATAATTATTATACAGGTATAATCATGTGAAAGTCCCTTGCATTCTGCAGCTCATTTTCAAAGTGTAAACTGATGCAAAGGAATGTTGCATCCTTGAATTCGAAACAATGAAAGCTCTATGGACCTTATCTGTCCTAAATTTGTTGACCTCTGCGTGTTTGTAGAGCGAATGCAAAACACATGTCTCTCTTTTCCTCTCTCTCCCAAAATACCCTACGCTCATCCAGATTATATCCGTACGTGCTGCACAATAATTTTGTTCAGAGATCGACGGCGAAGAATGGACAGGCAGCGCATGCATTATGCATCTCTCTCTCTCTCTCTCTGGCCTACGCTTCCATCCACGTGCGCAGTCTCACTGTTGTGAATACAGTATACAGCCAGCCACACACAATCTTCCACTATACAACGGGTTCAAGAATCGGCTATCAAAGGTCAGGACTGGGTAAGAGTAGACTTATTATTCAGTCATATTTACTAAATTATCCTTTTGAACACTTCTAATACTCATAGGGTTAGTATTGCACTCTATGGACGATCTTGATGCCTGTGTGCGCTGATATGAGAAATAGGGTCTTCGTGTGAGACTAGGCTACATGATTTCCCTTGCGTGTCACGTAAGAAGCTCATCAATATTCATGTTTCCACACCGATATAAACTAGATATTTCGCAATAACGTTGCAATAATTATCTTTATTCATGAGTTAGAGACCTGGTCGGCGCGAAAATATGACGTCATATTTCACAGTTTTCCCTCTATTTTTGAGATGGCTATAGCTATGGAGCTCAAACCAAAGTACGTTTGACTTAAAAATCATCTTCTATCTATACCTTTTTGTCAATAAAGTAAAAGTGTAAAATAAGGAGCAAATCCTCTATTTTCTTTATATTTTCAAGTCTATAAGGGTACCGTACATTGACATCTCATGAATTATTCACTATCAAAAGTTCTTCGACTGAAGCTATCACCCTTATTTTTTGTGCCTACTTGTTGCCAGTTAGAACATTTTTAGTGATCAAACTTGCAGCGCCCTCCCGAATTTTGGCTTCGTTACGCATTTGCGATGTGTGTACGTTTTTCGTGAGCTGCTATGGAAATTATTGGATTCAAAACCGCCAAATTCTGCAACATCGTAACTCAAACGAGTAAGTTCTGTTAAAGATCGTAATTTAAGGGATGTTTTTGTATGTGTCATTGTCTTTGTTTCAGTGATGAAATCAAAGAAAGGTTTTTGAAAAATAATTTTGTAGTCATCAATTATTTTCCAAGGCCGAGGGCGAAGGCGAGCGCGTATTAGAAGCAAAGCGTAGCCAACGCACCCTCGGTGTATTGGTATCCCTAGACTCGGACATGTTAGACTAAAATCGGCCAATACAATTTTTGTCCACGAAGAAACTCGGGATCGCAAGCGCACATCGATCTTTACGATCGCGCACACAGAAAATCGGAACTTTTCCGTGTACGCCATAGGGACCGAATTTTTGAGGACAAAACTCTTTTGGGGAGATGTCAGCGCCCGCGGCGACCAGGAAATGTACACAATGACTCCGATAGCTCGTTTCGCGAGAATCAACAGTAAATTACGGATTTGATTTTTGAAAATATCTTTTCCAACATTGGTGAGTTGAATTTATTGTATTTCTTGGATATTTTGGGGTCGGTTTTTGAAAATTAAATGCCGATTTTGAGTGAATATTGGTGACTTTTGTGCAGTGGTGTTTTAAAAAGATGAGGTGTATGACTGCCTACATTATACACACGAAGTATAGGAATGTAGCTATGAGTGCATTGACCCAAATTTGAGTAAACAAGATCGCGCGCCTTTATTCCAGTATTTGAATCTCATTGGTCGGTTGCGTATGGAGGGATTCGAGTTAACGATCGCGCGAGGAATCCGGCAATAACAATCCTTCAGTAGCGCACGATTGGACCTGATTGTATCCGAATTTCCCCGAGTCAGGCCAACTGGTCAGGCCCATGGATTACGACTTGCCACTCCCTTTAACATGACCAGGGGGTCGTTTCATCAAATCAACTCCATGACACTGACCTGACTGACCTGCTGACAGTCATGACAGTCATAACTGTTGTCGGCGATCTACGGAAATGTCATGGACCTGAAAAACTGTTTCACGAAGACAAATTGATATTTGATAAACGACAACTCAATGATAATCGATACTCATCGGCGAAAAAACATAGACTAGGGAGTAGGGTGCGCGCGCCGGTATTCGGTCACTTAACTTAAAAAGAAATTGCCCCTGATATGAATACCTATCTCTTTAAATTGACAATCTACCATCAAAAGAACCGCAAAATTGTCCTTTAAATAATTATCAAAATAATTTAAAACATGGAAACTTACCCCAAAAATATCGCCGACAGAAGAAGGAGAAGTTTTCCGCCCAGTATTCGGTCGGCGCCGCCCACAATTCGGTCACGCGATAGTGCGCTGCATCTCGGGAGAGTTATATAACCATTTTTGTCACATTTCTGCGTTTTTAGGCATTTTCTGTGGCTTCTATATATTCATACTTAAATGTATGAGAATTTTTATCCATTAAAATCCACAAATCGAAGCTCTAGGGTCAGAAATAATGCACAAAATGTATTTCTAAAAAGAGCAAAGCGCGTCGGCGAAGCGCAAAGCGACAAGTTGCACACAAAGCGCGTTGGCGCAAGGCACTCAATGTTGCCTGACCGAATACTGGAAGAGCGCCATCTCACTGGCAGGGGTGAGGTATATATTCTCTTGCTCATCGCTGAGATCGCCATTTGCAAATTCGCTGCGATAGATGGAAGACCCGGAAGCTCCTCTTCACACACATACTAAATTCATTGCACCTGCACACATAGTTATTTCACCATAGGCGTCTACATATGGCTATGCGTGTTAACTCACACGCTAACGGAACCCGGAAGTGCGGAAACTTGGGTATCACTGACCAGTTTCGAGGGTATTTGGAGATCTTTTCCAGGGCATGCGACCTGAATTGCTTTCAACATTAGAGGTACCTTGTTCATGTGTCTGTTATGTACAGGTTTCAAGCCTCAAAAATTACGAGTTCTTCACAGCTGTTCAAAGAACTGCGTGACCGAATTCTGGAATATGACCGAATACCTGGCCGCGCATCCTATATGAGTATATCACACTCACAGTCCATTAGATTTACTGAGAGGATACCGTAAGCGTATTTGACTAATTACGGAAAGAAGACCCAAATCGTGTTCATTTTAGAGAAAATGATTAAATTAATTAATTTAAGATATCTTATGGCCCAATTTTAAATATTTATTCATTAAAAGATACATATAAATAATTTTTATCAAAGTACTTATTGTATTTTATATGAATGTACTTGGTGCCTCCAGGAAGCCTTTGAATAACACAAGACAAATTGTTTAGAGAGGCATTTTCAAAATATTGACAAAAACATACTGGTGTCCCGTGTTACATCCACAACCACCTTTTTTTTAGATTACCAGCATATCTACATGCATGATACCTTACATAGCTAAATCCTGATGGGTACAATGTGTTATGGTGCTGACTTAATGAAGTAAAACTTTTAACAAAAGAATAACTATCTTCCCTGAGTTTATCATGAATGTTGTGGGTGTAACGGTTTCCAATCAAATGTCACAAATTGTGGATGAACGGGACACCAAAGAATATCTGCAACTTCATCAATAACTCTTGAAGTCAGTATACATGTACTCTCATTGCAGTTGTTGTTGCATTGAATTAAATACAGAGCCTACAGTAACCAGGCAAATAATTATCATCAAGAGCATTATGTCTCAAAATGAGACTTTGCGGATGTAACACGGACACGATGTCCAGTTACATCCACATGCTGGTTTTTCATAATTATTTCCAAAATACATTGTGGAACAACATGTTTATGATTCTCAGATGCTTTTTATTTTCACCAGAGATAGAATGGGCCAAGTAAGAAAATTCTAACTAGACTTTTTCATCGAATTACAGAGGATTAAAGAAAAAAATGCCTCAAAAGGTGCCCAACTTTGTGCACAGACCCAACTACAGGTACAGATCGATGGGCGCCACTCAACAGCAGCCACCTATCAGTGTCATCTCGACACTGTCGCTCATCTTGTCCGCGAAGTGTTTCACGAAGCCATCTTTGCCAAGACTGGCGACAACTTCCCTGACAAGTGACTTATCGGTACATCCGGGGGGGGGGGGGGGGGGGGGGGGGGGGGGGGGGGGGGGTTGGGGGGGGGGGGCGGCACTCAAGCCCAAAAGTGGTGGGTATGTGCCGCCGGCAAGACAAAAAAGGGGGCTTGGGAACGAGCGTATCATGAAAAGGATGGTCTTCGGAACTACAAACATTTTTGAAAACGGGGCTCTTTCAAACTGGATTACAATGATGCTACAGAACTGGGCATCGTTTCATCAAACCGTCATAAGTACAAGTTCGCTGACATCCCATTGAAACGCATTTTAATTTTGATACACGCGTTTCAATGGGATGTCGGCGAACTTTTGATGAAACACTACCCTGGGGGTTGATTTGATGAAACGGGGGTCGTACCCCTGGTTCCCATGAGCTCCCATTAGCCAAATACACTGTGTGTCATGGCAAGTCTATGGTGTCTTCAAAACGGGCCGGGGCGGGCCAGAATGGCCGGTGGAACGACGTAATAAAAAAAAAGCGGTGCTTTGGAACGTTCTTCTCTCTTCTTTTTCTCAACAAGAAGAAAATGGTATGCCTTGGAACGGAAATTTGAGTGTAAAAAGGAGGGTCTTCTGGACGGCACATATCCACCACACACTATATACGGATATACTAAATACGGATCTCCCTCCAAGCAGTTTCCCCAAGTTGACAATCCTGCACTTGTGTGCCTCCCCCCCCCCCCCCCCCCCCCCCCACCGGCCCCATATACAATATCCTGGATCCGCCCCTGCTACAAATTTGAGGTTTCAGAGTTGAAAGTGATATTTTAAATAATTATTCTCCTCTCATGTATGAATGATCTGGAATGGACAAATTCTAGATCATTCTAATACACACAAAACCTACTGAAACCTATTCACCCATTAAATCTATAGTGGAGTGCAAGCTTATCTTCAGGTAAGCTTGTACATATACAAGTTCAATTGCACATATTATTGAACATCATAATATTTTCAATTTCAATGCATTTCTTTTTGCTTTGTTGCTTCCTTTCAGTAAATTCTTGGTGTACACAACTCTGATAGTTTTCTCCTTGGTGTTTGCATTGCGCCTTGATGAGACTATACGATGTAGCTTCTGGCTTGTCTTCCTGCCTCTCTGGTTCTGGAAGGCTGTTGTCATCGTTGGAGCAGTTGTGGCAGGAGTCGTCTGGTGGAAGCATCCAGAATACAGGTTAGTTCAAATTTTCTTATTAAAGTGCCCAGCAGAAGGGCACAAACATACTTTGGTCAAATTTTTCCAAGCTTTTAGTTTTGTAATGAAAGGATGAGGAGATGAGTGAAGTTATTTTGATTTTTCACTGTTTACGATATAGACAATATATGAACTGAAATGATATTTGCAAGTTTTTTTTATTTGATGTTGAAATGCAATAATTTGTTAAGTGAATTTTGTTTCCGTCATGTTGCTACAATATTGTAAATGCCTCTATAATTAAACAATGTTGCATCGTGAGAATTTGTATATCATTGCCATTTTACTCATCTACATGTAATATATAATTGTATCCCCCGGCAGAATGCCGGAGGATACTTTGGATTCAGCAGCGTTCCGCCGCCGTCACGTCACATTCTTGTGTGTGCTCAAGCGGTCACATTTCTCGACAGATTTCTTTCAAACTTTGTATGGAGGTGTATCTGGGTAAAATCTGGACACTTGTAGTTTCTGGTGATGCTGCCCCCAGTGTTCCATCTTTTATAGGGTAAAAGGCCATATTTTTTGGGATACTTTGTGTGCGCTCGTGATCACATTTCTCAGTGGATTTTGTTCAAATTTTGCATGAAGGTGTCTCTTGGTGTAATCTAAAAACCTGTAGTTTTTGGTGATGCTCCCACCAGTGTCCCGTCTTTTATAGGGTCAAAGGTCATACCTCAGGGGATGGCGTGAGTGCACTCTGCAGGCCACATTTCTGGATGGATTTCTTTCAAATTTTGTATGGAGATGTATCTTGGTATAATCTACACATCTTTACTTTGTGGTGATGCTGCCCTCATTGTTCCATCCTTTATAGGGTCAAAGGTCACATGTCTTTTTTGCACTCTAACTTCCACATTTCTTGATGGATTTCTTTCAAATTTTATATGGAGGTGTGTCTTAGTGATATCTACACATCTTTAGTGTTTGCCGATGCTGCCCCCAGTGTTCCGCTTTTTATAGGGTCAAATGTCATATTTTGGTTGCATGCATTCTGGAGGACACATTTGTTGACTGATTTATTTCAGATTTTGTATGGAAGTCTATCATAGACTACTCTAGACCTCTACAGTTTTTGGTGATGCTGCCTCCAGTGTTCCGTCTTTCATAGGGTCAAAAGTCATATTTTAGTGGATATCTTGTGTGCGCTCTGAGGTCACATTTCTTGACAGATTTCTTTCGAATTATCTATAGAGATGCATTATACTCTATTCTACACACATTGTTTTGGTGATGTTGCTCCTAGTGTTGACAATAGTCCGGGTCACTGGCGGCAATCTCTGCGCCATCCTTTTGTTTGATGGAGGGGAGGGGGGAGGTTCTTTGTCCCTCTTTCGAATCGCTGCCAGTGCCGGGGGATACATTCGCATTGCGCGGCAATGGACATTTCTAGTTCGTGTAGGTTTATGGAAATTTCTTTTTTTTTAATGTTTATTCCAGTAAACATTGAGTATCTGTGAACCTTCGCTACAAAATGGTTTTGACAAAGGCACTTTTTATTATCAGGTTTTGTGCCTACTTTATTTTTGTTCAAGGACTATCCTCTTAGAATTATTGACCCATTGAAGATAAGGCCTGAGATAACTGGGGATTTTGAATGGAAATGAACCATTTCCAATAGATTAAGCAAGCAAGTATTGTCGATGACCTCTCTGTCTGCCATGTATGCTCCAGAAGGAATTACACTTTGCCTTGTCTTTTGCCTTTATAGGGTTGAAGGTGAGGGTTACATCGATATGAAGGCAATCATCATATGTCTGGCCCTGAACTCGCTTCTCCTCATCTTTGAGATACTTACCTGTGATCAGCTAGAAAGCTCTAACGCGACCAAACCCTGGCGTCATCCTTGGCTTATTGTATTCATGCCTCTCTTCCTCACATCACCCGTCTCTATCGCTGCTTGTGTATGGGGCTTCAAGCATGACCGTGGTCTAGAGGTAAGTCTTAAATGTACAATTTAAATTTTGAAGGACTGTGACCCAAACGTGGATTCAAAGCACAGACTACATGCAATTGATTCTAGTAAACACAAAATCAGAAAAGGCAGTTTGTAATAGTAAATGAGAATGATTTTGCTGGAAACTTTTGAATATGTTCTTTGAGAAATGAATAAGAATACACAATGGATTTAGCACTACTGTATGTCAGATGTTGGATGTATTGTGAAGGACTGTTAAAGTACAATAACAAGAATAAGGTTATGACAGTTAATTGTTTGCTTGAGAGCCATGGAAATGGTTAAGTCACAGATGGGCTCACTTGAAAAGTATATGCCTATAATAATTATTTTTATAATAATAGACTTGTGCAATACTTGTTATGGCGTTACATTGTTTTATAATAATATTGTTGTTAATTTTGTTCCTTTACACAGTTAGAAGCTATGTGTTCCATCAACATTCTACAGTTCATTTTCATTGCACTCAAGCTGGATGAGATCATAACTTGGAGATGGGGAGTGAGTATTGTTAATATGTTGGATTAACAGTACTGTAGAAGACGGTCAAGTTATGGTTAAAGAGTAAAATTATTTGTAAGCCTTTTCATTCTTTTCTTTTCCACGTTGAAGAAATCATACTAGCAATGTCCAATGAAGAAAAAAAAATTATCTTGACACTATGAACACGATGACAAAGAGAGCGGACAAAATATACAGCTCCTCATTGTACCCTCCACAATTGCTCTGGTGACACCTGTTCTACATATTTTTACATAATAGCAATGAAGGGATGTTCTTTTGTCTACCAGGGCAATTGTGGAAGGTACAATGGGGAGCTGTATATTTTGTCTGCTTCTTTGTCCGCCATGTTCATAGTGTGAAGTGCTCTCTTGTATTGAACATGACTGAAGTAATTGACAGCTTTGTACCAAATTCTGATAAGACATGTTTTTATAATCCCATTACCCATATCTATGTCCGGTGCAAATATTGGTTTTGTTTGTTAGCAAGAAGTAGCCAATTTGTCATATTTTTAATGAACCCTCAAACCTCATAATGCACAATTGTTCCTATTCACTCCATAATCTACCATTTAACCATTTACCGTTCACATATGTTTCTGTAAACCGCTGCGGTTTCTTTTGTACTAAATGAATGGCAAGTGGGGATGAACAAGGTATCTGCTTACATGTACTTACTTAACTTATCTGTGTGTTGTAAGATACAAAATTGTGAAGCTCAGGACTCAAAGAAAAAACCTGACACGGTTATGCGGACGAGCCTTTAGAATACCTCATAGTCAGTTTCTTTCGTAAAGCAATTTAATAATCAGTACTCAACATCATTCTGAATAGGTTGTATTCATCCCATTGTGGATCCTGACTTGTCTCATGTGTCTGATTGTGCTCTACTACGTCATTTGGTCTCTTCTCATCCTACGAGCAACGGAGCTGATGGCTGAGCAGAGAAGAGCTAACTTCATGACAGCTGTAACTGCTGTATCACTTGTAGCACCACTCTTAACTTTTGAGGTAAGGGAATCTCTGGAGAACATGTCATTTATTTTCACCCTTAATCTTATCTGTCATCATGTTTTGTTTAGCATTGTTTAGACTAGCAAGATCATAAAGAAATTTTGCTTAAAATTACATTCAATTTACTCCACCCAGGTGAAGTAAATGGGTACCCGGTTGGGCGAAATTCCTTGAATGCTTTAGCGTCTATCATGGCGGTTAATCTAAAGCCGGGGTAATAAAATGTGATACTTTGTATTAAGTGCTGTGGAGTATATTTGTATAGTAGCTGCACTATATAAATGGACTCAGTCCTCCCCGCAGTGTGACTAGAGTCAACTCCTTGTTCGAATCCTGTGCATTAATGTAAGACGTGATACTGTCATGAAATTGTTAATGATGCCTGTTTCTGCGACAAATTTTTTCGGAAAGCTAGATTGTACGAATTGCATGCTGTTTTTTTTGTTGTCAATTTGAAACAAATCGCAGTGACCTGTCAAATTTACAAAAGTCGTATCTTTGTGAAGGCTTTTGGTTGATGCCTCTTTAACCAAAAGTTACATAGAGACACCTTATATTGTTGTTGTATTTTCAATAAAAACATATTTTTCCCCTCTTTCTTGTTTATTCATAGATTCTACTAGTAAATAGATTAGATGGGATCAATGATTACCCAATCTCAGCTGTGTTTTGTCCTCTGTACATCTCATTACTGGTCTTGCTGCCCACTGCCTTCGGTCAAAGAGGTGGAAATCAATGTGAGTATGAAGAAAGAAATTATCCTTACGAGGTGCTCCACTGGTTCTACATGATACATGCACTGGCGACAATTGGTCAATTGCAAACACTAACAGAATTACTAAACCAAACACAAGGTGCAATTCATAAATTTTTCTGTCGTTACTTTAATACTTGCTATTTGTTTTCTGCCATTTAATCTACCAAATTATATATCATTTGGGAAGCTGCCCTGACAAAACCCTTTTGGTTTTTTAATCAGCCGTGCCATATCTAGTTTCATTACCATTTAATATATATTATTTCATGATTTGAAATGTAATATGTTATGTTATGTAAACTGTTTTTAAAGATGGAATTGAATTGAATAATGTGAACTGAACCGAACTGAACAATACCTCACCCTAAGCCGAAACCTAATCTAAAGACCAATGTCAACCCTAACTCTAAGCCTACGTCCTTGACAAAATAATGCCCAGAGCAAATGTTGCCATAGCAAATGTCAGATCACTGCTCCTTTTGATTCTCACAGGGTTTGTTTAAATTTATTGAAATTCATGGACACTTCTACCTCAAGACTCTATTTGTAAATTCTTGCACACCTGGGGGGTGTTTCATAAAGCTGTTCGTAAAGTTACGAATGACTTTACGAACGACTGGAACACAAGAACTGATCACCAGTCGTGCGTAAAGTCGTGCGTAACTTACAAGCAGCTTTATGAAACACCCCCAGTTATTGTATCTGGAAAGTCATAATTTGGGTTGCATATATTACTGTTGATATGTCAAATATGCCTCTACAAGCTTTTGAGCATCATGATAATACATTCTATAGTAGGAAAATTATTGATACATTGACAAGTCACTTTTTCCCCCATTTTATTTTAAGATTTCAAATTGTTACATCACCACTTGCTTATTGCTTATTACATTACAAGAAATTTACTTTTTTTTTTACTAATTTTTTTCCTTGTTATTAATATCTTTGACAGGGTGGTTTGGTATCAGGAAAGATTTCTGCTCTTTCTTGCTGGGAACCTGCCCTTTCCTCCAGGAGTATGGTAACATTGAAATCAACATCCATAGAGGAGATCAAGCACCCGTGGAGGAGGAGATCGAGAGAGATATCTATATACATTCCAAACAAGCTATGCTGGATTATAAAATTGTTATGCCTGTTATATCCATTGATACACCTGACTGAGATTATACCTCTTTCTCCCCTAATGAGTTAGTTGTATTAGGCACATTCAGCTTATTTAAAATCTTAGATCTGTAGAGCAGTAAAGTTGATATATTATAGTTAGCCTTGTACCCCTGTTACATTGTGCAAGACATACCGGTACTGATAATAAACAAAATGTGGACCATTTTGTAGGGTGATGATGATTATTGGTGTGGTTGGCTTTGCCTTTCACAGGTTTTGCATCAGTTCCTGAATTTGCAGGGTCCTTGTTCTTTTGAGCTTGATTGATAGATTCTGTTTGGACAGATATGTTGAGGGCTTGTCAGGTATTGGTCGAGAACTATTTGGCAACAGATAGGCCTGCATTGGTTCTAACAAAGTGAAATTTGATCATTTTTTTTGTTCGGTCTGTTGTTGGTCTATTGTCAATCTTGTCAGTGTGACCGGGGTATTATTGGGACATCAAGATCCATTATTAATACATGCTCATGCTGGTTCATGAATGCATAAAAAAGAAGCATATGTTTCTTAAGAGGATATGATTTAAGTCATCAATATGTACAGGATGATTGAGTAGTTGGTACTATTTTCTTTCCTTTATGATTTTTTTTTCTTTTCATAGGCGAAATGTATATTGGCTCTTCTTATACATTGATTGTGCCTTTGGTTTATCAGGTCAAGTTAGGTAGGAGTGAAATGTAGGGATGGGTAAATCCACAGCTTTTCTGTAGATATAAGGCATGATCTGTCCAATCAACATTGGTCTTTCCCCTATCTCTGATCTTTTAAGTGATGATGCCGTAGCCCCGCAGGGTGCAAACTTTGGACAGACTGGTCACCACGCAAATGCACGCTCAGCCTGAGCTGGAGCTCTCGTGCGAGATTCGGTTGGCTTCATGCATGCAGACCGAAATGTAATTGCATTAGTCCAACGGACACGTTTGACGCACAAACTTTGTGTTTATGAGTGAATGGGGCTTACGCAATTCTGACTCTCCCCACGGCTGCCTGGTGGCTTGTCCCTTTAAGATATCCATTGCATGTCTTCTGTGACTAGTAGATCCCAGATAGGTGGAAGATGATTATTGATTAGCCAGATATGGTCCGTTGTTGAAAAGACAAAGTTTTCCATATTCCTACATTTCACAAAGCTATTAAGTCGTCAGTCAAGCCAAATTTAATGTTGTAATTCTGTTGCTGGAAGTTGGCCTAATACAATTTATTTGTTTCTTCTTTTTTTATCCCCATATCTCCCATAGTTTTGTACCTTATAAAGAGAACACTGCTTCTGATAAAACAGCATTTGTAATGGTCAAATTCATTATATCACCGTTGGCATATATTTGTTTATTTGAGATATTGTATAAAGTATGGGCGTTATGACTATTGGGTATATTGACCATTAATAGGGAGCCGTGAGCTGTAGTAAAGATGGAAACATATTCTTTATTCAGAATCAAATAATACTTACACTGAATGTTCAAGACTATACAAATAAATGATACCTGCCAAACCATTATGATTGGAAAATGTGTATTAGCTAAAATCTGAGTGATCAGAGAAAGATAATGAATTCAAACTACAATGTAGTAGTCCAGACCATGTGCATACCAGTAACTGTAATGAGGACTCATATGTGCAGATATGATCTGAACTGTGCTTTTCATTGAATATGATTTCCAGGAGTTTTCCAATAATTTATGTATTTGGCTGGTCCAAAACAGTCCGCTTACTTACTGCTTGATAAACAATTTAAAATTACTTCAAGCTTATTATCTCTGAATGCAATTCCGTTACCAGAATACAAGCAAGAAGTCAATATATAAGGTATCAAGCAAGCACTCAGAGATTTTGTGATTACATTTTAGGAATTTTTACCCAGTTGATAAAAGTTACTTAGTTCTCATACTTTACACTAATATGGTTTTCACAAGGGGGCAGCAATAAGGTGGGTGCTGTTGGTCGCTCTATAGTACCCTTGTTTCTGTGTATTATTTCTATACATCCAAATGCCTCAGTGCAGCACTGATTTGTACAATTTAGTGATAGCTTTTAGTAGTGCTAACCGTACTATTATGTTGTGTCGTTATTGTTTTGTTTGATTGGATAAAAAAATTCGATCACTTCAAAAGGACTAAGCCCAAAGTCGTTATTATGCCCAGCCGCCATTAAATCCGCCTGACCAAGTGAATAATTAGTCAAGTTTCTTGGTTTTCATTGTTGAAATTCAGTTATTTGTAACAGAACAAACGCTATCGTTATCGATTCATAACTGAAAAAATTATCAGCAAGAAAGAGCGGGATTCGAACCTGGGACCTTAAATGCAAGTGCAGTGTAGAAAGAGAATACTCTGACAGTCTGACCAGACGCCTTTACCACTAGACCACGAGCAATTGACAGCGAATCTGATCTTGCTTCACTAGATCTATTGTGGCTTTATACCTCCGCTCCATACAAATCCTATCTATACCTCCGTTCTGCTGTTTTTTTGATATCCTAGGTAGGATTCTTGCCAATTTGAGGATTACTGGGCATATTAGCTATTATAGCCAGGACTAAGATCTTTGGTGACCCCTCTTATTGTATTATTGAATATAAATCAAGTAGTATATCTATGGATACTTTTGGAATATAAAAGGATAAGATATTAGATTGGCAAGAATATGTTTTGTGAAATGGAAATATACAATATGTTTATATTTATTTATTGTTCTGTGTTTGTTATGTAATATAAATTCACCCTGAAATTCTGCACATATATTATTAAATGAACATTTCCTTTGTAAATCTGTGCATGTAGTTTGCATGTTTTTTTGTATTACTAAGTTTCATTGTTTAAGTGTCCAAATTATGACATAAATATTTTCAAGGGCTTAAATGATCATATTTTTTTCCTTCAAATTGGCAAACGAAAAGAAGTTATATAAAATAATTAAAATTTGAGATGATTTTGGAAAAACTGCAAATCAAAGTGCACCCCCCCCCCCCCCCCCCCCCCTCCCTCACTGAAGCTATGTCACTGTCAGGAGGAATTCAATTAGGGGGTGTACATGTAATAATTTCCATGGCATCTCTTGTTAAACAGAGACAATTTCAATTCTTATTCCTGTATGTGGAGAGGGGGAGGGAAAACAAACCTGACCCCGATTGTGCCAGAATTGATGTATGGATGGATGTGTTCTATGTATCGATGTGTATGAGAGCAGTTTGGCTGCTGCCTTTGGCCACTCAATATACAGGGGGGGGGGGGGGGGGGGGGGGGGGAGTTTCGAGGTCAAATTCTCTTCACCAGAAATTCATAGAACTGTCGTTAGCTTATGTGAAATCGCTTTTATTCAGCATCCCAACATCGCAAATTAAAAGATAACATATGATATAAACAGCATAATATACACAGATGTACATTTTGACATAATATGCAATTCAACAAAGTAAAGATGTATAACTTGTTACATTTTATTGTAACAGTAATTACCAATCCAATGACCATTCAACCAAACCCGAGTATCAACAGACAGATCACACATAATCCTGTATATAAGCATAATTTTGCCATACAGCTCCCTTACTATCATTTATATTTCCTTTTCCAAATTTGCCTTTTTGTCTGATTATCTATCGGGCGAACATTAAACTTCCCTGTTCATATCATGATGAAAGATAATGCCGGAAGTTAATTGAAAAGTGGAAGAGTAACTAGTATGGTCTTTTTTTTTGCAGTGCTCCATGATAATTTAATTAAGAGAATTGTTAGAATTCACAATAGATCGATTTGGTTTTTTAAAAAGTGAATAAACCTGGAATTTGATTACACCTCCCTAATGTTTTCCTAATACACATAACTAGGAGAAAAATATTCTTGTATTTTCTTTCACCTTTCTGGATGTATCTCTAATCCTCTCCTAAATTTGTAGTGAAAAGTTACATATACTTCCCTTTTCTTTCCATTTGATTTTAATGGGGGGGGGGGGGGGTTCTTCCTTTAATTTCCTATGATTACCTTGAAAACACAATAATTGAACATCATGTTCTATTTTTATTTTCTTTATTGTTTTTTCTTCTTCTGCGATAGTACATTGCGATCGAAATAAGTAATTGGTATCGTTACTTAGCCGTGACTCATAAATGATCACAAGTCCATCTCAGTCAATGTTTTACCAGATGCTTTCTTTTGTTGAATAGAAATTGACAAGTTTATGGTAAGTTTGTTAGAAATATAAATGCATGAATAAACTGGAGGTACTCTTTTTAATACTTTGAATTCGAAACTCTAAGAATATGACATTGCTGTTATTAATGCTAAGTAGGCGTAGCTCTTCCCTCGTCCCGTCAATGCTTATTTGTGTTGTGTTGTGTTGGTGATATTCATGAATGACATTAAGTTTGTTCGCAGCACTCTTGCATGAGGTCTAACATTATCGACCTCATGCCCGATGAATAGCTACTATTAATACTAAATCACGGGCCCATTTGTGAATTAATTTCATGGTGTATGAGCTAATGCCATTTCAGGGGCGTCGAAGCCCACCTAGTCCTAGGCCCACATCAGCCACTCATAGGTACACGCCATTGCCGACTGTGTAGTAACGCAGGCAATAGTGAGTACGGTACTAATATGTATCACTGTGCATTTTTGGCTATATTTAAGTGAAACCCATATCTTGGTGTTTACTTAAATATAACTAATTATGTTGAATAATAGATGATTAAAACTTACCAGTTTGTTTTGTGACCTTTGAAGAGGGTTTCCTGAAATTTTGGGTCTTTTTTGTCGATAACTGCTATCGAGACTGTCCCGTCAGCATCCAGTTTGTATTTTTCACGATTATGATGAAGGGAGCCCTCAGCGCTCGTAGTAGTACCGGCACGATGGGTTCGTCGATCTCCTACGAAGACCTGGAAGGGCCAAACTGACGACGTAAAAAAATAAAAAATATTACGTACGTACGTAATAATTACTACGTACGTACGTAATATTTTTTATTTTTTTACGTCGTCAGTTTGGCCCTTCCAGGTCTTCGTAGAATAGCTTGTGTGCGTAACATTCTGCGTACGTATCTACGGTGCGTAACCATGTAGAGCGGCCTCACTAGTGCGCAACATTATTGAGAGCAGTCGTGATCTGTATGGAGATGTGGGTAACAAGTACCGAAAAGAGGGCTGTAAATGTAAGTTTTTATAACTTTCTACATTTTGTATCTTAACGAACTGATAACTTAAAATCTAAAGAATGATACTTAAGTATCAGTTTGCCCACAAAAACATCAATTTCAAACAAAATTACATCTGTATCCCCAATACCCAGTATACACACATGTATATGATTCTAATGGTCAATATGACCATTGCTTGCTGATGTGACATCAGCCACTCACGGGCACTCACGGGCACTCACGGGTACATTACTGTAAAATAGTTGGTATTTTCTGTCGCATGTACTAAAGGTATGGGGGAAAAAAATAAGATAAATATTTTAAATACTTGCTTTCAAATTCAGCCCTTAAAAATCTCACTCCTACCTCAAATGGCCGTTAGGAAGAACTTTTGATATTTTCAGCAAAATCCAAAGTCAAAATCTTGTCCAAAACCGGAGAAATCCCCGCCGATTTGTTTCGCGATCGCGTGTTGTTTACAAACTGCCGATGTCTTAGACTAAAATCGGCCAATACAATTTTTGTCCACGAAGAAACTCGGGATCGCAAGCGCACATCGATCTTTACGATCGCGCACACAGAAAATCGGAACTTTTCCGTGTACGCCATAGGGACCGAATTTTTGAGGACAAAACTCTTTTGGGGAGATGTCAGCGCCCGCGGCGAACAGGAAATGTACACAATGACTCCGATAGCTCGTTTCGCGAGAATCAACAGTAAATTACGGATTTCATTTTGGAAATATCTTTTCCAACATTGGTGAGTTGAATTTATTGTATTTCTTGGATATTTTGGGGTCGGTTTTTGAAAATTAAATGCCGATTTTGAGTGAATATTGGTGACTTTTGTGCAGTGGTGTTTTAAAAAGATGAGGTGTATGACTGCCTACATTATACACACGAAGTATAGGAATGTAGCTATGAGTGATATTGACCACTACGAATACAAAATGCAAAAATAGTTTTTTCTGTCGCGTGTAGTAAAGGTATGGGGGGGAAATAAGATAAATATTTTAAATACTTGCTTTCAAATTCAGCCCTTAAAAATCTCACTCCTACCTCAAATGGCCGTTAGAAAGAACTTTTGATATTTTCAGCAAAATCCAAAGTCAAAATCTTGTCCAAAACCGGAGAAATCCCCGCCGATTTGTTTCGCGATCGCGTGTTGTTTACATACTGCCGATGTCTTACACTAAAATCGGCCAATAAAATTTTTGTCCACGAAGAAACTCGGGATCGCAAGCGCACATCGATCTTTACGATCGCGCACACAGAAAATCGGGAATTTTCGGGGGAGATGTCAGCGCCCGCGGCGACCAGGGAATGTACACAATGACTCCGATAGCTCGTTTCGCGAGAATCAACAGTAAATTACGGATTTGATTTTTGGAAATATCTTTTCCAACATCTGTGAGTTGAATTTATTGTATTTCTTGGATATTTAGTGGTCGGTTTTTGTAAATTAAATGCCGATTTTAAGTGAATGTTTGTGACTTTTGTGCAGTGGTGTTTTAAAAAGTTGAGGTGTATGACTGCCTACATTATACACACGAAGTATAGGAATGTAGCTATGAGTGACATCAGCCACTCATAGGTACACGCCATTGCCGACTGTGTAGTAACGCAGCCAACACACATCCCATACCTAAACTGCATCACTGTGCATTTTTGGCTATATTTAATTGAAACTTATATATTGCAGTTTACTTAAATCCAAATACTTATGTTGAATAATAGATGATTAAAACTTACCAGGTTGTTTTGTGACCTTTGAAGAGGGTTTCCTGAAATTTTGGGTCCTTTTTGTCGATAACTGCTATCGAGACTGTCCCGTCAGCATCCAGTTTGTATTTTTCACGATTATGATGAAGGGAGCCCTCAGCGCTCGTAGTCTGTGTTCTAAAAACCTAACCTGATGTTAAGTGTTTAAATTTTTAATTTATTTCAAAAGTATATGTTCAAATTCTCTGAAACTTGGCATCATTCTTGGTAGGGATTGCCTATATGTCACCTCTTTCAAATAATACCAAAATATTACATTTTCATCACATTAAAGGTAACCTAATGACAGTTTAACTCAGTTAAGTTTTTGGTAAAATGTAATAGTTTTTCTCTACATATATGTACATCACATCAGCAAGCAATGGTCATGTTGACCATTAGGATCATATACATGTGTGTATACTGGGTATTGGGGATACAGATGTAATTTTGTTTGAAATGGAGGTTTTTGTGGGCAAACTGATACTTAAGTATCACTCTTTAGATTTTATGTTATAAGTTCGTTAAGATACAAAATGTAGAAAGTTATAAAAACTTACATTTACAGCCCTCTTTTCGGTACTTGTTACCCACATCTCCATACAGATCACGACTGCTCTCAATAATGTTGCGCACTAGTGAGGCCGCTCTACATGGTTACGCACCGTAGATACGTACGCAGAATGTTACGCACACAAGCTATTCTACGAAGACCTGGAAGGGCCAAACTGACGACGTAAAAAAATTAAAAATATTACGTACGTACGTAGTAATTATTACGTACGTACGTAATATCTTTTATTTTTTTACGTCGTCAGTTTGGCCCTTCCAGGTCTTCGTAGGAGATCGACGAACCGATCGCGCCGGTACCACTACGAGCGCTGAAGGCTCCCTTCATCATAATCGTGAAAAATACAAACTGGATGCTGACGGGACAGTCTCGATAGGAGTTATCGACAAAAAGTACCCAAAATTTCAGAAAACCCTCTTCAAAGGTCACAAAACAAACTGGTAAGTTTTAATCATCTATTATTCAACATAAGTATTTAGATTTAAGTAAACTGCAATATATGAGTTTCACTTAAATATAGCCAAAAATGCACAGTGATGCAGTTTAGGTATGGGATGTGTGTTGGCTGCATTCCTACACAGTCGGCAATGGCGTGTACCTATGAGTGATGTACATGTACATGTATATGCATTTTACTTCTCTCGAAACTTTGCCGATGGTGGATTTCAAACAAAATTGGCAGGATCATTCTGAGGCAAGGAGGATCTAACTTATTATAGATGGGGTACCAATATAAGGGGGGGGGGGTAAAGTCTTGGGGGCACCACCCCCAAGAGCCCTGTCGCAAGATTGCAGGCAAAGATGGTACATATCACCCTTAGAGGAAGGAGACCTCAATTTATTAAAAAGGGTACCTTGCTCCCAAGGGGGCTCAGGAGCAGCACCCTTAAGTACCCCTATTGTGAAAATGAGATATTTTTGAAATGCATGGCTGGCTTCTAACCAAACTAGGTAAGAGTCATCCTTAGGCAAAGAGGATCTAAATGAATGCAAATAGGGTACCTATCCCTTGTGGGTGGGGGGGGGGGGGGGGGGGAGGGGGCAGCACCCCTTAAGTGATTTGTGATTTGATGTTTCATCAAGTGAAAATTTTGCCCCAATAATTGCACAATTCAGGCGAGACTGTCCTGGGCATTTCTCTTGGTCTTGATACATTATGGACCGTGAACTATATTTGTATTTGTTCCTGTGAAAATATGTCTATTCCTTTATTAAAATTTGAGAAAGAGTTGGGTACTCTTAGCTCACAATGAAGAGAGAGGTTGTCCAACAGTGACATCACACACTTCTAATTTCTTTCTCTGATTTTGTTAGTTAAACTCTGGCGAACTTTGCATGAAATTACCATTGTTTAATAGGTACATTCAATGTGAAACCATTTGTGTAGAAACCTTTGATTCAGTGTGTAGTACATGTATGTACATATATTTTGTTGCCTTTTGTCGTACAGGTTCAGTTTCAGAAGACACTTTTGCAAGCATACAATACCGATGTTATTTCAACGTTAACAACAATTGAACTGACTTTATGGACAAAAACTTGTGAAGAGTCCAAATTATGGGGATGAAAAGACTCCCGTATCGCATGGTAGTAGTCGGGTTGTGTAATTAACATTTTATGACTCTACATGTATGTGCAATGTCTCACTGAGGACTCCTAAAAATGGCTGGAAGTCGACCAATGCTTCTGAAAGTTGTAATCCTTGGGGATGGCGGTGTCGGTAAAAGCTCTCTTATGAATCGCTTTGTGAGTAACAAATTTGAGCAGGAGTCCTTCCACACTATTGGTGTGGAGTTCCTCAACAAAGACATCGTGGTGGAAGGAGTGACCTTCACCGTCCAGATTTGGGATACTGCGGGGCAGGAGCGCTTCAAGAGCCTGAGGACCCCGTTCTACCGGGGCTCCGACTGCTGTATGCTGACGTATGGAGTGGACGACAGGCAGAGCTTTCACAACCTGACCATGTGGAAGAAGGAATTCTTGTACTATGCTGACATTGCCGACGGAGAAAACTTTCCATTCGTTCTCCTGGGCAACAAAGTCGACGTAGAGCCTGACAAACGTCAAGTCGGGATAGATGAAGCCAAGCAGTGGTGTGCAGACAATGGCAGTGTGCCTTATTATGAGACTAGCGCCAAGACAGCGGTCAATGTGGAAGAAGCGTTCATTGCAGCGGTTAGGAGGGTGGTGGAGCTTGATCATAAGAATGATGTCAAGGATGATGTCAATCCTATCAACTTGAATCAGAAGCCAGGCACTGTTCACAAGAAATCAGATTGTTGTTAAAAGATAAATGTTCAGAGTTCTTAAAAGAACCATGTATAAACCATTAATGTAAACAGAGTGTATCAAGATTTATGTATATTCTTTATTTCCTCTGTTAAATTTACTGCAGATTTTATTTCATATTTTCCTAGAAAGTTGGCTGTGAATCACTTTATATATTCTTTTCAACGAAACACAGTGTAAGAGTCATTTAAGGATACACTAGCCTTGGGTCAAATAGGAAAAGAAATATGAGAAATGTCACTTATACATACATATTTAGTAATCAATTTAAAATTCACTCTGTGATATACATGTACAGGAAAGTAACTAGATTTAAGAGTCTAATATTAACATGTGAGAAAATATTTTGTCCCATTTATATTCATTGTGATTTTGTAATACTGTAGCTTTAAAACTGTATAACTGAAAATGTATACTTTTTTCCTCAAAGCAATTTTTTTTAATATGGTCCTGTCTAATTACTGTTTAACTAAAATGTGGCTCCACACTGACTTTCTGCCCGAAGAAAAATATTTGGTTGCACCCTGTCCTTGTTTACACTTCGACATAGTTGGGGTCTGGGTGATATGGGGGGGGGGGGGGCATGTGCATCGGTCTTCTGGCTAAAACTATATAAGGTTTTATTTTATGATACCAAAGTTAGAGCAAAATATGGTTATTAAAGGAGAATTAACCCCAGAATATAAATGTACTTACCGGTATGTTCAAAGGTGTAATAAATTCTTAATCATTGGCCTGTATCACTTTAGAAATAAAATCTCAGAAAAGGGTTTAAATCAAGACATTCTAGCACCCGGTATCGTCTGCTAACACTTCACATGGGGTATGCCATTTTCTTGATGATATGGAGTTGTACATGAACCAAGTGCTGAAAACCGTTCTGATCAGGAAGATATTTTTAATTCTAGAGCTGAATCGCTTCTCTTCATTAAAAAATACCCATATATATGATTGGAAAATATATAATAGAATATATTCTAAAATAAATTTTTTTGATATTTATAGATTTCTTTTTAAATTTTCTGGTTTTGCTCAATAGAAATCGATTTCTTGGGCTTGCCTGGCAGAGCAGAACATAATTTATACAATGCGCATTCTGACAATTGAAGTCCATTATCTTAAAGCAGGTGAATGCATATTTGTTACTATTGACCCTCGGGAAAGTTATCATCCATAAATTTGAATTAATTTGCTCCGTCGTGTACGTCATAGCATCAAGAAAATAGGTTTCTATATAGTAGAATAGTAGTTTTCAAAGAAATATAAAACACATTTTCATTTTTATAATATATCTATATATCTCTAAAATATTTAAAATCTCAAATAGGATTTTGTATCAGGAAGAAAGACAATTTTGCATTTGGATTAGAAATATCTTTATGTACACATTAAGAAAATGGCAGCCCCCAGGTATCGCTAGCAGATGATAAATTTTGCGGAGAAAATCTTGATTTATGCCCATCTCGTATATTTTAATGCAAAACTACGTAGGACAAGAAGAAGGAATAAATTACATTTTTTAATATAACCCTTGTAAAAAAGAACCATAGTACCCATGGTAATTTGACAGTAATTTGAACAAATTACCATCAAATCATGGTAATTTGGTCAAATTACTGTCAAATTACCATGGGTACTATGGTACTTTTTTACAAGGGAAGCACATTTATATTTGAGGTTAATTCCCCTTTAAAGTAGAACTTTATTGATTTTAAATATTGGCTTCATTCATTTTATTGCATAGATGGCATAAATTAAACAAGGTTATCAAAGTTCAACGATTGGAAACATTTGAAGTAATGATTGTTATCAATCATAAAACGGTAAAATATAGCCCCGATATCACTATGAACACGATGACAAAGAGAGCGGACAAAATATACAGCTCCTCATTGTACCCTCCACAATTGCTCTGGTAGACAAAAGAACATCCCTTCATTACCATTATGTAAAATAAGCAGAACAGGTGAATATGCATGTGACACCTGTTCTACATATTTTTACGTAATAGCAATGAAGGGATGTTGTTTTGTCTACCAGGGCAATTGTGGAAGGTACAATGAGGAGCTGTATATTTTGTCCGCTTCTTTGTTCACCATGTTCATAGTGTATAGCAGCTGAAGAGCTCCTCGAACGCTGCTGAAATGTGTGACGTCACACCAGAGACCAATCTTGTCTAAGCAGACGATGTCCCATAACATCTTACCCATTTTTCAGTGCCTCACTCTTAACTTCGTGTATGGTATTATTTTGATGAAAAATGCGGCGTTAAAAAATAAAGGAATCAGTCACTTGTAAACAAAATAAGACGCCATTGTATTTTCAGCTGCTTGCACCTGGGCATGTTCGGCGTTTCAAGAGGGAACGAATACCATCCATGCTTTTATTCGAAGGGCTTTTCAATTTGAAAGTGTAGTTTATTTCATTGATCATTGACCCTTATCCTGTATATTTACAATCAAACGGTTTTAGTTATCAGAATCAGTTTCACTTCCTTTTCAGAATGGTGTGAAAGAAGGTCATGTCTAAATATACAAAAACTCTTTATAATTTGATAAATAATTGCATTGCAATTACGTTCATTTGTTATAGGACGTTTGTTATAGGACAATAGGACATTTGTTATAGGACGTCGTCTGCTTAAGCAGGATTGGTCTCCGGTGTGACGTCATCAAAACATCGCTATATTTCTGGCGAATCGCTCAGATATTCCAGATGCTGAGAAAAGTTTTTGTTTATGTTATTTTTATAATCATCAGATACGCAGTTGACGTAAAATTTATACGATTGCCATCTGTAAGCTTCCCGGTTTCTAGTGATACATTATTTGCCATATTTGTGATTTTCTTTGAATAGCCACTTTAATAACTAATTCTTTCAAGTATAGAACAAATTTTTGGCAGGGCCTCCTACATGTGATAGGTTTTCAATTTGCCACAAAAACAACCCTGAACACAGGTAGTCGCCTAACTCCTGCAACTTATTAATCAAATAAGAAATTTTCTTAGGATACAACTAGAAACCTGTCTTTGAAACCGTTCATTGTGAGTGCATGTGAAATGATCTATTGACATCTCATTTTTTAATTTTTTGAAGAGGTTGTTGTGGAAATGCAGTTTGTACAGAACAGAGAGATTATTAAAATACAATTTCTGTGTGTTTTATTGTTTCCTATATTTCGCATACACTGTCAAACCAGGGAAATGTGATTAGTTACATTTCCCTGATAAAACACTTCCTGCAATTTTGTAGAATACCTTGAATGTCATCAAGATGTATTAGAAAACAAGAAAAAACAGATTATGTTGTGCGATGCAATGCTCAGAATGAAATAATCTGCCATTACTACATGTAATTCGATGTCAAACTTTTCATGATGTTGTTCTGGAGAAGAGACGTGTAGTATGTTTACTCAGATTTGTATTAAGGTGTTATTCAGCTTTTTTGATGTCAATGATACGGCTACAGTGAGGCAATAATTGTGTTGCAATGAATGACATATTTCTTCCCAATCGTGGACAATTTTATGTGTTACATCAGTCTGACAAACTCATTTGAAATACAAGGGTACCAAATGTAGGCTATCAGACTTTTATTTGCTGTTTAGTTATTTATGTTGGTGCTCAAAGCTACCACACACAAAATTTACTATAAGAAAAAAAAGAGCTAATGGTATATGGTGCATTACATGAAATACATGTGTGCAGTGTTTTTTATCCTTCACAAACTGATAAACATCAATCCATTTGCTTGATCCAAGTTTCTATTGTTTTTTCAGTAAAATTTATTTGTACGCAATTCCATAAGACATCTACAGGAGAACATTTTTTGTATTTTAAATGAAAAAATTGTAATATTTTATTAGTACTTGTACATGTGTCATGTACCTGTAAATGTCATATTTTGGGGGTTAATATGAACATTCCTATAATATATTAGATCATTCTTGACATAAGATTCATGAATATTGATAACGAAATCAATTCTCTTTATAGCTGTATGATAGGTAAAACTCTGTGTGTCTCATCTATTGGAAATACATGTAAAAAAATATCTTATTACTGAATCATTTATGCCAATGACTCATTGTTTGTCATCTATGTGATTACATGTAGTTTGTCAGGCAGGATGTACTGGTACAAAGTAGTTGTAGTTATCCACACCCAGTCCAAAATTTATAACTACAGTCAAACCTGCTTTAGTGACCACCTGTATAGAAAGACCACCTGTCCATAAAGACCACAATTTTCATTTCCCTTGAACAGCATTTCTCATTGAAACATGTAATAAAGGAACCTGTCCATAAAACCACCTGCTGATAAAGACCGCTT
Source organism: Heliocidaris erythrogramma (assembly GCA_025617745.1). Lineage (NCBI taxonomy): Eukaryota > Metazoa > Echinodermata > Echinoidea > Camarodonta > Echinometridae > Heliocidaris > Heliocidaris erythrogramma. The sequence goes on from CM046867.1 coordinate 37,530,156, forward strand.
TTCTTGTCTCCCTTGGATGGTCTTTATAGACAGGTTTCACTGTACATGTACATGTACATGTATCAGAATCACTCCCTTTCTACTCAATTTGTGATTTTGTTTCTTTACAGAACAAGAGAACAAAATATTGAATATCTATGGATGTAAACTTAAGTATTCTTTGATATTTTTTTAAAAAGAAACACCAATGATTTTGTTAGTGAATGTGCTTTTTTGCATTGTTTTTATACAACTTTTGCCAACATTCACATATGTACTGTGTGCAGCTCCTGATATTTTGAGCCACTTTCAGTTTGGAATTTTTGGAGCAGAACACAAATTGCCATTTCTACAATTGAATTGATCTGCTCTAACAATTTTCATTAAAGTAGTTTTGATCATTTCCTCTGCTTATACATATTTGCATTTGACAAAATTTGTGGAATCAAAATAGAGAAAATCTTTTTATACTAATTCTCAGTGGGTGCTGATGAGATATGAGTATGACAATATGCCATTATGTTGTATTCATAAAATAATTAGGGTAGATTAATATGATGACTGTTGGGATCACAAAAGCCCAAATGTACTCTTATTGTTATAAATTGCTTTAAATGTAATGTACATGTACATTTAAACTATAACAATTATGAATTTTATATATTTAACCACGTAGCATGTTGAAATTTTTGCCATAAAGTTTAGTTTTCTACCTTTCACATCTTTAAAGGAAATGCTTCTTTATTTTTTGCCTACCATACTCAGTGCTATACATGTATTTCTGATATTCTGCTTTAACTTTTGTGTTTTTATTATTTCACTGCTTGTGAAAATACATCTTTTAAAAAATCTGTCAAAAAGCTTTGGGGAGGAAGGTTATATGGGTTGTAACATTGCTATGGGAGCCATTTGAAATAGCCAGTACCCATCTAGATGTGATATCTATTATAATGGTTTTAGATTATACATAATTACATTCCATGATATGAATAGTATTTTACACTTCTAAATGTTCAACATTTATCTTGAAACTGCAACAGATGGTATTTCTCACATTCATTCTAAGACCAGTTAATAAACGATTGTCCAACCATGTCAAATGTTAAGCAATGTAGTATCTTCAAAAATCTTACAGGAAAATGAGGAATAGAATGCAGACTGAAAAGTATTCCTGTTTGCTCTGTAGCTTTGAAAGCTATTTTTGCTTGATCAAGTTTTTAGATCTGCACATCACAGACGCATAAAATACATTAGGTACTGCCCGTACTGCCAATAAAGTTTTGTTTACTTTCAAATTGCAGGGTAGTGACTTTTTTTTTACCACCTTGAAATTTACATCACAAGTTTCCTGTTGAAAGGAAAGTTCAAAGTTGGGTCATGGGTGTTGCAGTTTATCGATCTTTGGTCATTATGAAGATGTTTGTGATAAAGAATTGAAAAAGTGCGAGCAAATGCTTTCTGTCCTATTTCATGCAATATTTTCATTTCTCGTGTAGTCGTGTAAAAAGAAAGTTCTTCAACTTTAGGATCATAAATGCATCTACATTGTTAGTGATGGCACTATACAGTACATGAAACGTTCATTGTTAGTAATAGTTGTTAACTTTGTTCTTGAAACTTTCAGAAATGTCAAAAACAGATTTATTCAGTGTAAGAATCCCATCTCAACCAAACTTTATGCATCACATTTAATGAAGAAGGCATTTGATTACAACCATTGAAAATTACTGTATGTGACTTTTTGATGCAAGGGGAGGGGGTGGTTTCCCCCATTTGGACCTGTATGTATTTATGTGAAAAAAAAAAAAGATTGATTAAATCAATGTTAACAACATAGTAACAATATGTTACTGACATCATGGTGCAAATTTATAGGGCAATCTAACCTTTGCAATAGTTTGATTTGTGTGAAAGCAGAAAAATCAAAGAAGCAAATTGGACCAAAATCGGACATAAAAGAAAAGTTGTGATTTTTTTTAAAAGTGGTAATCACTATACATACAGGATTTCAAATTGACCGAATCGGTAATGCCACTGTGATGTAGTGGCTGTCAACTTTCCTATTCGCTCCAACCCACAAAATGTCACTTTTTCAAAATGTATAACTTTATAGGATCTTTTCCTTTTTGGAGGACCTATAACAATGTGCTATCTACAATATTTTGAGTACTGCCCCAAGGGATAAAGCGCTCAGGAGAAACTGGAATTTATGTATTTTTTGAGAGTTGACTGTGATACGTCACTCATAATCAATTCACCAAATCGCCAATTTGAGATTCACGTAGATGTAGTGATCTCATTTTTCAAACATTCATAACTTATTTTTTCGTTTGATTGCTTTCAAATTTTCAACATCCTGTTTCTCTTATTTTTCTGCTTTCACACTAGTCCGCTTTTTACAAAGGTTGGATTGCCCTTTATCAATTTCAATATCATGAAATACAGGACAAAAACTTATTCAGTATTTTTAGATGCTATATATTTTTGAGTCTTCAGGTCATAAAATTATTTGTGTGTTTGTGTTTGTCAACATGAAATGTACACTGTTCTCTGCACATAGATCACTTAAAAGTGCTAAATTTGCATTTGATGTGACAAAGTAAAATAATTTTACACATTTCAATAACCATTTTCTTCTTCAGAAAATTAAAGTCAATTTTCACTTATGAAGAAACTGCTAATCATGTTCATTGATCTTTGCTATGATCCTTGGCACAAAAAAAGAGGTAAAAATATTTGTGTAGAACAGATTATGGAAAGCTTTCAAATTGGATGATGTACATGTATCATGTGGGTAGTTGGCTTTTTGTAAGGAATTATGAAATTATATGGAAGCAATTGTACCTAAAACTCATGCTTTTTTATCACTTTTTCCCATTAGTTTCTTTCAATGGTAAATAACAATCTAGCATTAAAATGCACAGATCATTTTATCAGGTAATATATAGTTAAATTATCTCAACATGCATGTACATGTACATGTATATGAAAATTGCATATTTGTATCGGACCTGTATGGACTACGTGTATATGTGTCAAATGCTAAAAGAAAATATAACTATTTGATGAAATGTTACTGTGAAAAATATTTTGTTTTTGCTTTATCTTACTTTATACATACTCTTTCAATGTTTCACAACTCATGCTTAATAAATCAAACTCAAGAATACAATGGAATAACTATCATGTTTGCTTAATTTCTTTATTTTGTTGGACTTTAATGTAGACAATTTTGCATATAAATCGCATTAAGTTTTAATTTGACACGACAAGAATTGCAATATCGTGGATGGCAGGCTAATTAAGAAATAGTACTTTTTGCAATCATTTTAAATGTACATTAGCAACCAATGCAGTATTTGAGAGTAGAGCAATTAGAGTTAATCTGAATCAGAATTTTTCTTTTTCTTGATTTGTCATTGTATCATTTAGTTTAGCCTACCTTTTAAACTGTTAATATCAAAATCTTGCATTAAGAGAGATTAGTATATTCAATGCACACTTTTTATGTTTAATTTTGCTTATACCAATACTGAAGAAAGATGTTTAAATTATTAAAGGAGAATCAACCCCTAATTACAAATTTACTTATTTTGGAAGGTGTAATATATTCCTACTTATTGGCCTAAATCATTTTCTAATAAGATATCAGAAAAGGGTATAAATAAAGATATTCCAACACCCGGTATCGTCTCCTACTCATTTCCATGGGGGCTGCCATTTTCTTGCTGATTTGGAGTTGTACATGAACCATTGAGAAATGTTCCAGTCAAGAAGATATTTTGAATCCAAGACCTAAATTGCTTTTCTTCATTACCTAAAATCCCATATGTGACGAAAAATATAAAGTGGGTGTTTACATGTATTATAAAAATTAAATCTTTATAATGATATTTTTAAAATGTCTGGTTTTGCCTAACAAAAATCTATTTTCTTGGATTTGCCAAACAGAGCAGAACATAATATATGCAGCATGCATTCTGACTTTTCAAGTCCATTATCCGAAAGCAGGTGAATGCATAGTTTGCCGCTATAGATGCTCAGGGAAGAAGCATCCATAAATTTGAATTAATTTGCTCCGTCCCATACGTCACAGTATCGAGAAAATAGATTTCTATTAAGCGAATATCGATTTTCAACAGAAATATATAAGGAATCTTCAGTTTAAAAATAAATTGACATATCTATTCTATATTTTTAATCTCAAACGGGTTTTTAATTATGAAAAAGGCAATTGGGCATTTGGATTAAGAAAATCTTAATGTACACATAAAAAAAATGGCAGCCCCCATGTACTGCTAGCAGACGATACATATTGCGAGCAGATGATAAATTTTGCTCAGAAAATCTTGATTCGTATCGACCTCGTATATTTTGACGCGAAGCCATATAGTCTAACAAGAAGGAATAAATAACACCTTTGAACACTATCGTCTGTATTTTTGAGGTTAATTTCCCTTTAATCATCCAACATTCACAAAACTGTACTTTAGTCAAGTTTGTTTTAAATATCCTTAATATCACATAATTATCCATTTTAAGTTGAGATAAAAGATTCATATATCTATGCATGTATTCATAATATTCAATATTTCTGTTTGCGCTAGCTTGGTCGGGGAGAAAGACCTGCGGGTCATGGTTATTAAGTTAGCCTTTTCCACACCCAGGCAGCCTAGCTGGCAAAGCCAGTACTTTCAATCAATTATTTTTCTTATATCTACAAATATTTTGTTTTATCTTGATGTATGTTGCCAAATAAATAAAGTAACTCTCAAAAATGAAATTTAAGTACATAGAATGTAACTCGATACTTACAATGGCATGAATATGCTTAGCAGTTTGCACAAATAATTGACACTTTTATTTTTTATACATATATTCATCAGACATATATTACACATTACACATAATTAGGAAGAAAAAAATGCTTCTTAAAGGGAAATCCAACCTTAATAGCAAGTTGCTTGAAATAAAGAGGAAAAATCAGAGAAGCAGATTGGTGAAAGTTTGAACGAAATCAGACAAGCAATAAGAAAGTTATGAATTTTTGAAAGTTGTAATCACTATAATTGGCCGAATAGGTAATGTCACCGTGATGTAGCTGTGGACAACTCCCCCATTCGCTCCAACACAAAAAATGACTAAAATGTCACTTTTTATGCCTCCGCCCACCGAAGGTGGGTGCCGGAGGCATTATGTTTTCGGGTTGTCCGTCCGTCCGTCCCACTGCTCGTCACCACGATATCTGAAGAATCATTTGAGGTAGGAACCTCAAACTTGGTACTAGTATGTATCCCCATACGAAGATGAACTGATTAGATTTGGGGGTAAGTAGGTCAAAGGTCAGAGGTCACAGAGGTCAATTTACATGAAATTACATGAAATTCTTGGTTTTTAGCACCGTTACCGCGATATCTCAAGAACTATCTGAGGTGAGAACTTCAAACTTGGTACCAGTATGTATCCCCATAGAAAGATGAACTGATTAGATTTTGGGGTAAGTAGGTCAAAGGTCAGAGGTCACAGAGGTCAATTTACATGAAATTAGATGAAATTACTGGTTTTTAGCCTCGTTACTGCGATATCTCAAGAACTGTTTGAGGTAAGAACTTCAAACTTGGTACTAGTATGTATCCCCATACGAAGATGAACTGATTAGATTTTGGGGTAAGTAGGTCAAAGGTGACAGGTCTCAGCGGCCAATTTACCTGATATTAATACAGTTTTTGGCTACATTTCCACGATATCTCAAGAACAACTGATTATATTGCTTTATAGTCAGAGGTCAATTAGTAATATAGGATTTTAGTGTTTTAAATCACAATTTCGCAATAAGCATTTGATGAATGCGCATCAACTATATTATACTTGTAGGTGATCAGGAATTATCTGAATACAAGCGGAGGCATATTGAAGATGCAGTCGTATCTTTTGCTTGTTTCAAAATGTTTTACTCAGTAGGATCTTTTTCTTTCATGAGGACCTATAACAATATGCTATCTCCAATATATTTTGAGTAGTGGGTACAAGCGCCTCGAAGAAAACTGCAAATTAATGATATTTTTGTGTACGACAAACAGGAGTGTTGTCCACAAAAATGTCACAATCGACTCACCAAATTGCCAATTTGAGATTCGCATAGATGTAGTGATCTCATTTATCAAACATCAATAACTTTCTTTAATAGTCCTTGTCCGATTTCTTTCAAATTTTCAACATCCTGTTTTTCTTATTTTTCTGCTTTCACACAAATCTTATTACCAAGGTTGGATTGCCCTTTAAGGCCACCGCACACCTTACGATCAGACTGCGATCCGATTTCAGAAGAAAAAGTAATATCATTTGACAAATCATTTAAAAACAAAAAATATTTTTGACAGAGGGTCTGAATAGTCATACAGATAGTAAAATCGATAATATAAAAGTTTTCTAGTCGGTGAAATGGCCAATTCGGCTCCGAGTCGTAGTGACTGCCTACGATTTGAAACTAAATTTGCCCTTAATCCCTGTAGAAAGCTGAGAGCTCACCCAAACCCTATGTTTATTATTTATATTACTTTTCAGAACCTGAATAGGGTAGATTTAATTGGTTAAAATGCCAGTATTTAATGTCATAGCGATTTATTTCACAAATCGAATCGCAGATCGATCGTAAGGTGTGCGGTAGCCTTTAGAGGTAACCTCGACTCTCCTTGAGTACATGTATAATGACAGATGTATCAATAAATTCAATTGAATGTATTTGCAGTGAAATGCATTTTTAAGGCTAATTCACACATGCTGTGCTAATGCGCAGTGTTTTTTTTACATGTAAATCGATGGCAAGTGGGGATGTATAACGTAGCTGCAAAAAAAAAGGTCGCTCATCTGTTATAAGATGCCGAAATGTGAAGTGCAGTATGCTTTAAAAAAAACGTAAACAAGGATTGTGAAAAAATCAAGTGGTTGATCGTAACATAAACGAACCAGTTGTTTATACTCATTAGCAAATTGTACCATTATCTTAATCAAAAGTTATCTTAATCTGACTGTGTCATTTTTCAGTACACCAGTACATTTAGAACAGAATGAAATAGATAGCAACAAGGCATATTACTTTATCATTTCTCACATGAATACACAAAACAGATACCTGATTATGCTTCACCTGGATTGCTTTAAATAAGAGTAGTTTAAAATATTAATTGCACTTGAAAAAGGTGAAAGATATTTTGTAAGATTTCCATTCTTTGATTCCCATTTCAAATAATATATCATATAGCATTGTCACATGAGAAGAGTTCCTCTTGAAGTGCTCAAATATTTAAACTACCTATAAGATTAGAAATACATGTAGTTCACAACTTTGGACCAAATTCTGATATCATCTGTTTGTACAGTCCCATGTATTAAACCATATGTATGTCCACGACATTTAATTGTTCCATGATTTTCAGCAAGATTAAGATGACGTGTCAAACTAATACACATTCATAAATGATACAACATAATTGCAATTCATTATAACTTCTAGAATGTGACTTCCACCATGACATTGCATGACCTATATAACACATTATAATTTTAATTGATATCCAAGTATGTTATGTAAGTAAGAGTTATGTTGTCCCTTTTTTTTTCTATCTATGGAATGCAAAGTTATAAAAAGTTCAAATTTAACTTCGGAAAATATTTGTTGAAAAATCAGTCATATGAAACAAGGTTATACGGATGGTGACAGTGATAGGGATTCCTTTGAAAGCACGCCTAGTTATAATGACCTGATGGATGAAAGGGGGGAGGTTATCATTATCTTCCTAACAGATCCGGCTTAGCAGCTTCCGAGATGTCAAGGCTAAGGTCAAGATGTTTGGGGGGTGGGTATCATCTTTTTCCTACTAGAACCGGTTTAGCTGCTTCCAAGATATCAAGGTTGGGGTCAAGGGAGCGACCCAGTCCTTCTAAGACCATGATGGCAAGTATGATCGATGCAAAGTTACTCTCCAGCTTCACCTGGTAATACACAAAGCAAAGAACACATCTAAATTTACATTTCAGTACCATATATCTGGATGAATCAGAACATTAGTAAAGGCATTTACAAAAAGTGTCCCCAGAAATGATGCAGACTCCCATTCTTTCATTCATTATGAATACCGGGGGACAAAAACTCTAACAGTCAACATCTTTTCCTGATAATATTTATTTGACAAAAATGCTGTTCCTAGTAATCATGTTGCAGTAATTTTAAACCAATTGCCTTACTTTTACGGCTCTGTGCCCCCTCTTTTACAAAATCCTGGATCCGCCTCTGCTATACACTTGATGAAGGAAAGCTCAGAGCAAAAATTGCCAGAGAAAATGTTGTATCACCATATACAGTGCGTCCCAGAAAAAAGTTAAGTTGCAGAAAGTCTCCCCTTATAAATATTTTGATATTTATAGGAAATTTTCATAGGAAATTTTCATAGGAAATTTTCATAGGAAATTTTCATACCTAATAGGGAGACTGTTTCTGACTTAACTTTTTTTCTGGGACGCACTGTACATACATGTAACACTCACCTTGTGGTGAATCAAAAGAGCAAAGAGTTCCCTTAACACCTGACCAACTTGCATCTAAAATGAACATAATGGGATACTATAAGTGATATACCACATGCAATGAATTTCTTAGATGTTCCTTTTTCTAAGGTTACCAATGAAGACATTAATAAGATACAAGAATGATTTTTAGAGTAAGAAACATAAAAACAGTGGTTTTCATTGATTCTGTTAAAGTTCATGTCTTGCAAAAGATGACACAATATTAATGAATCACAACAATGAAATTTTGCAAATCAAAAAAGTACCTTGCTGGAAAAACTTTCATTATAAACAATATGTGAATGTTTCTAGTTTTAAGTCACGTAATCATACCTTGCTCAGTTGTAGAGTCTGTGCATGAGCCTTCTCAACCAATGCTGACATGTCAGCTTTAAATTTCTCCACATCTTTGCATTCATTTGAAGACGCATGCTCGACAAACAATTCTGCTACAACATCACCCTGTGGAAGAGAAATATTGTTTTTAAAAATAATGGCTAAAATTCACCAAGGTAGTTTAAACTTATACCACGGTTTAAATCTTTGCATTCATTTGAAGATGCACAGTCATTTAAACCAGTGATTGCTATGGGCAGTCGAAGAGCTACAAAATATCAGTAGTTTGATCCGCAATGTGTTTCCTTGATTTTCTGCCATAAATATGCCGTTACCATGGCAACCCAGCTTCCGACACATCCAAAAAATATGTCTTGCACATCTTCCCATCAAGACCATTGTGTGTACCAAATTTCTTGACTTTTGGTCGAAAACTGAGGAAGTAGTTCGATCCGCAAGATTTTTCCCTGATTTACTGCCATAGATATGCCGTTTCCATGGCAACGCAGCTTCCGACACATCAAAAATATATGTTGTACACATCTTCCCAGTAAGACCAATGTGTGTACCAAATTTCATGACTTTCGGTCAAAAACTGAGGAAGTAGTTCGATCCGCAAGGTGTTTCCTTGATTTTCTGCCATAAATATGCCGTTGCCATGGCAACGCAGATTCCGACTCATTCGAAAAATATGTCTTGCACATCTTCCCACCAAGACCAATGTGTGTACCAAATTTCATGAGCTTTGGTCGAAAACTGAGAAAGTAGTTCGATCCGCAAGATTTGCAACAGACCGACCGCCCAACCATTGACTGATTCCTATATACCCCCTTCAAACTTCGTTTGGCGGGTGTATAAAAATGATATGTATTTAAAAATAAGAGCTGAAATAAAGTTGTGTTTATACGTTTTTGAATAGTTTGGGTATTGTAAGTTTTTCCCAATTTTGGCAATCAATAGTAAAGTAATGGTTTACTTGGTTAACGCTTTTGTAACAAGAATTATTTAAGCGCTAAATTGATCACATTTTGTTCTTCTGATTGGCAAAACAGAAATATTTTTCTTTAGTGCTACAGATGTAATGTCATTGATGTAATGTCATTGAATAAGATGTAATGTCATTGAAAACAATATACAGTAGATGGTTAGGAACTTTGTCGAAAAGTTGACAAAACTGCTTATTTTGATAAAAAGCAATGACTTGGAACCTCTACATGTGTTGCCAATTTAAGGATTTTTAAAGCTTATTCTGCTATGAATACAGGTAACCTTATTCCCCCCCCCCCCCAACAAAAAAGCCATTAAAATGCACATGCATTATTATAGTTACCTGTAAAGTCATTTTCTTAATTCAATTCAATCAATTCATTAATCATTTCAAGTGGACAATAATTTCTATTTAGTGCTTCCAGTAGGAATAGTCGTATCAAAGCCTCCATGGCAGTGCGGTGCCGTGAGTCCTTCATAATTGAAACATACATGTAGCAGTGGTTGCCTAGATTATTTTCTTTCAAATATATTTACCTTTAAATTCATCAGAAACAAAACTAGACTACAATACATGTATTCAACAAGTGTCATTCTAATATCTATTTCACTAAACTTTAGCTAAACTTTAGATGTAAAAAGAGAACTATACATAGGAGGTCCTATACCTTGCATAGTACAATTGCAGTGAAAACTTGATAGAAATTGTTGAAATCCCTCTCTTCCAGATGGGAAGTAATTCCGGTATCAAGGAGAACCAGTTTCATTGGGTTCTTTGATTCCTTGAGGGACACCTGGAACTCTGTAATGTGGTCAATGAAGTCTACAGTCCTGCTTGGTTGGACCAGAGCCTCTTCTACTCCCTGGACCAGAATATTCCCAGGGTGAAGGTCTGCATGCACAAAGTTGTCCACAAAGACCTGGACAAACAACAGAAAAGTGGGAAGATGTGAAGGGTATTGTACATGTAATATCCAGCAAATGAACACAACCTACATTTTACAAGACAGTTTCATACTACTTTGTCTGAGCTAAGATCTTCTTAATCCCTTTCTAATCTGAGCTAAGATCTTCTTAATCCCTTTCTCATCTGAGCTATAATCTTCCTAATCCCTTTCTCATCTGAGCTATAATCTTCTTAACCCCCTTCTCATCCAACCTAATATCTTCTTAATCCCTTTCTCATCTGAGCTATTATCTTCATAATCCCTTTCTCCTCAAGATATTCTTAATCCCTTTCTGACCTAAGCTAAGGTGCTCTTAATCCCTTTCTCACTGGACCTGGCTTGTCAAGATCACGTGAGATTATTATTGATATACTCCTTGACAACTATACTTACCATTTTCAGAATGACATCTACTCCCATCTGAGCGAGGATCTTCTTAATCCCTTTCTCGTCTGGGGTGTCAGAATCACAGGATATAAATTTTGATATGCTCTGACCACTCTGGTAAAAATCAAATTTACAAAATGGTAAAAATTGATTATAACCTACATGTACATATATGAGCAAATTAAAGGAAAAATCCACATATTCCTTCTATATCTACAGTAAAATCATTAACAAGCAACATTTGTAATAAACTGTTTCTTCAGGTCCATTTTGGATAAACTTGAATCCATCATTTGTAAATAAATTATAAATGAGCATCTAGTCTTGCAGTGTAATTAATCATAACCAGATAGTAAAATTACTTCATTTCCAAAAAATATATAAGGTAAGAGAATGATCTGAAAGGATGTTTTTCTTTACCTCAAATGTTTCAACTAGGATCTCATCTGTGACGAATGGCCAGACTGGTTGAGGCACTCTAATATGAAGTACTTTGGAAAAGTTCTGATGAAATTTTTCAAGGTTTTCTGCTTCCAGCTTCAGATTTATCTGGAAAGAAACACAAGAATTTATATACTTGAATGACTGAGAGGTATGTCTCTAGCTTCCACTCTTTAATTTCTTAGAGTTAGTACACTTTTAGCACAACTGTTACCATCAGACCTTACAAAAATATGTTAAAGTCTGACTTCCAGATTTTTTAAAATTCAGTGAAAAAAAACAGTTGAAATAACTATGGAATAAAGGCAAGATATGATTGCTTGATGGAGATGAAATTGGTTTAGGGGTGTGATAATCGATTATGACCCTTAATTCATAAATTACAATAAATAACCCTCAGACTAAACACATTCACATGGGCTTTATGGAGAGAGGGTGCCTGAATTACCTGATTTTTCATGAGAGCTTCGAACTCATCAACAAGGTTGACAGGGCTGAGCCAATGGAGACCGGGAACGATGTTAAGAATTCTGGCAAAGACATGAATGATCTGAAGATCTAGATGGACACTCTCATAGATACCTGGATGAAGGACCTATGGGAAGAAAATAAACAGTGCATGTAAATCATGTTACACAAAGTCCACCTGAGGTCACAAAAAGCTTTGTTGTAAGTGAATCAGTAATTGCAATAAAAGAAATTTAACCTTCTGAAATCCCCTTTTCATAAAATTTTCACTGAAAAAAAAAATCAACCTGAAAAAAGTGAACTGAGCAAATCTACATTTTGGTCCTTTTGACTATTATGAACTATAGTGTATGTATACAGGATCAGTTTTCACAAATACAAAGGCTATGGAAAAGAACATATAGCCAACCACAAATATTGCTGTTTATAGACCTATTAATAAATTATATTATTAAAAATAAGAAGAACTGCGTAAATCTTTATTAAACACCAACAGATAGTGACATAGAATTAACAAACAGACCTTGACAGCAACAGGTATCCATCTTTCCTCATCCTTGATTGGATGTGATGCTTGGTCTCTCATCCTCCAATCTCTGAGTCCTTCCTCCCTTCCTTCCATAACAGCTGGAGACAGAAAATCAAAACAGTGTTACTGTATTGGTATCCTCATTATTTATTATAACACCTTCTAAATCAAACTTTCAAAAAGTGTTTTACTGATGGCTTAAGGCCGGATTATCCATATGAAAAAATAGATGGTTGTAATTTTATATATTAAGGATGCCTCATTAATTATTTTAATGATCTAATGACTAGTGCAGGTGCAACAGTGGCATGTACCATTACACGGAATTTCCCAATATTTTTCTTTCATCACCATCTTTGATTTTTGTTTTCCTTTATTTTTTGTCCACACTGTACTTCAATGATTTCTTTGTGTCTATCATCACTACAAACTATTTACCACAAAGATATTACACTCTCACCACTGTTTTCATTTAATCTATTACTACATCAGATATATGTATCTCTTCTCTGTTCGCCACCTTATACTTTCATAATTTCTTTTACTGTGTCTTGATTATCGCTATACATAAATCTACTATCACCAGTTTGCTTTTACTTCATAAGTTATTACCTTGGTAAACATCTTGTCTCATGTATGCTTTATGAACCTGCCCCACACACCCTGAGTAAACAGTCTCATTGGTAGACTCCAACCTAAATATCTCTTTCCACAGCAAACCAAAGGCATGCTCCAAAGCTCTCTCTGTGTATTCCAGAGAATGGCTTGGAGCATTGCGGTGCAGCTTTGAGAGCCGATCACAAAAGTCCTGCGCGAAGAGGTCTCTCCTGGTACTGGCCCACTGGCCAAGCTTGATGAAGGTGGGTCCGGAGAGTTCGATGGAACGCAGGAGAGCACGGAGCCACAAGTCCTGGAGCTTGTCTGGGAATAGAAGTACTAGCGGGTAGGAGAATAGAAGCGGTCCAAAAAGGATGGAATTGCGAATGTAGTGGAGGGACACCATGACGAATTGAACAAGGTTTGATGCAAGAGTTCTGAGGACATAGTGCCAGAGTCTCATCTGCCCAAGTAATAATGACTTGAAAGAATTAACTTTATCAACCTCTGTGTTATTAATAGGAACAGGGTGCTCCAGAACAGCCTCCTGACATGCTGCCCTTGGCAATGGACTTTGTGGCAAATATTTGTATGATGCTACTCCCACGAAAGCGCAGCACACAGTTAAAGCGATAGGTTTGGTCAGATGGCATTTCAGTTGAGGTAGACGTTTGAGTACTGACAAGTGAAGAGGCTTTACTCTCCGAAGATGAAGAGTGATGCGCGAGATGTGATTAATGATCATTTTAAATGAAAACAAGTGCCTGCACTAAATTAACAAACAGAAATATCCAGAGACATTCTGGGACCTGGAAGAGAATACAAGAGATATATTTCTTGTTAAAGTCTCAATGGAGATGATAAGTTTTTGAAGAGAAGATCGAGTCTAGGGTTGAGAATAAATCCTAAATATTTATAGCCATAATCTTGGGTAAATATGATTGTCATGAAGCCTTTCGACAGTTCTTCAAAGAAATTAAATTGATCAGAAGGAGAAAAAAAATTCTAAGAATCTGCATGCACTGAAAGTTTTATAAAAATAAGACTTAGAACAAGAAACTTATGAATTTTTTAAAAGCTGAGACCACCAATGATCAAATGGGGAATCTCCAATTGGCAACATATGAAATGATGATCTCTCCCATTTTTAATTTTTTTTTTTTTTTGCAGTTGTTTCTGCATTTATTGATGAAACAAGTATTAACATTTATTCTTTTCTTCATCATACAATTTATAAGGTGATTGATAAACAAGAATTGCGACAGTTAATATACTTAAATTGCAATGAAAAAAAAATAAAAATATATATACAAATATATTCTGAAATCTTAAAACTTGAAATATAATAATAAATCGAAATTAAGTGAATGCAGGGGCCAGCCATCATAAGCTACATAAGTAGTTTGAAGCAAATTTTTTGTAAATTAAAAAAATCTAGATCTACCATGTGTAGGAACTAAATCTATAAATAACTAAAGAAATATATTCAGATCCCTTTTTGCTTGATTCTTTTGGTAAAACAGAAATACATGTGATCATAATATTTTTAACAAGGCATTAACTGATTATTATGAAATACACAATAACAGTTGCTGCTAGCGCTTCATTTCATTAAACACAACCCAGGTCGAAATTCCCGTAGAAACCATTAGGATAAAACCAGTAGAACTTTATACTGGTTTCTATACTGGTCCATTTTCTACTGGTTTTAATATGGAACTAGATTCCAGTAGAAAAGCAGATATTTTTTTTATTGGTTTCAATATGTAAAGTGAATAGATTCCAGTAGAAAACCAGAAGGAAATTTTATTGGTTTCAATATGTAAAGTGAATAGATTCCAGTAGAAAACCAGGAGGAAATTTTACTGGTTTCAATATGTAAAGTGAATAGATTCCCATAGAAAACCAGAAGGAAATTTTACTGGTTTCACTATGTAAAATGAATAGATTCCAGTAGAAAACCAGAAGGAAATTTTACTGGTTTCAATAGGTAAAGTGAATAGATTCCAGTAGAAAACCAGAGGAAATTTTACTGGTTTCAATATGTAAAGTGAATAGATTCAAGTAGAAAACCAGAAAAAAAATTCTACTGGTTTCAATATGGAAAGTGAATAGATTCCAGTAGAAAACCAGGAAGAAAATATCTACTGGTTTCAATATGGAAATAAATTCCAGTAGAAAAACATGCAGAAGGAAATTGCACTGGTTTCAATATGGAAAGTGGATATATTTCCAGTTAAAGAACCCATAAGGAAATTGTACTGGTTTCAATATAGATTCAAGTAAGAAACCAGAAAAGAAATTCTACTGGTTTCAATGGAAAGTGATTAGATTCCAGTTTTAATACCCTTGATATAAACCACATAGTCTCTACTGGTTTTTAATAGTTTTTGCTGGTCTTCAATCCGGTTGAATATAATGGTTTCTATTGGTTTGACTTTGTATTTTAACACACTCGTCTTCAAACCAGTGGAGTCTCCTGGTTCTAACTGGTTTCTACAGGTAATACGGCTCTTTTACAAACCAGTAGGCTATCCTGGTTTCTATCATTTTTTAGGGATTGACTCTAATTTCATACCCTTCATAATCAACCACAGACTCTCTGCTGGTTTTTGATGGTTTTTACTGGTCTTCAATCCAGTTGAATCTAATGGTTTCTATTGGTTTGACTCTGTAATTTTGACACCCTTCTTCAAACCAGTAGTCTACTCGTTCTAATTGGTTTCTACTGGTAATACAGCCCTTTTTAAAACCAGTAGACTACTCTGGTTTCTATTGGGTTCTTACGGTTTGACTCTGATTTAATACCCTTAATATGAACCACATAGTCTCTGCTGGTTTTTGATGGTTTTACTGGTCTTTAATCCAGTTGAATCTAATGGTTTCTATTGGTTTGACTGTAATTTTGACACTCTTCTTCAAACCAGTAGAGTCTACTGGTTTGAAGAAGACCATTATAATCCTGCAGTAGACACCAGTAAAATATCCTGACTGGTTTCTACTGGTTTCTACTGGAATTTCGACCTGGGAATCAATGACATTGCCATCGCATTGGTGTCTTTTTTCCCCCCTCATGGTCATGGACTTTGTACGCGAGGAAAAAATTCTTTCTGGCAATCCTGCAGGCTGCTTTATAAATTATAGCAGGATTAATATTTTTAGTACCTGCCTCAATCACATCAAGGGCTGCTGGGAAATTGCCCCCATCATCGATTGCCAGAAACCGAAAAGTATAATAATATTCTGTTCTTGTAATTGTATAGCGCATATCAATGATAATATTTAAAAAATTTAAGTACGTCTCTAAAGACTCTATCACGACACAAATCACAATGGTCATTGATGAATGGTCTATCATGTCTAACGTTATGCGCTTCCAAAGGACTTTGGATATTATTATTATTACCCTGGCCCACTATAGTACGGGATTGCCGTCTTTCCTAAGTAAAGAGGTCCCACAATGCACATTCACACATGCCCGCCACGCCCACACAGCCACAGTTACAGCATTATATTTGTTACAGTAAGTTACACTTACACTATCTAACGTTAGGCCTATACAGTTACACTATTTACACAGATCACCACACCGAAAGCAATACATGGGACTGTGTTAACTTGATCATGCTGATTTACGTTTTCTCTATCAAATCAGACACATCAACCACCTTTATACACACTGCGCATGTTATACTTCAATTAGTAATCAAACAATAATTATATCAGTACGAAATTTTACCAAAGAAATTCAGACGAGCATTTTTCAATCCACGGACATGGACGTCGAAACGATCGACCAGCAGCAACAGTTCATGCAAGAAGCCTTGATTGAGACTAGGCAAATGTAGCATCATGTATATGGGCGTTGTGCATTACGGCGTGCGCCTGTAATCCAGTTCAGTGCAGTGGAAGCACAGAACTCCTAAAGACGTCTTTTGGAGTTCTGTGAGTGGAAGTTATAAACTGATTCAGCGGACCCAGGTTCGAGACCGAGTCACGTCTTTCGGATGGTGACGTTAAAGGTCGGTCCCCAGACGTAATTATAATCATATCTGATTGATACACTTTTTTTTTTCAATGATCTTTATTAACGATTCCATGAAACACAAATTATACAATCAACATATTCTCTTTGAATGTTTTAACAATATGAAATAAAATAGTTTATCATCACTTATATAATTATCATGCAAAATATTCTTCCTCTGGAATGTAAAATCAAAACTAATAAATGTGCGTTTCTAATGCTGTAACTGAATTGAAATTATTCCATACATGATTATATAAGAATTAAACATATTAGTGTGATGATATATCCAAACAAAGTGAACAAATCATAATTTTACAAAAAACAAAAACAAAAAAACGACAAGGACCCCTCCCTACCCATGATGCCCCTACCTACCCCATTCCCTCCGGAACTACCACTGCGTAGAAACCTTCCATCCCTCCCACCCACACTTTATACTTCCCTGAAACTATAAAGGTACTCTACCTAAAACCAGACATTCAGCTCACACTCACCCACCCACACACACATACTTTTTTTTTCTTTTCATAATTTTTTTTATTCCTTGATTCAGAATTTCAAAATGAATATTACAAATTAAGCATTACACAGTATAATTCAACATGGAAATAGACAATACATATAATATGATTCCATAGCATGCCATTCATAAATAAACCATAGTACAATTAACTGAACAAGGTATAGATTAAAATCATAGGTGACGAATTAAAGTATATATATTATGGCAATTGTAACAATGAATATTTTTTTTAAAGCCGTTTGTAATATTATGTTGTATGTACTCCTTCCGTCCAACATTAAAAATAAGTCCATTTTTTTAGATGTAGACTTAACTTATTTCGAGCTATTGCTTTTTTCCGTTCATTATCTTTACTTTCTAAAAGTGCATTATAGATTTCTTTCTTTGTTGGGGGTGTTCCTTTTGATCTCGCATTATTTTATGAGTATAATTAAGTGGTTAATGTACATATGTTTTTCTGATTTTCCATCTAAACCAACTAAAATTTCCTCCCATTTTAAAGTATTTAAGTGCATCAATTTCATTTGTTCCCCAATTTCTTGCCACAATTTTCTAACCTATTGACACTTCATAAACAAGTGGTTGTATACCTCAATTTCCTTTCCACAGAAAGAACATAAGTTAGATGATAAAAAAACATATTGATACAATTTATCATTACAATATAGGATACTATGTAATAATCTAAACTGAAAATCACGTAATTTCCCATCTAAAGTGCATAATCTCGGGGTCAAAAAGCAAGTCGCAACTCCAAGCTTGGTATTTAAATGTGTTATTTCCGCGTGTCTAAATGCAAAGGTTTCATTTATATTATCTATAAAGATTTTATAACATAATTTAGAAGTCATTCCTTCATATGGTATTATTTTATCGCCTACTTTATACATCAATTCCGAGTAATCAATCGTATCATTCATCTTTTCGTCTTTTTTCCTTTTCTCTTTCAAATACACCGGCAAAGCTGAATAAATGTTACTAATGTAGAATAAATCGTTGGCATCAAGACCTTTTTGTAGGAAATAGCTAACTGGCCTTAAATGGCCATTTTTATCTACAGCATGTTTAATTTGATATATATTCGCCTCAAATAGTTTTCTATTAAAAATTGTTTTCCGGCCAAAACGGATCAAAGTATTATTAAAAATTATTTGATTTCCTAAATTACTAGTAATAATTCTGTTCTCTCTTAATTCATGCCAAATATTCAAATATTCTAAGTACAATATGGTGGCGCCTGAAAATGAATATTTTTCATATCATAATCACATAAAAATATAAATCTTCCTCCAATCGACTCCAATATATATAGTCAAAATATTTTTTCCATTTCATATCACTGTCTTCATAAGTTAGTCTCTTAATCCACATTATTCTTTGTGCCTTGATCATATCTCAAAAATTCATCATTTTCAAACCCCCATGATTATAATTTAAATAAAGGGTATTTCTTTCAATCTTATCATGTCCTCTCGATATGAAATCAAAACAGATTTTTTCAACTTCTTTATAAACCCAAATTGGTACCAATAATACAGAAGAGACATATATTAGTTTGGATAGGGCAAATACTTTGAACAATTGTATTTTACCAGTAAGGGTCAAATCACGCTGTTTACACCAGCCTAATAATCCTTTAATTTTACTTAATATTTCTTTATAATTCATCTCCTCCTTAATATTTACATCTACTGAAAAATATATACGCATTTTTTTTTCAATAGTTTTTATTCATTTCTATATTTTTATAAAGGAACATTCGTCTTGAACGAATATAACAAATTACAATCAATAAAATCATTGAAACAAGGCATATACAAAAAATATCATTGAATGAAATGTAATCATTAAAAGAAAAGACGAACCCCCCCCCTCCTTACCTCAAACAATGAATATCAAACTTTATAACATAATACATTCTTACTATAGACTCCTTATTCCACTTTACTTCCATCAACCCTCCCCCCCCCCCTTTCATCCCCCTACTTAACCCATATCACAGCACATACACACGCACCCACACAGCACACATACACACAAAAGCACCCACACGCATCCACCTATTCATAATATCGTCTCAGGTTCCCCCCGCCTGTCCAACACTCCTGACTTGAATATTTGAATGAGCAATAAGCAACGACATATACCCATAACTGGAGGAAATAATCGAGCATAGAATGAATGGGAAACAGGGAATGAACTGAAAATAATAGAAAGTACCCCAAGGTCAATCAATCCAGGTTTATATGTTCCCATTTTCGTAAATGCAAGTGCAGTGTACCTGCTTTTGACGCTAGAGCTTTTTCATCCTCTATAAATTCCGAAATAATTTTTATTATATTTTCTCTGGTTGGCAAGTTATTTTCTGACCTAGATTTAAAAATAGTATATTTCAACATAATTATCAGACTATTTACACACTTAGATCTATCAGAACTACCCGTGATTCCCAAAAATATTTCTTGCCAATTCATATTTTTCAATTCAGCTATATGAAAATGTTCAATCACAAATTTCCATATCTGTTTAACCTTTTCACACTGCAAAAATAAATGCGAATATGTCTCTGGCTCAAGTTGACAAAAGGAGCATAGGTTATCAGCTACAAAACCAAATTTCATAAGCTGTTCTTTGGTATATACGACCCCGTGTACTAACATAAATTGAAATTCTCTGCATTTCCAAATCAGTGTTGAGCTTCTCGGTCTGACAAATAGTTCCCTCAATTCCTTATCCGTAAAATCAAAGTTGCTGTGACCATCCCTTATCTGTAAACTATAAGTGTCTTGCAACTCTTTGACAAAATGTTCATAAATTCTCCTAGATTTTATGCATTGAAAATTAGATTTCTGCTCAAAAATATTCAAGATTATATTAAAATTTGTTAAATCAACTTGCCTTAAATCTGTCCACGGCTTCAATATCCTTCCAGTTCATTGGTATAGCAGTAATTATATCGTTTATCTTAAGCAAACCGTCTCCGTTAATACCCAGGCTTTGAAAGTATTCCACCGGCTTCATATGTCCCTTATCGTAAATATCTGTTAGCTGGCATATGCCAATATCATATAAATCACTATAAAAAAAAGTTTTATTTCCTATACGTATATTTCTATTATTAAATATTATTGGATTTATAACATCACTTTCAAAATTTTCATTATTGTTGTTGTTTTTGCTGTTGTTCATTGGTTTACGGTTCATTGGTTTACAGTTCAAAATGAGTAGATGGTTATGAATAGGGATTTGCCCATGGTTTCTTATATAACTACACTTCAACTTTTTACGGTAATCCATTGAATGCCTTTTGCCAAATGGACTGTATAGCCTATTGTGCTTCAGTCTCACATGATACACGTCGGGGGCTCCGTCATGTCTTTCATTGCCATGCTTTTCTCACGTGTTTTCCTTGTGTTTAGGTTTTTCTGCTTGAGTGTATTATGTTTCTGTATGTGTTTCTTTTCTCCGCTGGTCTTGCAAGTATTATCTTCCTTCTTCTATACAGATCTTGCCTTTGACTGTGCACGTGCTGGCGCAGTCCTGGGGTGTGTCGGAACCGATCCACTACTCGCTTTTTTATTTTTCGATGATGCAGGCTGATAATTTTGCTTTTGACTCATTAACTGATGATGATTTCTTCGATATATTTAGAACCACCACTAATGTTGATCAAACCGATTGTCATAATTATTTTGAAAATCGTGTAGCACAACAAATTAGCTTTCATGATACTACTATAGGTTGCGATGAGAATATTTCTTACCCTAGCTCAGATTATTTTACAGTAAATCAGTTCAAATCATTGCAAAAAACAGATAACAGTTTTTCAGTTATGCATCTGAATATAAGAAGTTTGAACAGTAATTTTGATAACTTTCGACTCTTAATGAACGACCCCTCACAAATATCCTTTTCTGCGATCGGCCTAACTGAAACATGGCCGCGTGGCACCCACAGTTGCACGTCATTGTACTCGCTACCTGATTATCATTTTATAGAAAACAGTCGATGTGGCAAAACTGGTGGAGGTGTTGCTTTGTACATTAAGAAAGATTTTGACTATTTTATTCATAATGACCTCAACTGTATGAGTGATACCGTTGAATCGCTCGTTGTTGAGCTAAAAATATCTGATTCCAAAAATATCTTGATAGTTGTTTTATATAGACCACCAAATTCGAACACTCAAATTTTTTTAGACTATTTACTGGAGCTTACGCATAATTCTGTATTTAATAACAAGGATTGTTTCATAGTAGGGGATTTTAATATTGATATCTCTAATTGCAATAGCCAAAATACTCAAGAATTCCTTGATATTATGATGTCTGCATCTTTCTTGCCACTCATAACCAAACCCACTAGGGTCACCAACCAAACAGCTACCCTTATTGATAATTTATTCTGTAATATCACTCCACTTAACTCAGGTATTGTTTTTATCTGACATATCTGATCATTATCCTATTTTTACGACATTCTCACGCTCTTTCAAGATCATCGGGGAAAAAAAATAACGGAAAGCTATAGAAAAATTACACCAGATAACTTAGCAAACTTGAAAGAAAATCTAAGTGAAGTAGATTGGTCTGAAGTATATGATCATGACGATATTAATCTATCATACGAAACCTTTATGAAAACCATAACTTTATACTTAGACAAATATATTCCATTAAGAAAAATATCAGATAATTATAAAAGAACCCCAAGGCTTCCCTGGATAACCAAATTTCTATTGCGATCCATAAATCGCAAAAATAGATTATAATAAACTTAAACGTACAGACCAGTCACATTGTAAATATACATCCTATAAAAACACTCTTACAAAAATATTACTGATCGAAAAAAGAAAATACTTCTATAACCAGTTATACTCATTCAAAAATGATATCAAAAACACTTGGAGAATTATTAATAGTGTTATCAATAAAAGTGGATATAGGTCAAAAATAACTAAAATATTACATAACAATGTTGAAATTAATGATTTTAAGCTTATAGCTAATGTCTTTAATGAATATTTTTAGAGCATAGGCCACGAATTAGCTCGGGAAATCCCATTATCTCAGAAAAAAATTCATGAATTTTTGCATACACCAAATACGAAATCTCTTTTCTTTTCTCCAGTAACTAGAGAAGAATTATTTGATATTGTTGCAAAATTAAAAGACAAAAAGAGCACTGGTTACAACGGCATTAATAATGTTGTATTGAAAAATATTATTACTGTCATAGTGGATCCATTGGTTCATATAAGTAATGGGAATGTTCCACAAGATTATTCCAATATGCAAAAAAGGTAAGAAAGAAGATGTGAGCAATAACAGACCAATCTCGTTATTAACTGCACTTTCCAAATTACTCGAGAAAGTTGTATACTCCAGACTCTTAGACTTCTGAATGCAGACAAGATTATTTCTAATTCTCAGTTTGGTTTTCGTCAAAACCATAGCACTTCTCATGCTATTCTTACCTTTACTGATAAAGCTGCCTAAGCAATTAACATATCTCAACGCACTGTGGGTGTGTTCCTGGACTTCTCCAAGGCCTTCGATACCATTGACCACGAAATTCTTTTACACAAATTAAACCATTATGGTATCCGCGGGAAGGCCTTGGAGTGGTTCAGGAGCTACCTTACAAATCGAAAGCAATTTGTATCCATAAATGGTCAGTGTTCTTCCAAATTATCTGTAAATTGTGGTGTTCCTCAGGGTAGCTTGCTTGGCCCCTTGTTATTTTCAATTTATATTAATGACATTAGTAATTCTTCAGATATCCTTTCTTTCATATTGTTTGCCGACGATTCTAATGTTTTTTTGTCGCACACTAACCCTCATACATTGGCAAATGTTTTAACCTCTGAGCTCAGAAAATTACTTCATTGGATAAGAGCCAATAAACTGTCCCTCAATCTTCAGAAAACTAAACTAATGACATTCAGTAACTCTTTAAATAATTTACCCGATAATATCATTTTAGATAATATGCTTATAGAGGAAGTCTCTTCCATGAAATTTTTAGGTTTAATCAGATAATAAACTCTCTTGGAAATCCCATGTAGACAGTGTATGTCAAACGATTTCCCGAAATATAGGAGTCTTAAATAAACTAAAGTATTATTTTCCAAAATTTACTCTTCTAACTTTATACTCTACATTAATATTGCCCTATTTAAATTATGGTTTAGTTGCTTGGGGCAACACACATTCTACTTATCTTGATAGAATCTTATTATTACAGAAAAAGGCAGTCCGTATCATATCAAATCTATCCTGGAAATCACACACGGACCCACTATTTTTTGAAAATAGAATCTTAAAAATACAAGATTTGTATCGTCATAATCTCGTTCAGTTCATGTATAAATTAAATAATAATTTGTTACCTGCATTATTCAGTGATATATTCTGTAAGAATATGGCTATTCATAAATACTCCACACGACAATCAAATGAATTTCATTTACCCCTTACTAGAACTATCTTCACAAAATCTATATTTACTTTCACCGGACCAAAATTTTGGAATAATCTTAATTCGAATATTAAAGATGCTCCCAGTTCACACTCATTCAAGAAACAACTAAAGACTTTTCTTTTGGTTTCCTACCGGGAATCAAATTGATTCTTGGTAGGAAATTGACTGATTGAAACTTATAACTTTTAGATGGAATCATCATCATCCCCATGACTTATGGTAAATTCTCTGTTAATTCTGCATCCTGCATTCTGCTATAATTTTATTCAATTTTTGCTTCATATTTCAAATCGTGTTTCGTCCCCAATACTGCGCATGCTCTCTATATCTATATTTCCCTCTTTTCTAATGAGCCAGCGTTCTTTTTGTTTGTTTCTGTTTTGTTTTGTTATTTCCATTGGGTGTGGTTTTTTTTTGTTTTTTTGTTGTTTTTTTTTCTCTCTCTCTCTCTCCTTGTTCTCTTTGGTGTTGTCCGTCTTCTTTCGTTCGTCTTTTTCTTTTTTCTCTTTTCTGGGGCGATAAGTTAATTTTTTTTTTGGGGGGGGGGAGGGAGGTGTTGCAGTTATTATTTTTGGTGTATGGGGGTGTTAGGGTGTGTATGTATCTTTTTTTAATGTATACTTGCTATATAAATTGTACAGAAAACTTTTTTTTGAGGGGTTTGCAAAATACAAGCTTTGCTTTTTAGCATTCCCCTCCATTTTCAGCATTTATTTATTATAATTATCTTTGAAAATTACGTTGAATGAAAATTATTATTACATGCATTTTGTTCATGATATTATTTAGGATGTATTTACGTTTGTCTTTATATTGTTGAAAATGGTTCATGATATTATTTATGATGTAATAACGTTATATTTTGTTGAAAAATGTTTCATGAAATTATAATGTAATTACGTTGTTATATTCTGTTGAAAATGGAAAATAAATGAAATGAAATTAAATGAAAATTCCTGCATTTTTCCATATCCTCCCAAGCTTTCATAATTTCCAAATAAAATGGTGGACAAACCAATCTCAAATTGGACGGCTCAAAATCACATTTAAAAACAAATCTTCCACCAACTGATCTAAAACAGTGATCAAAATACACATACACACACCCACCCTCACCCACACACACACACACACAGGTGATACAGGGTCTCTCAAAAAAAGTCGAAAGGGAGGCAATTAGGTTGCGATAACGTATATTGGTTCTGGTAAACTGTGTTAGGTTATCAAAAAGGAAAGTGAATGAATACATTTTTAACTAATAAATGTTCATAAAATCGTATGATTTGGAAATGTTTAAAAATGAAAATAAACGCTGTTTTTATTTGGTCACTTTGTTGTAAAATTAGTTAAAATAAACTCGAGTTTAATTATACATCATTTTTGTTACAATTTATTCAACTTGGTTTATCTATGATAGAGAATATTTAACCCTTATATTTCTTCACAAACTCAAAGTCATCTACCTATAGTTACCTGCCCCTTAGAATAGTTTACGATGGCATACTATAAATGCTTTATATAATATTAGTTTCACTATGTTTAAAACAAGTAAAAATGGCTCCCTCTTCCCTGTCCCTCTTTTACCAGAGCATGTTGTCATTGAACATTCATTCCTTGCTGTTGTAGTACTTTTTTTTTATATCCACTTTAGGAGTTCAAGAGTATGCTGTTATAGAAATAACATTAATGTTATTGTATTGATGCAATGTGTTCTTTTTTATCTCAGTTGTTGGGGGTCATTTCTTGAGTTACAAAGCTACAAAATCATCAGCTAAAACTAATGTCCTATGCATTGTGTGACTTATAATCTTTTAAATTTGAATTTGTTACACAGTATAAATAACACATAATGTGCAGTAGACATTTATTGCAAAAGAGATTTTAATCCATTAATATTATTTTACAACTATATGCCTCTTCACCAGTGAAGCTGGAAAGAAAAATAGTTACAGACACAACACAGATTACGGCCACAGACACTGCGGATCACTGTTAAAAGTATTGGTAATGCAACATAAGAGGGCAGAAAACTTATCCCTTTCAAGACAATTGACCACATTTTGTGGTTTGGTTCAATAACTTTTGATTCAGAGCTCTAAAAAATATAGCAGATGCATGAGTGGAAAGAGCAAAAATTTCTGCATATACTATGTCCATTTTTGTTGCCAGACCATATTGCGTTTGATGCCAGGAATTTTACAAACGAGAATAAGCTTTAAAATTGGCAACACATTGAGAGGTTCAAAATCATTGTTTTTTTTATCAAAATTGGCAATATTTTCAACTTGTCAACAAAATTTGTAGCCCTGTATATTGTTTTCAAAGACATTACACCTTATTAGAACCATGTAGCACTAAAAGAAAAAATATTAGTGTTGCCAAATTAAAAGCGAAATGTGAGCAATTTAGCCCTTAGATAATTCCTATCCTGAAAGGGTTAAAGGGATAGTTCACCCTGATTACAAGAAGCAGAAAAATTAGAGAAACAGATCAGTGAAGGTTTGAGCAAAATCCTGTAAGAAATAAGAAAGTTATGAATTTTTGAAGTGGTAATCAATCAGACACAAATTGGCAACTCCGTGACATATCTTCCGAGCTCCTCTCCCATTTGCCCTGTACCCCCCAAATCATCAATTTCCATTTTCTCTAAAGGAAATATTTAATCATACATGCACCTTAGATATAATCATTGCTCATATGGTTTTACACAAAAGCTGTATGAAAAAATATATTTCTTCATACCAAGGAGCTTTGAAGAGCTGGAGTCACAAGTAGCTCATTTCGCTTTGCTTTGACCATGTTCGATGCCGCGGATCTTCCTTGACAAAGGATTCCTGCCTGGCTGCAACCTTACGGCCATTTTCAAAGGGAAATATGCTTTTGTAATAATTACTTTTTGCTTTCACTATTGTAATATGAGCAGTTCACAGTGTTTACCTTTACTGCAGGCAAGCGAAAAGAAATGGTGCAAAATTTCCTGAAATATAAATCAAAATTACTCAACTTTGACATGTCTTGACACTACGGTATTCTGACATATAACATCATAATTAACTGTACTTGAACAATTTCATTTTTGATTTTCGTTTGTCAGAAGTAATCGGAAGAGTGTCAAATTGCGAATATTATGATTGTCAAATTTGTCCCTTTTTCAGAAATTGCAACTGCTATCATACAATATAGCCAGATGTCTGGACACAATTAGGCATTTGTATTCCAATTTTATCATCTTCTCAATTTTCACTTTGTTTATTGAAACAAAAAGTGAAAAATTCCCGACAAAAATCACTACTCAGCTTTCCCATGAAGTTTGCGGCATCGAACATCGGACATCAAAGGCAATAGCGCACCTGTAGATTCTTTTGTGCATCCTTAGAAAGGGGCAGCTGCTTGAATTAATTTGTTGCCAGTCGTGACTCCAGCTCTTCAAAGCCCCTTGTTCATACAAAACTAAGAAAATTAAAATTTATGAAATTTTCTGTATTGAGCAAATGGGAGAGGAGCTCGCAAGATATGTCACGGAGTTGCCAATTTGTGTCTGATTGATTACAACTTCAAAAATTCATAACTTTCTTATTTCTTATCGGATTTTGCTCAAACTTTCACTGATCTGTTTCTTTAATTTTTCTGCTTCTTTTAAAGCCAACTTGTAATCAGGGTGGAATATCCCTTTAAAAAGCAATTATATCTTAATTTTATCAAACTCTTTGAACCCTTTAAGCTATAGAAAGCAGAAATTTCAGGATGGTTTCTAATATTCGAATGACAAAGATAACTTAGTGCATTAGGTTGAGATATAATACAATGACCTAATATCTCCTACATATAACACAAGAAAAATAACAAAATTCCCTCAGATATGTGAATATATTTTTCAAAATGTAAATGCTATTTCTGTCCTTATTACACCCCACTTACATATACAAACCAAACCTGAAATCTATATTAAAGTGCAAATCAATAACTCTAAAACGAGTTTGTGATATCCCTATAAACACTACTGCATACACAATAATAACATAACTCAATGGTGTTATCAATAAAAACAATTCTTTGCATCTGTAACACAATTACTTTTGCACCTTCAATATGTGGAGCCCACTTCTCTATAAAAATAACATCTAATGACTCTGTTTCACAAATGCAAGATGAACATCTCTAGAGTTACCATAAACTTTGCGTCTTTAATAACCCTCCTTCCATTTTCTCCATTCATGCATTAAAATGTTTTCTGGGTTTAAAAGGAGAGGGAAGATACTGTCTCTACCAACTAGAAATGACCGTCCAACCTTCAATGGGTAAAGATCTATCAACGACTCGACAAGACTTAACAAAATATTGAGTATAACCAAGATTGGTAAAGGAACTGATTAAAGGGAAATCCAACCTTAATGATAAGTTGCTCTGAAAATAGGAGGTAATATCGGAGAAGCAGAGAAAGTTTGAACGAAATCGGTCAAGCAATAAGAAAATTATGAACTGTTTAAAGTTGTAATCACTATACATATGGGAATTTCAAATTGGCCGAATAGGTAATGTCACTGTGATGTAGTGTTTGACTCCCCTATTTGCTCCAACACACAAAAATGTCTTTTTTTTTCAATATTTATTACTCAGTAGGATCTTTTTCTTTCATAAGGACTATAACAACGGGGTAACCTCGCTAGCCATAAGGACCGCTATTCATAAGGACTGCTATCCATAACGCATGACTAAATGAATAGCGGTTATCTATGAATAGCGGTCCTTCTAAATAGCAAGCAAACCATAGACAAATTACCTCACTATTCATGAGGATTTCCATTCATAAGGACCACTATTCATAACTACTCATAAGGACCGCTATTCATAACACGTGTTAAATGAATAGCTGTCCTTTCTTTTCATTTAACACACTTTATGAATAGCAGTCCTTATGAATAGCGAGCGGACCCCATAACAATATGCTATCTACAATATAGAGTACTGCCCCCAAGGGTATAAATGCTTTGGAGAAAACTGCAAATTAATATTTTTGTGTACAACAAATGGGAGAGTTGTCCGCCAGTATGTCACAATCAACTCATAAAATTGCCAATTTGAGGTGCGCATAGATGTAGTGATCTAATTTTTTAAACATCCATAACTTTCTTATTCCTTGTACGATTTCTTTCAAACTTTCACCGTTCTGTTTCTCTTATATTTCTGCTTCCCACAAAATGTCTTATTACCAAGGTTGAATTGTCCTTTAATTACTTAACTTAGTATTCATTTCAATCTCCTATGTAAAAGAATCATATTAGCAACGTCACGTGAGAAGGGCTGCTCTAGAAATGCTCTGGCATTTTAAAACTTTGGACCAAAATCCAATGCCACATGTTTGTGCAGTCCCACAAACCCATATCTGTGTTCAGTGCATTCACTGTTCAAAACTTTCAGTACCATGCTGAATACAGCTTCAGAGAGAGATAAGTATTCAAATATTCATTCCTTTACGTGTCCAAAACCCTCTTTAATAAAGCACAAACGACAACTGTCAATCTTTTAACATAATAAAACATACACACGTTTTTTTTTCTTTTCAATATAAAAATTTGCGCGAAGTTAGTAGCTTATATAAAATCCTATGAACAGAATTAAACATACAAAGTACCCCCAAAATATATAATTGTGCATATACATGTAGGCTGTAATTAGTTAATAATGTGATCAATAAGGCAAGCACGAAAAAAAACAGTAATGATAAAAATAAAAATGATGACAAGCAAAGTAACAGTGAGGTAACAGTGAACAAATTGTTGGGTCAACAAGCTACACCCTTTTTTCAAGACTGCATATTAAAACTAAGCACAGTTTGAGGACTTGTGTATATTTCATTCATATTTGAATCAGCCTTTTCCACTTCTTCATAATGAACAGTTACTATTTCATAAAATGATGGACTTGTGCACATACATTACAAGAAGATTGAATTAGTCATAAAACATTTGCTTTAAATTTCTGAAATACATAAATGGACTACAAATTTTCTTTCAATTTCGTTCACCCATTGCATTAATTATAATGACGAGGGTCTACACGATTTGCCTGAAATTACTTCCTGTTCAATCATACTATGTTTTTAAAACAGAATAGCTTTATCTCAATAAACAGTGGCTTTCAGTTTTACAGCTGCTCAATGCACATTATCACATCATTGGAGAAATGTCCATCCAGCTGCATTAATAAATTTCTAAACATACAAAATAACGTTTCTACTGCAGGTACTGTAAAGCCACACTTCTGCATGCTATTGTGCAAGTGGCCCAGAATTGCAAACATAAGTTTCATACCACAAAATACTAACAGTTTCCAATTCGCAATAGTTTCATGTTGGAAAAATTACTGGTTTATAACAAATATAGCCTATTATTTTGAAGTAATATTTCCCCCTTTATAAAATCTTAACATTGATCTGATATTATATTCAACTTAAATCTGCATGTTTCAAAATGTTCAGTACAAGTAATGGCATACAATGTATTTATTATGTATAGCTAAAAAAATTCTGTCTTTAATACAAAAAATACAACCAGTGAAAACAAGTTCAGAGAGTACTGCACAATATCCATACACACATCATAATATCACTCAACTGTACAAGGAATAGAGCTCACACAAAATCATCTGAGCAACAAAAACTGTACATAAAATGAAATCCTGCCTGGACATACACGTACATGTACAATACAAGTCGATTTTATGATGTCAAAAACCAGGGAATTTCAAATTTTGTGCGCTGTTCAGGTTTCAATATTGTTTACACAAAAGTTTCCTTATTATCTACAATAAAGTCAGAATCATAAGAGACTATAAGATATCTGTTGAGAGCCAAAAGGGTGTTGAATCTGTTTTAAAGTATATGAGTTAATGCCCTTCTGGCTCTCAACCGATGATTTGGTCTCTGTCACTAAACACTGCATCAGGGCCCATTTCTTTCAATCCATTTTCTTATTGAAATGAAAATACATGTACAATACTGGCCCCCAAAATGGATGCCATAGAGCAAGTCCATGGGCTAGGAATTTTAACAACTTTCTTCTATGTCACAAACTTAATAGCCTACATTTACTGCATAGAACTGCACCTAATATTAATACCCTAAACATCTTTCTATATAACATTTAAATTCTTCAGGGCTGCTACATGTATATGTCATGGTGAATACAAATATGCGTTGCCAAAGACAAAGAACAGTTTGAAAGCATATGTTTCTATAGTCTTACCATGACAAGTGAATATATACAACTCCATTTTAAAATACTGTATACATTACTTGCTACACAATTTCAGTGACAACAAAATAAATAAATGAAAAGGAAATGATATATCTGGAACAAAAAAGGACCATTTTTCAGTCTTTACATTAAAAAAAAAAAGGACTAGGATATTTCCAAATAAATTGAGGTTAGTGGTTACAAGCACATCTGGCAGTATTTCATAAGAATTTGGTTGTCATTTCATCTTCAGCTCAAAACTATGAGTAATGATGTTGGAACTGTTTCTTGAACTACCCACCAGCTTCATGTCAGGAACATTATGGTTGACGTGAAGGGAACAACTCATTACAAGTGGTTTGTTCACGTAAAATGGGCTCTATGTTTGAAATAAATCTTCATAATTTTCTCATTTTTCCAAAAAAAGAAAGTCTATAAATGGCTCAAGGAACAAGGAAACAGATACCTGTAAAAAACAAGAGCCCCAGGGGGCACGACGCTCACCTGAGGTGGATCAATTCACATCTGGTGCATGTTCTCTCTAGCACATGAACAACTTTCATTCTTCATCTATAGAGGTATCTCTATACACAATACCAAGTCTGAGCTTCCTACCAAGTTCGGTTAAATTCCAATCATGGGTTTTGGAGAAGAAGCTGAAAATGTAAAAAGTTTATGGATGGCGGACAACTTGCCCCCCCCCCCCCCCCCTTCCAGTATGTTACCCCCACAGACCCCCTATAGGGCCACCCAGAAAAAAATCTCCATACACAATACCAAGTCTGAGCTTTTCCTGGTTCTGGAGAAGATGTTTGAAATTTACATAGCTTTTACACTTGGGGGCCCTCCCCCAGGCCCCCTTGGCCCCCTGGGGGCCACATGTACCATTTTAGCAACTTTGGATCCCCTACCCCTAAGGATGATTCCTACCAAGTTTGGTTGAATTCCGATCATGTGTTTTGGAGAAGATCAGAATGTACATTTTGCCTGGCAGCGCCCCCCCCCCCCTCCAGTATGTTACCCCCACAGGGCCCCTATAGGGCCACTCAGAGAAATTTCATGAACAACATTCATTCTTCATCTATAGAGGTATCTCCATACACAATACCAAGTATGAGCTATGCCTGGTTCTGGAGAAGAAGATGTTTGAAATTTACATAGCTTTTACAATTAGGGGCCTTCCCCCTGGCCCCCCTGGGGGCCACATGTACCATTTTAGCAACTTTGGGTCCCCTACCCCTAAGGATGATTCCTACCAAGTTTGGTTGAATTCCGATCACATGTTTTGGAGAAGAAGATCAGAATGTACATTTTGCCTGGCAGTGCCCCCCTCCAGTATGTTACCCCCACAGGGCCCCTATAGGGCCACTCAGAGAAATTTCATGAACAACATTCATTCTTCATCTATAGAGGTATCTCCATACAAAATACCAAGTCTGAGCTATGCCTGGTTCTGGAGAAGAAGATGTTTGAAATTTACATAGCTTTTACAATTGGGGGCCCTCCCCCTGGGCCCCCCTGGGGGCCACACGTACCATTTTAGCAACTTTGGGTCCCCTACCCCTAAGGATGATTCCTACCAAGTTTGGTTGAATTCCGATCATGGGTTTTGGAGAAGAAGATGAAAATGTAAAAAGTTAACGGACGACGGACGACGCACGACGCACGACGCACGACGCACGACGCACGACGGACGACGGACAAATTTCCATCGCAATAGCTCACTCGAGCCATAGGCTCAGGTGAGCTAACAATACAACACTTTTCCTTCACAAAATTGAATTTTGCAAAGTTTGTAAGTGAAGCTGCAAGATCAAAGGAAACCCCCTTTCAGAGCATCTTATCATTGGACACGAATATCTTTCTTCTTTGTACCTACTAATAATTTCTCACCAGTAAGGCTGTGTTATGCAGCCAAACACCATATTACCCAACCATTGACATGCTGTTATCATTTTGATTTTCTGAAATATATTTTGAAAATCAAGTGACACTTAACTTGAATTAACCATCATTTACATCTCATTACCTACATTATCAAAGAAAAATACTATGCATTGCAGAATACTTCAAACATAAGTGTAAAATCCTTCTCCTCAATCAAAATTCTGTAAATGTGAACTGCATTCCATATACCGTAGCTGGAACGCAGTGGCAGCACATACTGTACAGCACACTCAATATATAAGGAAATGTCACAGCACATAGATAGCTACAATACAATCAATTTCAAAATAGCTCTTATAGTACAAACAATCTCATACAAACTGTTACCTGTTTAGAGTCAGAAGGGTGTTAATTCTATTAAATTAAAGCCCTTTTGGCTCTCAGCATACAATATAATGATGACTTATGACTAGCTGAAGTCTAAAAAAAAAAATCAAACTCCATCCGGACAGCAGAGTACTAGACTTAATCTGCTCTAACATCATCAGCTGTGAAATTATAGCAACAAGATGCGAGTGAAGTGCAAGAGTGGTGATTTTAACCAGATATTAAACTAGGCTGCAGCAGCATAAAGAAGTACACTTTACTAAATACTTAGATAAGAGATGATTAGATAGACATGCTATACCAGGAGGTTGTGGTAGAATAATGTCCAAATTGTCTCCTGACTACAGTGTTTAGCAGTCACACATTTTGCTTCCTGGCATCTTGAAAGTTCATGCCAAGTACTTGTGAAACACTGCAGTCATGAGCTTACAATAATACTGTGAAACCATTAAGTTCATGGGCAGAGAGTGAATTTGAGAACAGTGGAAAGCTCAGCACACAACACGGTCTACAACACACTACAATGATGTTTTAATATCTCTGCACTGAGCACATAAGCAGGCTGTTTGTAAAAGGTCCACAAATGCAAGCCTTGATTCTATTGTTAGCCACTCTCACATTTTCAAGGTGTTATCACCATTCCAGCTTGACAGGGTACTCGCCGGTCAAGCAAGCGGTACAATGAAGACGCTTCTGCTTTTTGCTTTCCTCTATCTGCATGCCTTCAGTGACGGCCATACGCAGACCCTCTATTGACAGGTATGCGATGCTGTCTGCGTTGAAGTAATTTGCTAGACGGTCGACTGGGATGCGGTTGGCAACAAGCTCCTCCCTCGTCGGGATGTTGATGCCCATGTAGCAGGGGTTGGTGACCGGTGGAGATGCTACCCGTATATGTACCTGGGGAAATGATGCATGGATATTGACATGACTTATAGTGAATACTGCTTGTGTCGGAGTTCATGTGTCATTCTAGATGTGTGAGTGTGAGAATGTAAGAAAGCCACACTGAATGAGAGAATGAAGGTAGCGACACACAGTGACATAAAGAGAGAAATGGTCAGACCTTGGCCCATTTCCCAGTAAAAACTTACTCTTAAACAACATAGTCTGAATCGGATTGAATTGCTTCAAGAAACAGGTTTCTTACCTCTTTTGCTCCTGACTTCTTGAGCAGTTTGATAATGGGGCCAATCGTTGTTCCCCTCACAATCGAATCGTCAATGATGATGATGCGCTTGCCCTTGAAGTTTTCTGTGAGGGCACCAAACTTCTTTGAGACTCCCAGCTGTCGTAGTCTCTGGTTGGGCTGGATAAACGTCCTTCCCACGTACCTGTTCTTGGTCAAGACCTCCATGTATGGGATGCCGGACTGTAAACAGAACAAGAAGCCTCATAGTCTGAATGATGGACTACTTAATAAAATTAAGCTAAGGAATTATGAAGTTTAATTATCTGCACATGGCTGATAATATTCCCGAAATACAAATTCCTGTCAAAGCCATGATTCCTATGTCTCTTGTCAGCGTCCCCCCCCCCCTCTGATCTGCCCATAGAGATGTATCTAGATGATCACCAAGTCATATCACCTATGCTTCTTACAAACTAACATCCACACCAAGGGCAGCTAGATACCAGCATTTATAAACTTTATTCAATAAATCTGACATCAGGGATGTCCGAACGTAATCGCTCAAGAATACTCCGTTCACATCCTTCTCCTCTGTCCATTTCCAATTCCACTTATTCTTGATTCCTATGTCGATTTTCGCTATATTTGCAGTCCTGTCAACTTCCATTTTGATTTTTTATTCCAATAAGAGGCAAAAGAAAATCAGGAAACGAAGTTGAAACGCTATCACAAAGTCGTAAACTTCCAAGTATCTGTGAAGCTGCGTGATATGCATGCGATACGCGATGTCGACAGTACACATACAGCGCAATATCGCTGTGCACGTGTGCTAGCGCTAGCTTCGCAATGCGGTCGTCCTGACAATGCGTTCCAGAACGTATAGTCTCATACATCAGTCCACTTTTCCTGTCGCCGCACGTTCAACATACAAAATCATTACGTGACTGTTACGCAAATTTTAGTAAAGCGCATGGTTTTACAGTCCATAGCACTTGTCCACACATACTCGTTACAAGGATTTTTATACAAAATTCGTGCTGTGCGTACGAGAACCACTTCACGCTATATTAACATACTTCGTATGAAACGGCCCGTACAAGACTATATTTCATTTGCGAGATTTTTTTCCACCACTAGGTTAATGCACACGAAAGTACGATAATGCCTTCAACACATAACATGTCACAGAAAAAACCCGGAAATGTTTCTTAAATTTTAAAAAATCCGGAATTCCGGAAAAATAAGGAAGGCTTACATCCCTGTGACATATTACTCATAACATTAACCACTAAAGATAGCTGGGGGGCATTTCATGAAAGAACTTGTCACATATTATATCCGACAAATTTGCTCTCAGCCAATCAGATGCAAGCATTTCGGTAGCTTATAACAGTTGTCTTCCTTACATGAAACGCTCCCCTGGGAAGCGTTTCATGAAAGGATACAAGGATTTCAGTAGCTTTTATAACAGTTATTGTAAATTGTCAGTGAAAGCAAATTTCATGAAAAACAGGGCCCTGGTCTGCTTTTTTTTTCAGTTCCTTTTATCATTGTTAAGCTGTAAAAGTGGCCGTTTACAGCTTTGTGGAGCAAATTGTGGAGCACTTGACATGGAAAAGGCGCTATACCAAATACTCTTATGGATTGGATTGCATTGGATGATAAAGACACTACTGACCACATGTGAGAAGCCCAGTGCTGCTGGGGTAGCAGACTCTGGGACTGTGCTGACAATGTCTGCTTCAACAGGAGATTCTTGAGCCAACCGCTGACCACATCTCCTTCGTACCGAATATACCATTTGTCCTGCAACATGGGAGAATCAGCAAAAAAAAAAATACATGGGCATGGTGAGCAATTTAGCTCTGAAAAGATCGAAAAGAGCTCTGGCAAAAAACAATAAAAACATTAAAAATTTCTGTTAGAAAATTACCCTTTCACACCATCATAGCCAAAAAGAGCTCCTGTGAGCAAAAAAGTAATTTTTAAACTGGAGAGAACCATATCATTTTCTCTACTATTAATGATTCAAAGCTGATCTTAAAAAAGTCTCCAACCTTGGTAATAAGCTGTGAAAGCAAAAAATATGAAAAACAGGATGGTGAAAGTTTGAAAGAAATTGGACAAGAAATAAGAAAGTTAAAGATGTTTGAAAAATGAGATCACTACATTTATGCGAATCTCAAATTGGCAATTTGGTGGGGCGATTGTGATATGTACACATTGTGTCGTACACAAAATTATCATGAATTTGCGGTTTTCTCCACAGCGCCTGTACCCTCGGGGTAGCAATCAAAGTATACTGGAAATAGCATATTGTTATAGGGCCTCATGAAAGCACCCTGTATTAACATTGTTTTTCGAGATGAGAAGGAATTATCAATCAGTACAATACCTTCTAGAATGGTGTCAGGTCTTGAGAAGTAGACATACTCAAAGATACAGAAAGCCTGGGGGTCTTCAGCAGGACGGGGTACAATGGCCAGAGATTTGATACCAGTCTTGGAGATTTGGATAATCTCACCAGGGAGAACCTCTCGGTAGAAATGAGCACCAAGTGACTGGAAGGAGCAAGACTCAGAGGACACCACCCAGCCCTCCACATTGTCATCCTTGGGGCAGTCAACTGCAAGATGAACAATGGGGGTGAGTGAACAATCATGCCAGGGTTTCTCCGCCTGCCTCATCCACAAGGGATGAGTTCTTAAAGTAGAACACTAATGATTTTAAATATTGGCTTAATACTTATTATTGCATAGATGGCATAAATTAAACAAGGTTATCCAAATTTAAAGCTTGGAAACATTTGAATTAATGATTATTATCAATTATAAAACGGTAAAATACAGCCCCCGATATAGCAGCTGAAAAGCTCCTTGAACGCTGCTGAGATGTGTGACGACACAAGAGGGGCGAGTCCTGTCTAAGCAGACGATGTCCCATAACATTATACACATTTTTCAGTGCCTGTTTTGTCATCTCCTCTTCACTTATTTCTCTTACTTGACTAGCGTCAGTCTTAATGTTAGTCTGTTGCCTCACTCTTAACTTCGTGTATGGTATTATTTTGATGAAAAATGCAGCGTTAAAAAAATAAAGGAATCAGTCACTTGTAAACAAAATAAGACGCCATTGTATTTTCAGCTGCTTGCACCGCGTCATGTTCGGCGTTTCAAGAGGGAACGAATACCATCCAGCTATTATTCGCAGGGCTTTTCAATTTGAAAATGGGGTTTATTTCATTGATCATTGACCCTTCTCCTGTGTATTTACAATCAAACGGTTTTAGTTATCAGAATCAGTTCACTTTCCCTTTTAGAATGGTGTGAAATAAGGTCATGTTTAAATGTACCAAACTCTTTATAATTTGATAAATATTGCATTGCAATTACGTTCATTCATTATAGGACGTCGTCTGCTTAAGCAGGATCGATCCCTCGTATGACGACATCAAAACATCGCTATATTTCTGGCGAATCCTTGGATATTCCACATGCTGAGAAGAGCTTTTATTTATGTTGTTTTTATAATCATCATATACGCAGTTGACATAAAACTTATACGATTGCCATTTGTAAGCTTCCCAATTTCTAGTGATACATTAATTGCCATATTTGTGATTTTCTTGAGTGTTCTACTTTAAGTGTCTCGAGTGTCCCCCACCCCCCCCCCCTCACCTTTCCATTCTTCCTCTCTCCTACTGTCTCTTTTTCTCTATATTTCTCTTGCTCTCTTTCTTTCTTTCTTTCTTTCTGTCTGTCTGTCTGTCTGTCTCTGTCTCTGTCTCTCTCTCTCTCTGTCTCTCTCTATCATTCTCTGTCTCTCTCTACTTGTGTTTCTCTGTCTCTCTTTGTCTCTCTTTGCCTCTCTTTGCCTCTCTCAGAATTATAAGTGTATAAAAGAATATCAGCCTGAAGAGAATGGTCACTAATGAAGTAAAAATTCTGTTTCACAAGTAAAGATGTACCAATTAATTTAATTAACGTACATCTCATATTTTCTATTTGGGTAGATTATACTCACTGCTATGTCCTGCTTGGACGAGCTTTCCAATGCAGAGTGGCCTGTTGCCATAGGGATCCCTAACAGCATAGATGGAGCTCTCATGAAGGATGAGGAGAGAGTATGCCATGAGAGCCTCGTTCATCAGCTGACGTATCCTTCCAAGCCAGTTAGGGCCCTCTGGTTCGCCCTCAGGAGGGGCGTGGGCCAGCATCTGGGTGATGACCTCAGAGTCTGAGCCAGTGGACAGACCAACACCATGTTTCAGCACCTTTTTGTCAAATGAATTTTTATTTTTTTGAATGGTCATTTTGCATCAGTCAGAACTATATGTAAATGATTTATCAAATAGATGGTTTTTACAGCTGGTCTTCAAGGCTCGTTCAGACCACTCAAAGGTACATTCCTATACTTCGTGTGTATAATGTAGGCAGTCATACACCTCATCTTTTTAAAACACCACTGCACAAAAGTCACCAATATTCACTCAAAATCGGCATTTAATTTTCAAAAACCGACCCCAAAATATCCAAGAAATACAATAAATTCAACTCACCAATGTTGGAAAAGATATTTCAAAAATGAAATCCGCAATTTACTGTTGATTCTCGCGAAACGAGCTATCGGAGTCATTGTGTACATTTCCTGGTCGCCGCGGGCGCTGACATCTCCCCAAAAGAGTTTTGTCCTCAAAAATTCGGTCCCTATGGCGTACACGGAAAAGTTCCGATTTTCTGTGTGCGCGATCGTAAAGATCGATGTGCCCTTGCGATCCCGAGTTTCTTCGTGGACAAAAATTATATTGGCCGATTTTAGTCTTAGACATCGGCAGTTTGTAAACAACACGCGATCGCGAAACAAATCGGCGGGGATTTCTCCGGTTTTGGACAAGATTTTGACTTTGGATTTTGCTGTAAATATCAAAAGTTCTTCCTAACGGCCATTTGAGGTAGGAGTGAGATTTTTAAGGGCTGAATTTGAAAGCAAGTATTTAAAATATTTATCTTATTTTCCCCCCATACCTTTAGTACATGCGACAGAAAATACCAACTATTTTACAGAAATGTACCCGGGAGTGGTTCAGACCTGACACAATAATTCCCCCACAGATGCTGCCGCAAAAACTGCTACTGCAAAATAAAGACTAGTACTTCATTTTAAAATGGAAGGCATGAGGCAATGTTGTGAGGGTGAAAACATGCATGCAATAACCCCTTTGCACATTCACTCATCTGTGTGACTAAGCGTATCTCATTTTACTTACATGTAGCTGCTTTCTTTGGGCAGTTTGGGCAGTTTATTGCCTTATATCTGAGTGGGCTTTAATTCTGTTTTGGTATCACTGGTAAGTGAATATTTTAGCGTTAATTAAAGGTTAATAATAATAATAATAATAACTAGAAATATCACTGAAGATGATTATTAATACCTCCGCCCCGTGACAACAGCCTTATCCAAAAATTAGGGCACTTGGTGAAAACATGCATTTACTGCCATAGATATGCCGTTTCCATGGCAACGCAGCTTCCGACACATCCAAAAAATATGTCTTGCACATCTTCCCACCAAGACCAATGTGTGTACCAAATTTCTTGACTTTTGGTCGAAAACTGAGGAAGTAGTTCGATCCGCAAGATTTTTCCCCGATTTACTGCCATAGATATGCCGTTTCCATGGCAACGCAGCTTCCGACACATCAAAAAAAATATGTTTTACACATCTTCCCACCAAGACCAACGTGTGTACCAAATTCCCTGACTTCTGGTCGAAAACTGAGGAAGTAGTTCGATCCGCAAGATTTTTCCCTGATTTACCACCATAGATATGCCGTTTCTATGGCAAAGCAGCTTCCGACACATCAAAAAAATATGTTTTACACATCTTCCCACCAAGACCAACGTGTGTACCAAATTCCTTGACTTTTGGTCGAAAACTGAGGAAGTAGTTCGATCTGCAAGATTTTTCCCTGATTAACTGCCATAAATATGCCGTTTCCATGGCAACGCAGCTTCCGACACATCAAAAAAATATGTCTTACACATCTTCCCACCAAGACCAACGTGTGTACCAAATAGTGCAACAGCAGGACGCGAACCATGGACCATGTGATCCAAAATTCGGTTACATATCCACTCGACAACGATACCTCTAAATAGTTCAGTATGCAATGAATGTATTCTGTGCTACTTACCTGCTGATCATTGGCTATACTGAGCTATCTGTCACATATCATATTGGATGTTATCATTTATGGTTCTTATGGCATCAAATTACTTGGAGCTCCAGTTCTGTATAATTTTGTCCTGTGCATTTTCAAACTCAATATCTACCTGTGCCAAACTAATATAACAATGATATGTTACTATTTTACAAGAAAAACAGAACAGATAGTATTGAATCAGATGCCAATGAAATTAAGTTAGTTTTACCCTACCTTTGTCCTAAGTTGAGCAGCATTCACCAGCTCCCCGTTATGTGCCACAGCAATACGCCCATGAACCGTCTCCACATCAAACGGCTGGCAGTTCCGGAGCTCCGATGCCCCTGCTGTGGAGTAGCGGTTGTGGCCAATCCCCAGATGTCCTTGTAACTTGGCCAGGATCTCATCTGTGAAGATTGTACTCACCATACCCATGCCTTTATGCTTGTGATAGTTCTTAGATGACCCTTGACTTGTGACAATACCAGCACTCTCCTGACCTCTGAATATGCAACAGCAGAAAAGTTTCTTTCAGTTAACCCTTTCAGGACAGGAATTATTTAATGGATAAAATTGATTACAATTTAATCTTGAAATTGTCAACATTTATATTTTTATTTTAGTGCTACATGGTATTAATAAGGTGTAATGTCTTTGAAACAGTATACATGGCTGGAAATACGTCGAAAAGTTGAAAAATTTTGCAAATTTTGATGAAAAAACAATGTTTAACCTCTTAATGTGTTGTCAATTTAAGGATTTCAAAGCTTATTCTCGTTTTTAAACTTCCTGGCATCAAACGCAATATGGTCATGCAACAAAAAGTGTGTGCAGAAAATTTTGCTCTTATTTTAGAGCTCTGAATCAAAGTTATTGAGCCAAACCACAAAATGTGGTCAATTGTCTTGAAGAAGTTATACCTAATTGTATTTCCATGACCTTTGTCAATTGCAAAAAAACAACTCTACACCTTAATGCTATTTGAGCTATGTATGGATGATAAATACTAATTGAGGGTGAGGTGAGGTATATGTCACGATCCTTACCCTTCTGCACAGGGCAGAATGTAGAACTGACAATAACTTGTGAACACACATTAAGAAAAATACAATGAGAGAATGCAATGAGGGAAAAATATAAAGAAGAGATTGGATGGAGACAGTCTGACAGAGGCAGGGAAAAACAAACAGAGACATGATTATAAAACGAAGATATCGATTCCTTACGAGTATCCGTATGACATATGCCTTTTTCACCATATTTCATCCAAAACTTAAGAATCTCTTAATATGACCATTGAATAATGGTGCTTTCTGGTATCACCACCTAAATAATAATATTCCATTTTTATAAAGCGCCTAATACATCAGTGATGTCTCCAAGCGCTTTACAGATATATTAATTATTATTACCCCGGTCATCGGATTCTGGCATGCCCACACACAATGTATGCACATTCTCCGCTCCCTGGAGACTATTCCAGCAATGGGCAATACAGTGACGCTCTCATTGCTAAGCAAACGACATTAACTTTCGCATCCTACCGGGTACCCATTTAACACCTGTGTGGAGAGTGGCAAATGTAGATTAACGTCTTGCCAAAGGACGCTAGTGCTGCGGTGGGA
This sequence comes from Heliocidaris erythrogramma, assembly GCA_025617745.1. Taxonomy (NCBI): domain Eukaryota; kingdom Metazoa; phylum Echinodermata; class Echinoidea; order Camarodonta; family Echinometridae; genus Heliocidaris; species Heliocidaris erythrogramma. The sequence continues at coordinate 37,572,899 of CM046867.1, forward strand.
TTCGAACCCCGGACCTCGTGGTTCACAGTCCGGGGACTTATCCACTGATCCACAACACCTCTACATGGTCACATCAAGAGATTTTTCATTCATGGATGAAATATATCAATAAATGTCATATGTCGTATGGGACACTGCACAGAATTGCCCTATAGGCAGATAAAAAGACAGTTAGCCTGAGCTGTAGCCTGTATATAACACAGATAGACAAACAGAGAGAGGAAGAGACAGAGGAATAAATTAAGAGAGACAGATAGACAGAAACAAACAAAAATACAAACATGAAAGAAATTTGGACCACCCTGTACATGACTTTCATCACAATCAATGGGAGTGGTCATTTCAAGGACAATGCCTGGATAAGACAGCTTCAATTTCAAGATGATCCTTTAATACCTATTAAACCATGAAAAACAGAATGGTATTCCTAAACAGGTATGCATGACTTGTTGCTTGTCTCAGTGATTGAATTAAACTTGGGGGAGGGGGAAGGGGGTGATTTTGAATATTTTTAACTAGCTGTTTCCAAGCTACTCAAAGCTAAATGACTCTCAGTTCCTGTATTATTCAATTTTTCTATTTTCCTGTATGCTCTCACCTATGTTGGAGGCCAGTTAAACCCAATGTGATAAGCTGAGGTATATCTAGTTGTGTAGGCCATTCTCCTGCAGCGACACATCCAAACACACCACATGCCTCGTGTAGTCCTCCGTCTTCAGATGTCCAGTCGTCTGCTCTTGATGGCATTGAAGATGAGGAAGATGGAGATGACGATGAGGAAGATGGAGATGACGATGATGACGATGAAGCCATAGTTACAAGTAGGGCATCAAATATTATGACAGGATTCTGAAGAAAAGGAATGATCATAAATGTTAAGGCTCAAGAGTCAAGTGTATTTCAGCGACTAAAAATAGATGAGAAAGCAGGTGGCTGAGCAGTGATTTCAAGATTGTGCCGAAATAGAATAGAAACTGGGTAGCTGGTCATGCTGGTAGTGGACGTAGAGCGCCTTCCTTTTGGACTTTCAACTCAAGAAAAATTTATGTTTGTTTGGTCACTTTATTTAATAATTCAGTTTCACGGCTCAACATAATACAATTCATCAAAAGCCCTATAAATGTATGATCTACATCAAATTAGAAATATGAACCCCCCCCCCTCGCCAACCACCTGCAGCTGTGGGAACATGCCTCAAGTTTGAGTTGACTCCATCATGGCCATGATGGCGTTATCAAATTAGGCTTCACAATATTACCTAGGCTAGTACTAGGGATACCTAGGGAAGATACTGAAAGCATGCAGGCACTACGCCTCTGTATTCAGTTCAAAGTTTTTTCTTCCTGTTCAAGAGGTACTTACAATACTTTCCGATTGACTGTCGTCTTTCTTTTCAATGAAGATGATACAAAAAAGGCCTATTTATCTCCAAAAGCCTATACTAAAAACTTCCGTAGGTCGGTGTTTTGCTTGCAATGCGCATGCGTCAGCAGCTTCAATAATTATATATAGACAAGAAGGGAGCATTATGAATATTCATTAAGACGAGTGGCATGCAGGAGCTCGAGCGAGTAGAGATCGCCGGATCACTGTGTGTGGATATATGAATATTCATTATTCCTGTGACAAAAACTATGCCGTCGTTGTAAAAAATATTCATAGGCGCATGCGCAAGTGCCTATTTTCGCTTCTGCTTCAACAACATGGCGAATGGGACTGGTTTCGAAAATTGAGTAATGTGAGAGTAAAAAGTGACATTCATCGATTCTACACATTTTTTAGGAAAAGCTGATTTGCGGAAGGTCTGTTTAGGTAAGTGGCATCGTATATATGATACTTTATTCTTTAATTCCAAAAAATAACTGATATGATATGGCCATATTTTCAATGGTCATTTGAATTGAATATTGGTAAATTGTGAGACCCACCGAATCGTACTGGTTTCACTCAGGACGCTGCCACTTCGTGGCAGCGTCCCGGGGCTAAACCTACTAGTACTAGTACTGTAGTAGTACTAGGCCTAGTAGTACTAGGCCTAGTAGTACTAGGCCTTACTGCGGCAGCCGGAACACATAGTGTTCGGGCTGCGATCAGCAGTCCTTTGATTGCTTGGATGTCTCTTAATTACAAGGTCGTTTGTCAAAATGATAGCAATGAAACATGACATTATTTGATTTTAGGCTACTTTAGGTACTTACAATACTTTACGATTGACTGTCGTCTTTCTTTTCAATGAGGATGATACAAAAAAGGCCTATTTATCTCCAAAAGCCTGTACTAAAAACTTCCGTAGGTCGGTGTTTTGCTTGCAATGCGCATGCGTCAGACAAGAAGGGAGCATTATGAATATTCATTAAGACGAGTGGCAGGCAGGAGCTCGAGCGAATAGAGATCGCCGGATCATAGTGGATATATGAATATTCATTATTCCTGTGACGAAAACTATGCCGTCGTTGTAATAAATATTCATAGGCGCATGCGCAAGTGCCTATTTTCGCTTCTGCTTCAACAACACGGCGAATGGGACTGGTTTCGAAAATTGAGAGTAAAAAGTGACATTCATCGATTCTACACATTTTTTAGGAAAAGCTGATTTGCGGAAGGTCTGTTTAAATGTTAGGTAAGTGGCATCGTATATATGATACTTTAATTTCAAAAAATAACTTATGTGGCCATATTTTCAATGGTCATTTGAACATTGGTAAATTGTGAGACCCACCGAATCGTACTGCCTACTGGTTTCACTCAGGACGCTGCCACTTCGTGGCAGCGTCCCGGGGCTATACTAGGCCTAGCATGCCTAGTAAGAGTCTAGACTAACTTACCACAAACAAAATGAAAGGCGTGGGACTAGTACAGTAAGATTCCTTTTCTGCTGCTCTCAACTCAAGTCAAAATCCAATATCTCCACTCATGCTGCCGGTTATAATGAAGTTTAGAATATCAGTAGGGGGTTTAAATGTCTCGGCTTCAAAAGATACTCAAGGAAAGCATGAATAGAATTTCGATCGATCTAATCAGTATGACAATTCATTCATTCGTTCGCGGTGCGTCTACCGCGGTGCCGGTACGATACGGTGAATGAACATCACATGTACAGAGTGTGCCAAAAAAATATGTTCAAATCTGAGGAAGGGGGGGGGGGGGGTGTTCATGTGCAAGCGCTGCTTTCTCTTTAAACTTCGAGAATCGCTTATATGCTGTAATGACCAATTATATAAATTATACATGCTAATCTTTTCACATAAAACACTTGAGCTAACTATTAACTCAAATCAGGGGCAGATCCAGGATTGAGGGGGGGGGGGGCACACAAATGTAGGTTTGTCAACTGTTGGAAAAGGGAGTGGGGGTGATGGGGTCAAGTTCCCCTCCATAATTCTCTGACAAGCAAAAAAGAAAAAAAAAAAAAAAAAAGGTTTTCGTACAAATATTAATAGACCTATTAAAGTTTCTGTGATCATGCCTTGAATTATCACGCTCATGGTTAATAATCACAACGGTAGAAAATTTGAATAAAAGGTTACTTTAAGCTACCATATACCGTAAATCTATTTAAAAATCAAAACATACATTCTGAATTCAAAAAATGATTGGTTGATAGGCCTATTTCAGGACGTGATTCAAAAAGACAAGAGAGCATCACGGAGGCACTTCTAGTTACAATGGGGAACACTGCTAGCGTATTTGAAGGGACACGCCCCCCCCCCAAACAATTAAAGAATTAATAATTTCAACCATAAAAGAATTGGATGAATTTGCCCCCCCCCCCCCAACAATTAATGAATTAATAATTTCAACCATAAAAGAATTGAAATCTGACTCTTTCTATGAATATGAAGCAATTATTTCATTGAAAACCTCATAAACTTGTAAGGAGAATTTTTCAAAAATCCGAAAAGAAAATAAAGAAAAGAAAAAGGCTTATTTATATTTCAATACACGAAACGAAAACCATTTTCGTGAAGAATTTTATCACGCTTATTCAAGTTTTGGGAGATAAAGATAGAATTCAAGAACTTTTTATTCAGTTGAAAATCTATAGATCCTAAAATCGTGTTGTTGTTGTTTTTTCGCACAAGACAAACAGGATAATTAATTAACGATCCTACTCAGTTCAGCGAAATTTCCTGGGCCCTCTTGCATAAAAAGTTGCGATTAAACGCAACTCAAAAAATTAATCGCAAGTCCAAAATACGCGATCCTGATTGGTTGAAAATCAAGTTGCGTTTAATCGCAACTTTTTATGCAAGCGGGCCCTGAAAAGATATGTGAGGTATATAATACACACACACTTATACAGGACAAATTGAAAGGGCTTTCTCTTGTTAGCTGTGAAGCGCCGACAGAATATTTAACGGGTTGTCTGCTTGCCTTTGATTCTTTGGGACAAAATGCTTTATATGGTGATCCGAATGATTTCCAAATGATTTCATGGAAACATATTAATAAGATATATATATGCGTTGTCACTTCTTCAACAGTGATAAAAATTGAAGCCATGAATTTCACATCATTCTATATTATTATAACTTTTTATATAAAATTACCTGCATAATAATTTGTAAATCATTAACCTTGAAATTGAATGCCAATCGATGAAGAATAAAATAGAAAAATACATATGTATTACTTAAAACGTTTCAAGACATTCATTCATTGATATTAATGTTAATATATTTCTTTATATTTCAATTATTTATTTAATCATTAAATCATTTATTATTATTTTTGTGGGGTGGGGAGGGGAATAGTGTAATCTAGTCAGAGATGAATGGGTGACTCACATGACATCACCTCTCAGAAGTTCCTTTCTGACTTGTTCATAATAATTTATTCGCAGTCTTTTATTTTTTAGCATTGTCGCGCCGAACCTATAAACGTACATGAACCTGTTCTCATCTATGCAAATGAAGAGGAGAAAACCCACCAGCCTTTATACGTTCTTCAAAATAAACATCATTGGGGGAGAGATGACCGTAGTTCGGAAACTCTCTTTCAGAACTACTCTACGTGCAGAGGAATACAAACAGTTCTTTTCAGAACTATATATCTTCAGACATATATCTTTTCCAACTCGGCCAATTCATGTACAAATTAAGTAAAGACAATCTCCCCGCAATTTTTTCTAATATGTTCCGCAAGAATACTTCTATACATTACTACCCAACTAGACAACGAAACTACTATCATCTACCATTAACAAAAACTTTATTTGCAAAGAACTCATTTGTTTACTCTGGATCTGCATACTGGAATTCTCTGCCTCATGATTTTAAAGAATCCCCTAGTATTAATGCTTTTAAACGTATGCTTAAAATTGTTAATCTGTCAATACTCACACCAACAGGTCAAGTCAATACATAATTAACTATAACATATCCATACATATTATACGTTCGTATAACATTTCATTTTAACTGAAATCATATAAGCATACCTAACGACCTGTTCTATACACGTACCCCTGCAGTCTGTCTTTTCATAATTACCTGCACCTTCTCTTTCTGCCCCCTGTTATTATATTTGTTATCAGTTAAACTTTTATAATTTCTTATATTTGTATATTATGTGTTCATTATACACTTTTTCATTTTTCCCCCTGGATTAAAACGTATTAAAACTAAGTTCAGGGGCTTGCCTCTTGTACAAGCTTTGCTTCTTTCTGGCAAGTCCCTCCGTTTTACACTTATTATAAGCTAAAGTGTTGTTATGTTGCTGATCCTTTTTTCAAGAATTATGATATTTTCATGTATTCTATATGACACATGTTCTAACAACTTTGCTGTATTATATTTATCATGTCATGTTTCTTTATATTTTGTTTATGTGAAACGGAAAAAGAATAAATAAATAAAAATAAAAAGAACTACTCTCTCCAAACTTCTCTGACCTGCTCAGAACTTTCCTGATCTCGATCACTCCGTTCTTCCTTTTTTATTTCTTCTTTCCTCTTTCCATTTCACTTCATTTTTGGTGTACAAACACCGAAAACAAAAACCAAAAATAGTCTTGTGTAAGTGTTTCATTTAATTTCATTCCATTTCCATCTCTTTCCTCTCCTTTCACTTCTCCTAAATTCCTCTGCCCCATAAGTGGGTTATTTTTCTATCAAGAATATATCACCAGCCTTTTCACAGAGGCTCCCACATGGTGTTACCGAAAACCTCCAATTGTGAAAAAGAAATAGTATTATAACTATTACAAATGATATTCATAGTACCGTATACATGTATTACTATCGTGGCAGTTGTAATTATTATCATTATTTAATTTACATGAAAAAAAGAGATTCAATGATATTCATTGCACTATAGCGTATTTGCAGCTGTAGGGGCAAGGGTGCAGTTTGCCCCCCCCCCCCCCGCGAAAAATTTCCAACCAAAGAATTTGAACCCAGGAGTTTAAATTACCCAAACTCCAAAGGTAGATTTGGAAGATCTTTTTGACAAAACAAACTCAGTGAAACCTACTACAGAATGATCGTCATTCATTTTTAAATTTGCATGTCGCTCCTGGCGCGCCGGGGCCAGAATAATAATCATAAGGCGTGCGCCTGGGCCGGGTTCGGGAGCCTCCGACGGACACTGGCGTAGGCAAGGGGGCACAAGGGGCCATGGCCCCCTATTCAGCCCCTTAAAAAATAAGCGAGAGCGAAAGAGCGGGGAAAGTGAGAGAAAAAAGCCTAAAAAGGCGCTACGAGTCGTTATCTTTCTCTCAAAAGTTGCTAAAACGTCCAAGTTTTCGTGCTTTGCACGAGAAGGGGGAAACTCCCCCCTCTCTGTACATATACCCATGTTACATAAATTGCAGTATTGTGTCCAAATTAGTGAAAAGCAGCCGGCCGTCGAACTAACTTTCCGCCTAAAAAGGTGCTACAAGCTATTATCTTTCTCTCAAATTTGCTATAATACGTCAGACTGCTTTCACGCTTTGCGCGGGTGGAGGACAACTCTCCCCTTCCTGCACCCACCCCCCTGGGGAGCACGCTTTGCATGCTCATCCACGCCCCCTGAAATGAAATCCTGGCTACGCAGTTGGATTCTCCACGTCTGCCTCCCCCTATTGAAAAATCTTGGCTACGCCACGGCTTCTTTCTTTTTTTTTTTTTTTTTTGGGGGGGGGGTAAAAAAGGGGGATAGAAAATGATGAGTAGAAGGCTACAACGCGTTTAGGCTTTAAATTGTTGTAAAGTTTCACTTATCACGGTCCGCGGAACCTGGGGGCTGCAGCCCTCTCCCCCACACTTTTTTGAGTAGACACGTTTCATAAACCTCAGAAAAAAGGTTCGAAATTTGTCGTTTATGAGTGCTCCCCCCCCCCCCCCCTTTCAAAAACGCTTCACGGCCCCACGGCCCCTGCATAAACTAACAAATCTGACATCGACATGTCCTGGATCTGCACACGTATTATGCAGGCGCTATTTAGTAGGCTAGGCGCACTAGTAGTATACACGGTATACAGATTGTACACTAGCTATAGCTAGCTAGCTAGCTACAATGCGCGCGTCGTCGACGTCGCTACGGTTCAGTGCTGGTGGTCCTGCTTTGCTGTGGGAACTACGATTACGAAGTTGATTTTGTGTAACTTCATTATTGTTTGTAAGTTTATCATTTTATGATTTCCAGTGTCCCTGCATTTGTGTGGTAGCTGTCATTTATATGTGATGACTTGCAAGAATGTGTCTGATAATGTCGAAATTTGACGTCTAACAAGTTGTATTATCGAGTGTATTGCGGAGCGGTCATTACACTGCAAATCCACGGGAACCCCTCGGGTGTGACGTCCACTCGAATCCGCTAATGCCAGTAACATACACAAAAGTATGTACATGTAGATCTATGCTGCGGTTAGCCCCGGGACGCTGCCACGAAGTGGCAGCGTCCTGAGTGAAACCAGTACGATTCGGTGGGTCTCACAATTTACCAATGTTCAAATGACCATTGAAAATATAGCCATATAAGTTATTTTTTGAAATTAAAGTATCATATATACGATGCCACTTACCTAAACAGACCTTCCGCAAATCAGCTTTTCCTAAAAAATGTGTAGAATCGATGAATGTCACTTTTTACTCTCAATTTTCGAAACCAGTCCCATTCACCATGTTGTTGAAGCAGAAGCTAAAATAGGCACTTGCGCATGCGCCTATGAATATTTATTACAACGACGGCATAGTTTTCGTCACAGGAATAATGAATATTCATATATCCACTGTGATCCGGCGATCTCTATTCGCTCGAGCTCCTGCCTGCCACTCGTCTTAATGAATATTCATAATGCTCCATTCTTGTCTGACGCATGCGCATTGCAAGCAAAACACCGACCTACGGAAGTTTTTAGTACAGGCTTTTGGAGATAAATAGGCCTTTTTTGTATCATCCTCATTGAAAAGAAAGACGACAGTCAATCGTAAAGTATTGTAAGTACCTAAAGTAGCCTAAAATCAAATAATGTCATGTTTCATGGCTATCATTTTGACAAACGACCTTGTAATTAAGAGACATCCAAGCAATCAAAGGACTGCTGATCGCAGACCGAACACTACGTGTTCGGGCTGCCGCAGTAATGCTGCGGTGTAATCACACACTAAAAAAAAGGTCGCTTTATTTTGAAGGAGAAAAAAAATAGAATAATTCACTATTTCAGTTCAAATTTCTTTGCAGTACCATTCACTATTAGCAGTAGATGATACATAAATGTCAAGAAAACTAACTTACATCTAGATTTGTATAATTTAGATTGACATGATCATGAATGATGATTAACTTGGAAGATGATTAACACACCAATTGTGCAAAACTGATGCAGTGGTATTATTAATGCTGTGCATATTGAATACCGGTATTGGTGTTCCATGCTGCAAAGCAAAGAGATACAGAGCCTTAGGATGCGGTAAAACCATTGATACCTTTAAAAAGAAAAAACTGCATCAATGACTGAGTATGACTCATTGAAAATGGGTTGAAAATAGTGATTTTACATTCTGCTTTTTGCCCGTTTAAATATTCTAATGTTCATCTTCTTTAAAGGTGTTTTATTTATAACAGAAAAGGACTTAAAATAGCTTTAAAATGTACAAACCTTTTTGCTCTGTATTCTAAATTATAACATCAGGCTTAAAAAATGCCTTCATCATGCTGTAGTATGATGATTATGATTTTTTTAGTGATTTTTGCTCTTGCTCTCTAGATATTTTATGTTATAGTTATTCATAGCATTCATACTAGATGAAAGATAGTTAAACTGGTTCTCTATATTGCTCTGATGGGTTAAATTTTGCCCATTATACTCACAAAATGTCTAATTTTAAACTGACAATGTCACTGCTTGGTAACTTGCCTATGGTCATGAACTGGTCCCCCCCCCCCCTCCCGAAGGGTGGTGCTGTTACACTTTTTGGTTTCATTCTGAAGTAATGTTTGATTTTGTTCAAAACCATTAAAGCTCTTCCAACAAATATGGTATCGATTTGAAGCTGTATTACCATGCCATTCGCCTGCAAAGTTTCATTGACATAGGATATATAGAATTGGAGTTGTAACATTCTAAAGTTAAAAGACCAGGGGTGGTGCAAATTAAAGCACAAATTAAAGCTTACATATTAAACTTTATTATCTTGTGATTGAAAAGTAAGGTTGGCAGAGCAACAGTAGTGTATGAAACTGAAATACCAGGAATTTTAGTTCAAAAGTGACACTGCAAGCACTGGGTTTTAAAAAAATTGACAATTTTGGTTGTTAATAACTTCAAAGTTATCACTCACTATCAGACTGAGGTTTTTACATTGTAAAGTTGGATACTGCCAAATTTATTTGGAGTAAGTTTCATGTCTGTTTGAATACTATTCTTAAAACGAAGTTCTGAATGTTTAATTAGTTTTTCACTTTTTGAAAAAATCAAGGCCACAAAATCTGTATGTATCAGTAGATCACAATTGTCATTGTGCATTGCAGCTGAAATTCCAGAGCATCTCTTTTAACCCAGAGTCATGAATCATTAATGACATTGCCACAGTGAACAGCTAGAGTTTGGCAGAAAGGATTGTATTGTTGTGTTCTGAATTAATTACTGATACACACAGATTTTTCAAAAATTGATAATTAGAACATTATTGTGAAAATATTGATGAAGGAAAATTCATAAAACTTACTCCAAAAACTTGGTATCCTTCAGCTTTACAATAAACCTCTTTTGTGAAATCGGGCCATAGAATTTACATGTACATGTACATGTAGTGCCATTGCCATCACCAATTGTCTCTGAAAATTATCCTGATGTCCACATTCGGGCATCATAAATGTTTTAACAAAACTGATTTTCTGAGCCAAAGGAACACATCATTCAACCTGAATGTGTCTTTGAAAAATCACTGTAAAAAATTCATGTAAATTATAATATTAATATTATTGATTTTCCCAAATGAATCTACAGAACACAAAGTGAGTATTAATTTGTTGATGGATGAAGAATGGATGCATCATTTCATACACATTCTTATGAGTGATATGTTTTGGTTCAAGAATTTTGGAGAAAATGTGCTGTAAGTTTGACTAAGGATGTACTATAAGCAAGCCTACATGTAGTACCTCCTTGGTTTGAAAGTTGTTTGAGAAAGAACTACTGTCTCATATATATTTCACCTTTTCCAACATTGTAAAATAAAACAAAAAACAAACAAACTCTTATGACAAGTAAAAGTATGTGGACAGGGCTCCAATTTTCGGTTGTTGACTTGAACATTGAAGGTTTATTGGTAGAAGGCTATGCACATGCAATAGGGAACTACATTTAAACCAAAGGTCCACCATTTTTAGGTTGATATTTGAACCAAATTTAAACTACCCTGAAGCAACCGTAAATAATGAGTTATTTCTGATATATGCTCATTTTAAAGGGAAATACAACCTTAATGACAGTTATGAAAGAAAGAGGAAAAATTAGAGAAGCAGATTGGTATAAGTTTGGACAAAATCGGACAAGCAATAAGAAAGTTATGAACTTTTGAAACTTGTAATATACATATTGGAATTTCAAATTGGCCGAATCTGTAATATCAATGTGATGTAGTGGCGGACGACTCTCCCATTTGCTGCAACACACAAAATGACTAAAATGTAATTTAAATAAAAATGTATTATGGTACTTAGTAGGATCTTTTTCTTTTATGAGGACCTATAACAATATATGCTACATGTACATGTATCTATATATGTTGAGTACTGCCCCAAGGAAAAAGGTGCTTAGGAGAAAACCGCAAATTGATTGTATATTTGTGTATGACAAATGGGATAGTTGACCGCCAATATGTCACAATCAACTCACCAAATTGCCAATTTGAGATTCGCGTGTACATGTAGATTTACTGATCTCATTTTCAAACACCCATAACTTTCTTATTCCTTGTCTGATTTCTTTCAAACTTTCACCATCCTGTTTTTCTTATTTTTATGCTTTCACACAAATCATCTTATTACCAAGGTTGGATTGCCCTGATATGTAGACCTTGCAGTTTGTATGCAATAAACAAAACATTAACTGCAGGGAATGGGGCATCATTATTTCTTATCCAGTAAAAATATTGTCATGTAGCTGGGCTAATCTGTAAATGTTTTGTACAAAATATGAATTGTTATCAGGTGATACATATAGATTTTCTTTGTTCATGTGATCAAGGAGGTACAAGGCAACTCCTTGATGTGATGTTCTAAAATACACATAGATGTGCATTGAAAACAACATTTTCTCTTGCGTGGAATATAATACCATGTTATAGTCTGTAGGGAGGTTATACTATTTAATTTTATGAGTTGACAGTGAGAAGATATATATGCAGCAGTGAGACAGCACAATACCCATAAGAGCCCCTGTTTTATGTGGCTCTATAAATCACAGTACTTGTGCATTCAAAATTGATACTGATAAGGCTACTTTGGGTGTACAAGACATATTGTTATCATTATTATGACATAAATAGATCTATATATTTTCATGTCGCTTAATGGTAGAGTTAAGTTCCAACAATATCCAATCAAATACAAATTGTATGCTGATGCATGTGATGAATACCAGCAATGCTATTAATTATATCATACACCTTTTAACAAAATACACACAGACTTTTATCAAAATATGATCTAATGCCAACAAAATATTTGCATAAGTTACATAACTTCTTATAAAAGATAAACTTTAATAACAGGTGGCTTTGCGTTTTCAATTATCGGTGTCCCTGTCTTGCAGGGAGGTCTGTCCAACCAGTTATAGGGCTAGAATTCTGACATTTATCTGACGTAAGTTTTTCAGAAATGTGCATAAATCATTGCAAAAATGACTTTGTAGCCGCTGCGATTTGGTACTTTGATCGAATCTTGCAAGATCCCGATTCTGTCAAAACTGTTATGGGCTCACACATTTTCCGTAGTTAGTATGAAGAACAATGTTACTATGACTTTTGAAATGAACATGATAAATGCGTTTTAAATATTTGTGCAATGTGCCAAAAATTTAACAAACACCACATTTTGATTTCTTTATTTTGACAAAGCTTTGAATATATGTGTATGTTTCCAATACTGTTACCAACAAGTGTGACATTGAACTCAAAATTTAATCCCTGTAAATTGTCTATAAAACAAGCTTCATTTTAATGAGCAACCACTTCAAGATATTTAGGCTGGTACAGAAAGATAACTCACAAAAAAGCTCTGCAAAAATTTAAATTAAAAAAATCTCGTTTTGTGTATGTTCCTATAGGGAAATGCCATGGTGTCCTCAGTAACAACCGTTATATAGAATATTGAAAATTATTTTAAACTTTTATTGTTGAGCACAAATGTTAATATACTTTAATTTGTTAAAATTGAAGCTAATATTATTGTGATAACAGTGCAGAATTTTACTCTGGGTACTTATTTTAGGCATGTTCAAAATTATGCGTAACGCGCGTTGCGGTTGGACACCAAAGAGAAAGAGACAAGCAGATTCTTCCCAAATATTTTACACAATCTATAATCTTTTCTTTTGGGTACCCATCCTAGAAAGCAATTTGGAAAAATCAGAAACTACTGTAGAGACTAGAAGAAACATCCTAGAAAGCAATTTGGAAAAATCAGAAACTACTGTAGAGACTAGAAGAAACTTGCGTAATGAAAGTTCAAAATTACATGTGTAACGGTTGTTACAGAGGACACCAAAAATTTGGCAGATTTTCCATGGTTAATTTTGACATGAAGATGTCAATATTTTGGCACAAGTCTTACATATTTTTCATCCCTCATGGAACTCTTCAGAACAGCAAAATTCCATTGATTTTCAATATTCCCATCAACCTTTTCTAGGATATCAATGTAACGGTTGTCGCACAAAAATGCAGTGGACACCAAGCATAACACGCGTTACGCTCCGTTTATAATGGCATTTTTAGTATAAAAAATGTTTATTAACAGGATTTTTTCATTGACATAGGATATATAGAATTGGAGTTGTAACATTCTAAAGTTAAAAGACCAGGGGTGGTGCAAATTAAAGCACAAATTAAAGCTTACATATTAAACTTTATTATCTTGTGATTGAAAAGTAAGGTTGGCAGAGCAACAGTAGTGTATGAAACTGAAATACCAGGAATTTTAGTTCAAAAGTGACACTGCAAGCACTGGGTTTTAAAAAAATTGACAATTTTGGTTGTTAATAACTTCAAAGTTATCACTCACTATCAGACTGAGGTTTTTACATTGTAAAGTTGGATACTGCCAAATTTATTTGGAGTAAGTTTCATGTCTGTTTGAATACTATTCTTAAAACGAAGTTCTGAATGTTTAATTAGTTTTTCACTTTTTGAAAAAATCAAGGCCACAAAATCTGTATGTATCAGTAGATCACAATTGTCATTGTGCATTGCAGCTGAAATTCCAGAGCATCTCTTTTAACCCAGAGTCATGAATCATTAATGACATTGCCACAGTGAACAGCTAGAGTTTGGCAGAAAGGATTGTATTGTTGTGTTCTGAATTAATTACTGATACACACAGATTTTTCAAAAATTGATAATTAGAACATTATTGTGAAAATATTGATGAAGGAAAATTCATAAAACTTACTCCAAAAACTTGGTATCCTTCAGCTTTACAATAAACCTCTTTTGTGAAATCGGGCCATAGAATTTACATGTACATGTACAAGTAGGGCCATTGCCATCGCCAATTGTCTCTGAAAATTATCCTGATGTCCACATTCGGGCATCATAAATGTTTTAACAAAACTGATTTTCTGAGCCAAAGGAACACATCATTCAACCTGAATGTGTCTTTGAAAAATCACTGTAAAAAATTCATGTAAATTATAATATTAATATTATTGATTTTCCCAAATGAATCTGCAGAACACAAAGTGAGTATTAATTTGTTGATGGATGAAGAATGGATGCATCATTTCATACACATTCTTATGGGTGATATGTTTTGGTTCAAGAATTTTGGAGAAAATGTGCTGTAAGTTTGATTAAGGATGTACTATAAGCAAGCCTACATGTAGTACCTCCTTGGTTTGAAAGTTGTTTGAGAAAGAACTACTGTCTCATATATATTTCACCTTTTCCAACATTGTAAAATAAAACAAAAAACAAACAAACTCTTATGACAAGTAAAAGTATGTGGACAGGGCTCCAATTTTCGGTTGTTGACTTGAACATTGAAGGTTTATTGGTAGAAGGCTATGCGCATGCAATAGGGAACTACATTTAAACCAAAGGTCCACCATTTTTAAGTTGATATATTTGAACCAAATTTAAACTACCCTGAAGCAACCGTAAATAATGAGTTATTTCTGATATATGCTCATTTGAAAGGGAAATCCAACCTTAATGACAGTTATGAAGGAAAGAGGAAAAATTAGAGAAGCAGATTGGTATAAGTTTGGACAAAATCGGACAAGCAATAAGAAAGTTATGAACTTTTGAAACTTGTAATCACTATACATATTGGAATTTCAAATTGGCCGAATCTGTAATATCAATGTGATGTAGTGGCGGACGACTCTCCCATTTGCTGCAACACACAAAATGACTAAAATGTAATTTAAATAAAAATGTATTATGGTACTTAGTAGGATCTTTTTCTTTTATGAGGACCTATAACAATGCTACATGTACATATACATGTATGTTGATTACTGCCCCAAGGAAAAAGGTGCTTAGGAGAAAACCGCAAATTGATTGTATATTTGTGTATGACAAATGGGATAGTTGACCGCCAATATGTCACAATCAACTCACCAAATTGCCAATTTGAGATTCACGTGTACATGTAGATTTACTGATCTCATTTTCAAACATCCATAACTTTCTTATTCCTTGTCTGATTTCTTTCAAACTTTCACCATCCTGTTTTTCTTATTTTTATGCTTTCACACAAATCATCTTATTACCAAGGTTGGATTGCCCTGATATGTAGACCTTGCAGTTTGTATGCAATAAACAAAACATTAACTGCAGGGAATGGGGCATCATTATTTCTTATCCAGTAAAAATATTGTCATGTAGCTGCACTAATCTGTAAATGTTTTGTACATGTCATTAAATATGAATTGTTATCAGGTGATACATATAGATTTTCTTTGTTCATGTGATCAAGGAGGTACAAGGCAACTCCTTGATGTGATGTTCTAAAATACACATAGATGTGCATTGAAAACAACATTTTCTCTTGCATGGAATATAATACCATGTTATAGTCTGTAGGGAGGTTATACTATTTAATTTTTATGAGTTGACAGTGAGAAGATATATGCAGCAGTGAGACAGCACAATACCCATAAGAACCCCTGTTTTATGTGGCTCTATAAATCACAGTACTTGTGCATTCAAAATTGATACTGATAAGGCTACTTTGGGTGTACAAGACATATTGTTATCATTATTATGACATAAATAGATCTATATATTTTCATGTCGCTTAATGGTAGAGTTAAGTTCCAACAATATCCAATCAAATACAAATTGTATGCTGATGCATGTGATGAATACCAGCAATGCTATTAATTATATCATACACCTTTTAACAAAATACACACAGACTTTTATCAAAATATGATCTAATGCCAACAAAATATTTGCATAAGTTACATAACTTCTGATAAAAGTTAAACTTAACAGGTGGCTTTGTGTTTTCAATTATCGGTGTCCCTGTCTTGCAGGGAGGTCTGTCCAACCAGTTATAGGGCTAGGATTCTGACATTTATCTGTCGTTAAGTTTTTCAGAGATTTAATAAATGTGCATAAATCATTGCAAAAATGACTTTGTAGCCGCTGGGATTTGGTACTTTGATCGAATCTTGCAAGATCCCGATTCTGTCAAAACTGTTATGGGCTCATACATTTTCAGTAGTTAGTATGAAGAACAATGTTACTATGAATTTTGAAATGAACATGATAAATGCTTTTTAAATATTTGTGCAATGTGCAAAAAATTTGACAAACACCACATTTTGATTACTTTATTTTGACAAAGCTTTGAATATATACAGGATTGATATGAAGTGAGAGTGAACTATTTCAAGCAGTGGGAAAAAATATGCCCCTTTTGCTTATTGCATATACATGTATCTTATGGTCTATAGTCTGACCAATAGTATTTGATAGAACTTTTCTAAATGTTCTTTGTTGTCAATTATGTAGAAAAAACTAGAATACATGTTTGTAAGCTGTATTTATTGAACTTGAGGCATCACTATCAGTATCAATATCACAGACTTAAACTTTAAATGAAACCTCACTCCGTCTCACTCAGATAAAGGTAAAAAGTAATATAATAATAATAATAATTATGATGATGATGATGATGATGATGATTATTACGATGATGATGATGATATGTCTTGTTTACCCAGGGTTCATCAGTATTAAAAGACTAGTTTAATGGATGAAATATTCTAATTTTTTGTGTACATACCCTGCAGGCCTACATGTATTTCTTGCCAGAATGATGTTATTTTTGACTTGCTGTGATGGTGTTTTTGCGAAGAATAATAGACGTGGTAAGGTATCCTATTTTTAAATCAATTATCCATGTTGCTTCTGCAGGAATCCATCATCAGCTTCATCACCATGGCAACAGAGAGTGGAGGACATCAGTTGCAGCTAGTAATAATTGATGTAGAAGGGATGACATGTAACTCCTGTGTGAGGAGTATAGAAGAGCGAGTGGGTGATGTCAAGGGAGTGCATCTTGTGAAGGTAATCTGATATCATCTTGAAACACAAAAATTAACACAGTACCTAGACCCCTTTCAGAAACTCAAGCTCGTATTATGCACGCTAAAATAATGTGCGTTAAATAAAAATCTTGTTCATGAAGTATCAAAAGCAACATGATAAGAGCATTATTTTTTACGAGAAAACCCACATAGTGAGGGATCTGTAAATTGAAGGAGAAAACTGTGTCATGCGTGGTGCGGGAAATCAAATGACCTCTGACCGATATCATTGTGGGATGATGCGAGGTCCACATTATTACATTCATAAGATTAGCATTTGGTGTAAAATCCAGATATTGTGCGCTTTATACATGTAGCTGCCCTAACGTAATGCGTATTATTTTGATGCCATACATTCATAAAGTCCTATAATGCTCTTATTCTGCTCCTATTAAGCTCTCTTGGGAGTTGGGACCTTACATATTGATGAAAGAAAAGCTGTGTCAATTGCCTTTTACTTCTTCCGTTTTTTTGTATTGTATTATAATTTAATATATTGTACATGCACATTGACATACATGTACTTTTACAGTATCAGGCATACATTTTTAGCAGAATGCGATGCAGTTGTATAGTGTAAGCTTTCCTATTACTGTATGACAACTGTTAAACATATTATGTAGAATGCCTGATGCTTATCAATTTTAGTTCAAAGAGAGAATTAATAAGATGATAAAATTCAACAATAATTTAATTAGAACTTTGAGGATGACTCCAATAGACTCTACCAAAGGAAAAAAATGTAAAGTTGTAAATTTTAGGTCTGTGATCAGTATGTACATTATATCAATTTGATAAAGTCATAGTAAGGATATGAAAATGATACCCCCCCCCAAAAAAAAGGTTATTTGTTTGTGTTTATCTACATGGGGACGATAAGCAGTTTTAAAATGATATGGCAGTTTATGGGTAATCTGCATCAAACACAATGATGAAAATATTCATAGAATCTCTAGTGAGAATCTTGCATTTTCTGACAATATCTATTATAGTGACTGATCATGCAGTATATCTTGTTCGCCATAAATACTGGTACTTATGAATATCTTAGAAATAGACCATATTGTCTGTTGTACTATCATATATCATTGCATTGTACATGTACATGTAGTTTGTACTGTATATTCACATGCATATTTTCCATTGTGTGAAGGTCATCTCTGCATACATTATGCCTACATAATGTGTCTGTGGATTGCTCCTGAAGATTTAGTGCTTGTCTGTGCCTGTGTATGTTTATTTTCTCTTTTTGAGCAAGATAAACATGTACCCGGGTATGTCCTGTCGCGCTCTAAGCGTATCAATCAGTTTCCCTTTAACAGCTGTATGTAGCCGAAATGCAATTATATTGTGTGCTGTCACAATTTATAAAATGCTAATGGAATGGTAAAAGGAAATATTAGTATTTTTACCCAGTAAAAAAAAACTCTTTTGTGACTTACGTATGTGCCACCTGAGAGGGGATCAAAGTCCAATAATGCAAACAACCAATCAAGGATAATTATTCTTCTATATTTGTGTCATGAGATACTTTGGACATAATGTGGTAGAAAATGAGGACTTGATGATATAATTTTTTTTTGTCTTGGTAGTTTATTGATCCAAAGTTTTAGGCAGGGTGTCATTACATTGGTTAATAATTAAAAATAGAACAGTCATTAGTCACTTTATGGTACCATGTACACACATACACCCATGGAAAAAATTATTAGACCAAGAATGGTTACTGATAGTGTTATTTTTGTGGTAAGAAGGAAATAAAATATCATAAAAGCAAGGTATAACTGCTGGAATTTGGTATTCATTCAATGAAATACATGTACAAAGACAAAACATTTTTATAAGTTTGTTTGCATATTATAGTACCCTTATTTGTTTAATCTCAGGCTAATTTTATTATCTGTGATAGTTTGACCATATTTTGTTTGTTTTTGTGTTTTGTATTTTAATACAGGTGTCACTGTCAGAGAAAAGATCTTTAGTGACCTTTGACCCAAGAGACATTGACCAATCGGCTTTGAGGGATGTGATCTATGAAATGGGCTTTGATGCCTCTTTAGGCAGCAGTGTGTCTGATGTGGAATTTGGTATCATCTCCATAGAAGGCATGACATGTCAGTCGTGTGTGAAATCAATTGAAGAGAAACTAACAGGGATGGAGGGTGTTGAGAAAGTAAAAGTTCATTTAGAGCAAAACCGTGGAGTCATCATGCTAAACAGGAACGCAATAAGTCTCCAGGATGTTGTGGAGGAAGTCAATGGTTTAGGATTCAAAGCTGACATTGCAAGTGGAATGCTGTCTCAAGACGATGGAAAGGAGAACAAAAGGGTTGTGATTGGAATTGAGGGGATGACGTGTGGCTCGTGCGTAAAGTCCATCGAGGGTCACATTGGATCACTTCCTGGTGTTGATGCAATCAGTGTCTCCCTGGCCAACAAGGAAGGGGCCATCACCTACAATCCAGCATTGACCAGTGCAGAGAAACTCAAGGAGGCTATTTATGACATGGGCTTTGATGCTACACTTCCTTGTAGCACTCCACCGACTCCAAACAATGAGACACCTCTTGCGATGGTCATCATAGGTATCGAAGGCATGACTTGCCAATCTTGTGTACGCTCAATTGAAGACAGGATAGGCTCGCTGCAAGGAGTCAACAGTATAAAGGTTTCGCTGCAAGATAAGATTGCGGATGTGAAGTACATGTCATCTCAGATTAAAGCAGAGGAGATTCGTGTTGCAATATACGATATGGGCTTTGAAGCCACACTGCCAGAAAGCTTTGATGCGAGTGCCCTTGACGAGAGTCAGACAGCAACTCTTCGTGTTGAAGGAATGACCTGCGGTTCCTGCGTGAAGAGTATTGAAGGCAAGATGTCAGACCATGCGGGCTTAGCGTCTATACAGGTATCCTTAGAAGGAAAATCGGCAACAGTGACCTTCGACCCCCAGGTGACAACACTGCTAGCCATCAGGGATTCCATCTATGACATGGGCTTTGACTGTTTCATGCCAGACCCTGACAATGAGAGAAGTGAAACAGGGGTACTGGGCATCCAGGGGATGACATGTAATTCTTGTGTGAAGAGCATTGAAGGAATGCTCTCTGACAATCCTGCTGTGCGGTCAGTCAAGGTCAGCCTGAAAGAAGAGAATGCCATAGTGACTTTTGACCCAAACAGCATTACGATGGAACAACTCAGAGAAATTGTTTATGATATGGGCTTTGATGTTACTATAAAAGGTAATTATGACACCAATTATTATGATAGAATAATTTCTTTTTACATTTAATTTATGGAAAAAAAAATTCTTTCCTCATCCTACATGTACATGTAGATATTTTGAAAGAATTATTTTAACAAAAAAGACAAAATTTATTACAAGCATAGATCATGTACACATATATCAGAATGATCTCGGGTACTACAAGATGGATCCATCATCTAGTGACGTTGCGAATATTGTGTTATTGTACCAGAAAATGTCATGGATAAGAATAGCATGATTTGTGTTCTTGCTTGGAGATGCAATATTTCATGTGTACTTCAGTTAGTTTCAGTTCTTCAGTTGTGATACCAGGTTTTTTGTGTTCTACCGAAATCAGACCACAAAACAAGTGAACTATTGCTTTTGAAAATAAATTTATGTATAAAAGCAATATGGTAAACCATTTTGCACAAATATTCTAAATGAATGATAAGCGCCTCAAAACATAAATAAACAAACAAACAAACAATTCTTCTATGTGAATATTTCACCCCATCAAGCTTACAATGGCAGCAATGATGTATCTTTTCTTTTTCATACAGTATATACAGCACCTCTATCATAATCTTTCCTGTCAGTTTTAATTCTTTTCTCTTTAAAAAAAAAGTTATTTTGCAAGTGAATTTGTGTTTCTCTTTATGGAAAATATTATTTCGCAATTCAGTTTCTTTTCTTTTCTCTCTGCGAATACCATGTATAAAAACGTAAATTCACGATTCTCTTTTCATTTCTAAACTTCTCCTCATGCCATAGAAACCCCATTGCTTGAGATTAACTCACCAAAATCTAAACCATCTCACTCTACCACTCAAATGAGCGAGCCTCCATCTAAACAATCACCCATCACCACCCATGGCGCTTTCATGAGAGAGGTAGCCCACGATTCACAGGGACAGGAAGTGAAAGCTGACACCAGCAAGAAGTGCTTCCTGCGGGTCACTGGCATGACCTGTAGTTCCTGCGTGGCGTTGATTGAAGGCAGGATGGCAAAGCGAGAAGGTAGCACTCATTTAAATCTTTCACAAAGGGCCATTCTTTGACTTGGTGAACCAAGTTTCATATGCAAATCCAGCCATGTATATAAATAATTGCAAAATTTCAGATCAATTTCAGAACATTTTTGCTTTAAAAACAAAAAAAGAGTTAAAGGAGAATTAACCTCAAACAATAAAGACGATAGTGTTCAAAGGTGTTATTTATTCCTACTTGTTAGACTATATGGCTTCGCGTCAAAATATACGAGATCGATACGAATCAAGATTTTCTGAGCAAAATTTATCATCTGCTAGCAATATGTATCGTCTGCTAGCAATACATGGGGGCTGCCATTTTTTTTATGTGTACAAGAAGATTTTCTTAATCCAAATGCCCAATTGCCTTTTTCAAAATTAAAAACCCATTTGAGATTAAAAATATAGAATAGATATGTCAATTTATTTTTAAACTGAAGATTTCCTTATATATTTCTGTTGAAAATCGATATTCGCTTAATATAAATATATTTTCTAGATACTGTGACGCAATGGACGGAGCAAATTAATTCAAATTTTATGGATGCTTCTTCCCTGAGCATCTATAGCGGCAAACTATGCATTCACCTGCTTTCGGATAATGGGACTTGAAAAGTCAGAATGCATGCTGCATATATTATGTTCTGCTCTGTTTGGCAAACCCAAGAAAATAGATTTTTGTTAAGCAAAACCAGACAATTTAAAAGTATCATTATAAAGATTTGATTTTTATAAATCATGTAAACACCCACTTTATATTTTTCGTCACATATGGGATTTTAGGTAATGAAGAAAATCAATTTAGGTCTTGGATGCAAAATATCTTCCTGACCGGAACATTTCTCAATGGTTCATGTACAAATCCAAATCAGCAAGAAAATGGCAGCCCCCATGTAAATGAGTAGGAGACGATACCGGGTGTTGGAATATCTTTATTTATACCCTTTTCTGATATCTTATTAGAAAATGATTTAGGCCAATAAGTAGGAATATATTACACCTTTCAATATAAGTAAATTTGTACTCAGGGGTTAATTCTCCTTTAACACTAGAACATTTTGTTTTGTTTTGTTGAGAGAATGCATGGAAATGACCCAATTTCAATCTCTGAAAATAGTACAATCATGTTAAAAAAATTGCTGTCCATCTACAATGTATTATGGACAACCCTATCCTTTGGAAATTCAAAAATGAGTAAACACATGTCTAGTATTTACATGTATACACATTGCATGTTCATGTAGCTCCTTTAAAACACTCTTCTTGATGTATTACAGGGTTTGTTATGCCTCCGCCCACCGAAGGTGGGTGCCGGAGGCATTATGTTTTCGGGTTGTCCGTCCGTGCGTCCGTGCGTCCGTCCGTGCGTCCGTGCGTCCGTCCGTCCCACTTCTCGTTACCGCGATATCTGAAGAATCATTTGAGGTAGGAACCTCAAACTTGGTACTAGTATGTATACCCATACGAAGATGAACTGATTAGATTTTGGGGTAAGTAGGTCAAAGGTCAGAGGTCACAGAGGTCAATTTACATGAAATTACATAAGAATTCTTGGTTTTTAGCACCGTTACCACGATATCTCAAGAACTATCTGAGGTGAGAACTTCAAACTTGGTACCAGTATGTATCCCCATAGAAAGATGAACTGATTAGATTTTGGGGTAAGTAGGTCAAAGGTCAGAGGTCACAGAGGTCAATTTACATGAAATTACATGGAATTACTGGTTTTTAGCACCGTTACCGCGATATCTCAAGAACTATCTGAGGTGAGAACTTCAAACTTGGTACCAGTATGTATCCCCATAGAAAGATGAACTGATTAGATTTTGGGGTAAGTAGGTCAAAGGTCAGAGGTCACAGAGGTCAATTTACATGAAATTACATGGAATTAGTGGTTTTTACCACCGTTACCGCGATATCTCAAGAACTATCTGAGGTGAGAACTTCAAACTTGGTACCAGTATGTATCCCCATACAAAGATGAACTGATTAGATTTTGGGGTAAGTAGGTCAAAGGTCAGAGGTCACAGAGGTCAATTTACATGAAATTACATGGAATTAGTGGTTTTTACCACCGTTACCGCGATATCTCAAGAACTATCTGAGGTGAGAACTTCAAACTTGGTACCAGTATGTATCCCCATACAAAGATGAACTGATTAGATTTTGGGGTAAGTAGGTCAAAGGTCAGAGGTCACAGAGGTCAATTTACCTGAAATTACATAAAAATTCTTGGTTTTTAGCACTGTTACCGCGATATCTCAAGAACTATCTGAGGTGAGAACTTCAAACTTGGTACCAGTATGCATACCCATAGAAAGATGAACTGATTAGATTTTTGGGTAAGTAGGTCAAAGGTCAGAGGTCACAGAGGTCAATTTACATAAAATTACATGAAATTACTGGTTTTTAGCCTTGTTATCAAATATTTCTAGTTTTATATGAAAATGAAATGAAATAAATTTTTCTGTCTCCTGTGCATTTTAAGTGAAAAGATTTGTCATTTTGTTGGACCAGTCCTTTTTAGAGTGTACATGTATGCCATACTTTTCCAATCTGGTGATGGCGGAGGCATAAATTCCGACCGCGCGCGGTCGAATATTCATCTAGTTTTGAGAATAACATTGTTCTATACTATTGGTGGTACTGTGATGAGGTTGAAAGTATCGAAGGTCACTAGAGTGCAGTAACTCTACATGATTTCACATGGAATATCTATCAATCATTCAGCCATTTGATATCTGGTTTCCAATTTCAAGGTTGGATGGTTTTTGTTGTAAAGTCATGGTATTCTGTTAATTAATGTGCAGAGAACCTGGTACATAGCTGCACAGTAAAGTTGGTCTTATTTGTAACTCTCATGTTACTCTCATGTAATGTAAATGTACACTATATGCAACATTATTTTAGTACTTACTATGCAACATTACTCTTCATGTAATGTAAATGTACACTATGCAACCTTATTTTAGTACTGTATTTGAGGCAAGGTTGGTAGTTTTATTGGAAGATATCATATTTTCAAACCGGATTTAGCTCTTCACAAATGATAAATCTATGAGGAATAATCTTCCATAGACTTTATCTGATGTTGTAGAACAGCAAGTCAGAATTTATCAACTGTCATTCAGCTTATCAGGTGATAGGAGGTATGTGAAAAATGCTTACAAGTGTGAATCAATTTGCATCATGCTTTTGGGCATGTGTTTATTATGCACTGCCATTTTACTACCAGCTTCATTAATTGCTTGGAGGGTAGGACAGTGGTATAGAGGGTTCCCACAAGCAGCCATGCTGGAGTAAAAAAAAGCTGGAAAACAACCCCAGATGGTTTGTGAGTTTGAGATTTTGAGTTTTAGTTTCCCTGATTGGCCCTCTGAAAAGAACCTTGTAAATGGCATAGGTTGCTATTGTGCTAGTGGATAAAATTGCTGATCACAATGGGCTATCCAAATTATTGTTAAAGTAGCTATCAAAAAATCTTTTCTTTACTCTGGCCCTTAAATCCTGAAATAGTCCCTCATTTATTTATTTATGCAGAGTCATATGATCTCTGGTTGTTTACCTACATTTTACTTTTATAGTGATGTATCATTGTGGTTCTTTCCAAAATATAGTAATCTTCCATGAAAAATGTTGGTTAGAATAATCCATGTGAAAGATGTTTTTGTAAGAGCCATGCCAAGTAAAATATCAACATTGCACCATAATAGTGTTCAATCTAAATTTATTTAGTGGATGCTTTCCAAAGAGACTCCACCGTGTCTTTATAATTTATGAAGCGATGGCAAAGGTTACATATCCTTGCATTGTTCATATAGGAAGTAACCACTCATTTTATATGTATTGATAATCTGGGCATCAAAATTTCATAGTGGGATTTTAACCTTCTACCCTTTGTGTGTGAGGACATTGATTGTATCCTGACTATTAAGGGCTCCTGATTAACATCATCAGTTTTCATTTTCATAGTAAACAAGGTGATAGTGTAGAACCAGCTGTCATTTGTTTAATATTTTGAGTGTCTCAACCCTTAAGATGTCCCTGCACAGCATTATCATAATGAAAAGACTGCACTAGCAAAATATTGTCGATTTTTCCTGATTTTGTTAAAATCTGCCAAGTTGTAAAGACCTGCATAGAAAGATGTCTAAAAAGGAAAAAAAGAAGAAGATTCTTTGGAGAGATTGTTCTTGATAGTAAGTAATCAATTAAAAGCAGTTTTTAGATGTTCAGAAGAGACTTTTATGTTTTGTATTAGATTTGGTTAGTGTTATTTTAGGTTCATTCTCCTTGAGTAGTCTTTAAGTCTGCTCTGCCTGACCTACATGTATATACAATGAGTTTTGATTGGGGATTTGCTAATCTGATTTGGTAGGTGTTTTTATGTCGTTGGACCTTGAACACTACATTCATGTTAATATGCCCACAAAAAGTACTGAGTGGTCAGTTTCATCTTCCTTGGCTTTAAGCCCTTCATGGACATAGTTTTGTAGATAGAGACTCAGTTCTTCCTATCAAAACATAGAAACATGGAACTTCCTTTTGAGACTTCCTGATCCTTTAAAGAAGGACCTGATTTCAAGCTTCTATTTCCTTTTACCTTCCTGAAATGACCATTGGGGTTCAAACTTCATGTCATGTATCGTTTGTGGGTTGTTTGACTGTATTTTTGTTTTATCTTTGGTGCATTGTATTAGATCATTGGCCCTTGTTACATGGCTACATAGTAGGCCCTTGTCATAACATGCCCTAAATGAAACATGGTTATCATCAGTGGCAGATGGGGGGTGTAAATCTTTAAGCAAATTTACACTGACATAGCACCTGGAAATTTGAAAACTTTTTTTTGTTTCATTTTTGCTTGTCAGAAAAGTTTAGAGTTAAAAAGAGGACCCCGAAAATGTGATCATCTCCCCCCCTCCCTTTTTTTTTCAAACTCCCCAATACTTATTTATGTTTAATAGCACTTGAAGTCATTTCTCAGAAAGCATTCATGGAATTTCAATGTTACTATCTTTGTGCAGGTATAGAGAACATTCGCATCTCCCTAATGGCCCAGAAGGGTGAAGTGAAATACAACGCCAAGGTATTGTCACCGTCAAAGATTGCCAATTTCATAGATGACCTTGGCTTTGGGGCAGAGGTCATCGACACTGATGAGGCTAAACCCAAGGAAGGCGTTGTTGAACTACATGTGAGTTGTTTTTTTGTTTTTTTTGCATCCAGGGGAGCTTTTCATCACATGTCTTGTCAGTGATTTTTACTGACAAATTTGCTCTCAGCCAATCAGATGCAAGGATTTCAGTAGCTTATAACAGTTGTCGGTAAAAATCACTGACAAAATGCTTGATGAAACGTTCCCCTGATCCCCATTGGCATAAATCCGTACCTTTCAGTTTATACATAATACCTTATTTTACCATGCAGCATGTATGGGGAAAAAAATCAACAAGATTGTGAGGTTTTCAACATTATTACATTTTAACAAAGAAAATTTTAAATAAGAACTGTCCAAGAAACCTAAAGGAGGGTAATTTGGTTTACCACACAAGTAAAACAAAGTGATGAAAATTGTCCCCTCAAGCATCCCATAATCTTAAACAGTGACGGATCCAAGATTCCTCTTGGGGGGGGAGTCTGAAATATCTCTGACACCAGCGGAAAAAACGTTTTCATATTTCCTTGATATGTGCAAATATCAGTTGTGCTTTTCCAGGAAGTTCTCATTGGTATTTTGCATGTCTAAACAACCCACCTAATGCATGATGAACAATTCAGAATTGCTTTGAATCGGTATATATTGAAATAGAATTTTATCACCAGAACTCCAGATTAGCTGTTTAGTAATTTTGACTCTTTCTCTAATAATGTTTCCTTTGTTGTATCTCCAATATCAGATATCTGGGATGACATGTTCATCTTGTGTACATCTCATCGAGTCAAGCCTTGCCAAAAAGCCAGGGATCAAGTTAGCCGCTGTTGCCCTGGCAACAAGCAGGGGTCATTTTGAATATGACCCCAACCTCACAGGACCAAGAGACATCATATTGGCAGTCAAGGTAATGAAAGAGGAATTTTCATATCAGGGTTAAAGATATGATTTCTTTAAATGATAGCTTAAAAGTTTACTGGATAAGAACTTACTAAATGATTAGAAACATTGGCATTGAGTGTCGTACAAATGTAATTTTTATTGCTGTTAATATTATCGTCCATAATATAACAAGTAGTCTCCTCTAACCCCCTAACCTCCCCCCCCCCCCCCTCCTCCTCCTTCTCCTCTTGTATTACATCACATCTGTTTGATTTACTATTAATCAGATCAACACTTTTTCACTCTATATTTCTGTATTGATGTCTATCTCTGTCTATTTCTCTTTCTCTTGCTCACTCTTACACTTTTTATGCCTCCGCCCACCGAAGGTGGGTGCCGGAGGCATTATGTTTTCGGGTTGTCCGTCCGTCCGTCCGTCCGTCTGTCCCACTTCTCGTTACCGCGATATCTGAAGAATCATTTGAGGTAGGAACCTCAAACTTGTTACTAGTATGTATCCCCATACGAAGATGAACTGATTAGATTTTGGGGTAAGTAGGTCAAAGGTCAGAGGTCACAGAGGTCAATTTACATGAAATTACATGAAATTCTTGGTTTTTAGCACCGTTACCGCGATATCTCAAGAACTGTTTGAGGTAAGAACTTCAAACTTGGTACCAGTATGTATCCCCATACGAAGATGAGCTGATTAGATTTTGGGGTACGTAGGTCAAAGGTCAGAGGTCACAGAGGTCAATTTACATGAAATTACATGAAATTCTTGGTTTTTAGCACCGTTACCGCGATATCTCAAGAACTGTTTGAGGTAAGAACTTCAAACTTGGTACCAGTATGTATCCCCATACGAAGATGAGCTGATTAGATTTTGGGGTACGTAGGTCAAAGGTCAGAGGTCACAGAGGTCAATTTACATGAAATTACATGAAATTCTTGGTTTTTAGCACCGTTACCGCGATATCTCAAAAACTGTTTGAGGTAAGAACTTCAAACTTGGTACTAGTATGTTTCCCTATATGAAGATGAACTGATTATATTTTGGGGTAAGGAGGTCAAAGGTCAGAGGTCACAGAGGTCAATTTACATGAAATTACATGAAATTCTTGGTTTTTAGCACCGTTACCGCGATATCTCAAGAACTGTTGGAGGTGAGAACTTCAAACTTGGTACCAGTATGTATCCCCATAGAAAGAGGAACTGATTAGATTTTGGGGTAGGTAGGTCAAAGTTCAGAGGTCACAGAGGTCAATTTACATGAAATTACATGAAATTCTTGGTTTTTAGCACCGTTACCGCGATATCTCAAGAACTGTTTGAGGTAAGAACTTCAAACTTGGTATGTTTCCCTATACGAAGATGAACTAATTAGATTTTGGGGTAAGGAGGTCGAAGGTCAGAGGTCACAGAGGTCAATTTACATGAAATTACATGGAATTCTTGGTTTTTAGCACCGTTACCATGATATCTCGAGAACTGTTTGAGGTGAGAACTTCAAACTTGGTACCAGTATGCATCCCCATAGAAAGATGAACTGATTAGATTTTGGTGTAAGTAGGTCAAAGGCCAGAGGTCACAGAGGTCAATTTACATGAAATTACATGAAATTACTGGTTTTTAGCCTCGTTATCAAATATTTCTAGAACAGTTTGAGCCATCAACTGAATTTAGGCGGAGGCATATAGGAGACGCAGTCGCATTCATCTTGTTTGATTTTGGATTAAGAGATGATTTAATATCTTTTATATTCACTATTGCTCGGTTGTATGTTGCTCAACACAGTTTCCCTTCAATGAATATATGTAGTAGTCTAATTGACCCCCAGCCCCCCCCCCCCCCCTCCCTCTGCATTATATCTCCCTGATTTACTGTTGCTCAACTCAACATTTTCACTCTGTATTTCTGTATTGTCTATGTTTTTTTTTTTTTTTTCTCTCTCTCTCTCTCTCTCTCTCTCTTTCTCTCTCTCTCTTACTCTCTTTCTCTCTCTCACTGTACATTCTGGATGGAGAGATGATGATTTGATATCTATATTTACTGTTGCTTAGTTGTATTTTGGTCTATCCAGTTTCCCTGCAATGTATATAAGGTAGCATTCATAACTTGTGTGAACTTCATTAAGAAAACTGCTTTTTCATCAATATTCTTTGTTTCTTATGTGCAGGATGCAGGCTTTGAAGCATCTTTGATTTCCAGTGATAAGAATGTGCATTCCAGTGTAGACCATTCCCAGACCATCAACCAGTAAGAAAAATGAATCTTATGTAATAATAGCACTGTAATAACGGATATTGTTTGTTTGATGCCAAAAGAAACAAGTTTGATTGTAGATTAATTGTAGTAGTGACATAGGTGTGAGTCCTGGAACTACTCAAAGACATACATATTTAAACTACTATCCTCCCTCTTGTTATTAAAGAAGAATGAACCCTGGGGAAAAATCAATTTAATGAAAAGAGAGGATAGAGAGAAGCAATTTAAAAAAAGTTCCATCAAAATCGGTTACAAATTGAGAAGGTTATGAAAGTTTGAAAATGTCAATTTACTTTCTATGGCAATCCTCAAATTGGCAATGTTGCTTCAAAGTGACAGGTTTAGTAGTACAACTCCATATGTTTTGTACACAAAATTTCATATTTTCCCCATTATCTCTCAAGGTGCAGCTTGTCTCCTTCTTAGCTCAAGATATATCATGGGAAAATATATTTGACACAACATTTGTTGAGTTCACAAAGACTAGCAGCATCTTTAGAAATAATGGAGAAAATATGAAATTTTGTGTACAAAATATATCACCATAGAAAGTAAATTGAGACTTTTCAAACTTTCATAACTTTTTCATTTGGTAACCAATTTTGATGGAACTTTGTATGCCTCCGCCCTCCGAAGGTGGTGCCGGAGGCATAATGTTTTCGGGTTGTCTGTCCATCCGTCTGACTTTCTCGTTCTCTCAATAACTCAAGAACCATTTGAGGTATGAACTTCAAATTTGGTGCTAGTATGTATCACCATAGGAAGACGATCTGAGTAGATTTGGGGTACGTAGGTCAAAGGTCAAAGGTCACAGAGGCCAATTTCTGAAATTCAGGTGTTAGCCTTGTTCTCGTGGTAACTCAAGAACCATTTGAGGTATGAACTTTAATCTTGGTGCTAGTATGTATCACCATAGGAAGACGATCTGATTAGATTTTGAGGTATGTAGGTCAATGGTTACAGGTCAATTTTTGAAATTGCAGGTGTTAGCCTTGTTAACGCGATATCTCAAAAAACATTTGAGGTATGAACTTCAAACTTGGTACTTGTATGTATCTAGAAAGACGATCTGATTAGATTTTGGGATATGTAGGTCAAAGGTCAAAGGCGATAGAGGTCAGTTCTGAAAGTGCAGGTTTTAGCCTTGTTAGTGTGATATCTCAAGAACCATTTGATCCATTATCTTCAAACTTGGAACTAGTATGAATCACCATAGTGAGACGAACTGATTAGAACTGATTTTGTTCATGTAGGTCAAAGATGACAGGTCATAGAGGTCATTATACAGGTGTATGTGAAATTAATGTTTTTTTTACCTTAGTTTGTTATCACCATATCTCAACTATTTTGTATTCATGACTAGGAGGAGATAAAGTGATCAGACTTTTGGGTTGTAAGGTCAAAGGTCAAAGAGGTCAGTTAACATGTAATTAGAGGCTTTTTATTCTGGTTATCACAATATTTCAAGAACATTTTGAGCCATCAACTGAATTTAGGCGGAGGCATATAGGAGACGCAGTCGCATTCATCTTGTTTAAAATTACTTCTCTCTATCCTTTCTTTTCATTAAAAAGGATATTTCCATATTTCATTCTCTGGCAGTATATTAATACCCTTGCAAGATGGACATTGTTGACTTTGTCAGAATTATTTCCGTGTTAATTTGCATCAGTATTTCATGACATTCTTTTAGAGTATAAGTCGTTATTTTTAACACCATCAATTATCATGATAGCCGTATAGTGAGTTGTGAAAAAAAAATGTATACCATCGACGGCCTAACTCATGCTTTTGCTTTCTTTGGCTGAAGTCGTGTAAATAATTATTTGTCCTTGATCTTGAAGAACACAGCTGTAATTGTGGCTTTTAGACAGTCATAATGTCTCACTGTCTTTTCCTTAGTGCCCCTGGCATTATTTCTTCCTTTTCTCTACATGTACGTACTTGTTATTTATTGAATTGTTTGTTTATGTATGTTTATTTTATGCTATCCATGTTTGACTTTATGAATGTTATGTCTTGTTTATATTTCTTGACGTGATTTTATATACATGTAGGTATAATGTAAACTTTCAAATTTATATGTGAAATAAATGTTGCTTTGAATTGTAATTGATAGACGAATATAAGACACAGTTCTGTTAACACAGAGATACATATCCATTGTATATTCATGAAAATGTTCCTTAGTGGAGTGGAGAGTGTGTGCTGTACTGAGTGGAGTGGTAATAGAATTCAAATATGGGGCTAATAATATACTGTAAAGTGTTTTGATCAGTAGGTTTCAAAGTAAAATTAATTTAATTATTATTGTAATTAAATTCACTGTATTGTGGTTTTTTTACAGATGGCGACGGTCATTCCTCATCTCTCTCCTGTTTGGTGGACCAGTCATTGCTATCTTGTTGTATGAAATCATCCATAATCCATCTCCTAAGTGTATCTTCCCTGGTGTATCTATCCTCAATCTCCTCCTCTTCCTCCTCTGCACTCCTGTACAGGTCAGAATTATGATGATGATGATTATAAGAATGATGACAATGACGATGATGATGATGGCATTGATGATGATGATGATGATGACAATGATGTCAACGATAACAGTGCTGATGATGATGGTGGTGGTGATGATGATGATGATGATAATGATGATTTCAATGATAGCAGTGTTGATGGTGGTGATGATGATGATGATGATGATGATGATGATAATGATAATGATGGTGATGGTGATGATGATGACAATAATGTCAAAGATAACAGTGTTGATGATGGTGGTGATGATGGTGGTGATGATGGTGGTGATAATGATGACAACAGTACTGATGATGATAATAGTGATGATGGTGGTAGTGATGATGATGGTGGTGATGATGATGATTATGATGAACAATGATGTCAAAGATAACAGTGTTGATGATGATGATGATGATGATGATAGCAGTGTTGATGGTGGTGATGATGGTGATGATGATGATGATGATAATGATAGTGATGGTGATGATGATGACAATGATGTCAAAGATAACAGTGTTGATGATGATGGTGATGATGATGATGGTGATGATGGTGATGATGGTGGTGATGATGGTGATAATGATGATGACAATGATGTCAGTGATAACAGTACTGATGATGATAATAGTAATGATGGTGGTAGTGATGATGATGGTGGTGATGATGATGATGATTATGATGAACAATGATGTCAAAGATAACAGTGTTGATGATGATGATGATGGTGGTGATGATGGTGGTGATGATAGCAGTGTTGATGGTGGTGATAATGATGATGGTGATGATGATGATGATGATGATGATGATAATGATAGTGATGGTGATGATGATGACAATGATGTCAAAGATAACAGTGTTGATGATGATGGTGATGATGATGATGGTGATGATGATGGTGATGATGGTGGTGATGATGGTGATAATGATGATGACAATGATGTCAGTGATAACAGTACTGATGATGATAATAGTAATGATGGTGGTAGTGATGATGATGGTGGTGATGATGATGATGATTATGATGAACAATGATGTCAAAGATAACAGTGTTGATGATGATGATGATGATGGTGGTGATGATGGTGGTGATGATAGCAGTGTTGATGGTGGTGATAATGATGATGGTGATGATGATGATGATGATGATGATAATGATAGTGATGGTGATGATGATGACAATGATGTCAAAGATAACAGTGTTGATGATGATGGTGATGATGATGATGGTGGTGATGATGATGATGATAGTGGTGATGATGATTATGATGATGATGATGATGATTATGATGATGAGGGTGGTGATGATGTTGATGATGATGATAATGATGAGGTTCATGCTGATGATAATGATGGTAAGAGTAATGAATAATATAAATAATAATACCAATATGGTAACAACATACATTAACACCTTTGGTGTTCTAGATAATGCTGGATTGATAATGTGTTCCGTTTGTCTTTCCCTTTGTTTGTCTTGCTACATGTATCTCATCATTATATCTCAAAAGCAACTTGAGGAATGTACTGCAAACTTTTACCAGTATACGGCACCATAAAGGAAGTTTGATGTCATTATTATGTCAAAGGTCAAAGATATTTATAGAAAAATAATCAAGTTAGAGTGATTTAATGCGTCATTTTTATACTTGGTACAATTATACATCAGGAATAAGGTATAAACTAAAAAGGTTTTACTTGTGTGAAGATCTATTCATTTTGCAAGTAAGTGTTGTTTTAAAGTCAACTGCATTTTTTTTTCTGTTTTGTCTCCCTCTATAGTTCATAGCAGGGCGATACTTCTACATCCAGGCCTACAAGTCCCTCAAGCACGGCGCAGCCAACATGGATGTCCTCATCGTACTGGCAACAACCATTTCTTACACCTACTCTGTCGTAGTCCTTCTCGTAGCCATATGCCGGAGATCAGAGTCAAGTCCAAAGACATTCTTTGATGAGCCTCCCATGCTTTACATCTTTGTAACATTAGGAAGATGGTTGGAGCATTACACTAAGGTATGTTAGGACAGCAATGATAATTATGACTTTCTGTGCTGTGGATGTCAAGATCTGGCCAAGAATTTGTTGCTCAACTTTAATCCATTGCCTCTGTGAACTGGGTGGTTACTGTAAGAAGCTTAACCCTATTTTAACTATGCTATTTCAGAAATTTTGCATGGACGTACATTGAAGTATTAGCGACGCGTTCATGTTTTCGTTTAAACGATCCATTTTTGAATATGCAAATAATGTGCATATTAATTACCAAAGTACAGTAATTTTTGCTAATTTTACTAATTTTTAAAGAAAATCATAATAAAAAGTATTATATTGACTCAAAATGAATTACAGATCTGACATGGATAAGTCTGAGATTTAGGTTTTTACTTTGTTTAATATGGTTTTCTCTATTTACATATTTACATAAGCATGCATGAAATTTGCATATCTTATGTATTCTTTTTTTCATTTCTTATTTGTATTCTATTGTTCATATTTTTTAGGTTTTGTATTTTGACAATGATATTAGATATGACTACCATAAAGGCAAGGAAAAAAACAATTATATGGCAAAAATGGATTGTATTTCACAAGTTTCAGAACATACGTGAATAGAATAGACATGTCCATTCTATTATACACATATGTATGGAAAGTGTTTTAGGATGACCTTTGACCCTTAATTGTCATGTGACCTTCTTATGCTTGGTCCGATCTTCACGAATTCAATACTAAAAGTTGTGCAAGACTTCAAAGAAAAAAGTCATGAAAGGATAACTTGATGTCTGCCGCGGTTCTGGAGTAGTCGCTAAATTACTACGGGGGGGGGGGGGGGGGGGGGGTGGGGGGTGGGGGGGGGGGGGTGTAAAATTGACCCCCCCCAAAAAAAAAAAAAAAAAAAGTTAATATAGGGTTAAGGGAATGAGAGGATTCTGTAGTCAACTGGAAGTCTGGAGTGATATCAGTTTCGTTTCTTTTTTTCTGATCAGAAAAGGTTGCTCCATTTGTGAGTTTGTACTTAAAGAAGGTATATTTAACTCTTCTGTAATTCTGAAACAACAAAGCAAGATTCAAATTTTATCTCTTGAAAGTAACTGGATCAACTAAATAACAATACAGTGAATGTCATTTAATACTTCCTGCCTCTTTTCTCTTGACAGGGAAAGACTTCAGCTGCCCTAGCCAAGCTCATCTCCCTACAAGCAACAGAGGCCACGCTGGTCAGCATCGACCCCCAAGGTCAAAGGTCAGAGGAGCAAATCAACGTCGACCTCTTACAACATGGTGACCTGGTCAAGGTCCGTCCTGGTGAGAAGATCCCTGTGGATGGGACAGTGGAGGAAGGGACATCCATGGTGGATGAGGCTTTGATCACAGGAGAATCCATGCCAGTCACAAAGAAGATAGGTTAGTAAGTTGCAATAGTTGCTCAATCATTGGCACCCAACAATCTTCCATTTATAGATGTTCTGGTATCAGGTATGCCAGAACATTACTTAACAGGTTGGGGTTAACATTGAATGAGAAATTGAGTCATATATATTCAAATTGATGTATCTAATTGCCACCTGACAGTCTTTCATGTAGATTATTGTATCCCCCGGCAGTATGCCGGAGGATACTTTGGATTCAGCAGCGTTTCGCCGCCGCCGCGTCACATTCTTGTGTGCGCTCTAGCGGTCACATTTCTCGACGAATTTCTTTCAGACTTCCTGTGGACATGTATCTTGGTAAAATCTGGACCCCTATAGTTTCTGGTGATGCTGCCCCCAGTGTTCCGTCTTTTATAGGGTAAAAGGCCATATTTTTGGGGATAGTTTGTGTGCGCTCTAGCGGTCACATTTCTCAACGGATTTTGTTCAAATTTTGTATGAAGGTGTCTCTTGGTAAAATCTGGAACCCTATAGATTTTGGTGATGCTGCCCCCAGTGTTCCGTCTTTTATAGGGTCAAAGGTCATATTTTGATAGATGTCTTGTGTGTACTCTTGTGTGCGCTCTGGCGGTCACATTTCTCAACGGATTTCGTTCAAATTTTGCATGAAGGTGTCTCTTGGTGTAATTTAAAAACCTATAGTGTTTGGTGATGCTGCCACCAGTGTTTCGTCTTTTATAGGGTCAAAGGTCATACTTCAGGGCATGGCGTGAGTGCACTCTGCAGGCCACATTTCTCAACGGATTTTGTTCAAATTTTGTATGGAGATGATATAATCTACACATGTTTAATTTTTGGTGATGCTGCCCTCATTGTTCCGTCCTTTATAGGGTCAAAGGTCATTTTTCCATTTCTTGCACTCTTACTTCTGCATTTCTCGACGGATTTCGTTCAAATTTTGCATGAAGGTGTCCCTTGGTGTAATCTAAAAATCTGTACTTTTTGGTGATGCTGCCACCAGTGTCCCGTCTTTTATAGGGTCAAAGGTCATACTTCAAGGGATGGCGTGAGTTCACTCTGCAGGCCACATTTCTTGATGGATTTCTTTCAAATTTTGTATGGACATGTATCTTGGTATAATCTACACATCTTTACTGTTTGGTGATGCTGCCCTCATTGTTCCGTCCTTTATAGGGTCAAAGCTCATTTGTCCCTTTTGTGCACTCTTACTTCTGCATTTCTTGACGGATTTCATTCAAATTTTGTATGGAGATGTATCTTGGTATAATCTACACATATTTAATTTTTGGTGATGCTGCCCTCATTGTTCCGTCCTTTATAGGGTCAAAGGTCATTTTTCCATTTCTTGCACTCTTCTGCATTTCTTGACGGATTTCGTTCAAATTTTGCATGAAGGTGTCTCTTGGTGTAATCTAAAAACCTATAGTTTTTGGTGATGCTGCCACCAGTGTTCCGTCTTTTATAGGGTCAAAGGTCATACTTCAGGGCATGGCGTGAGTGCACTCTGCAGGCCACATTTCTTGATGGATTTCTTTCAAATTTTGTATGGAGATGTATCTTGGTATATCTCTCAACACATTTCTTTCAAATTTTATATGAAGATGTGTCTTAGTGAAACCTACACATCTAATTTCTACACCATCCTTTTGTTTGAGGGAGGGGATGGGGGAGGGTCTTTGTCCCTCCTTCAAATTGCTGCCAGTGCCGGGGGATACATTTAGCATTGCGCGGCCCCAGCAATGCACATTTCTAGTTTTGTTCAGATCACTCAGGGCACCATTGCAAAAGAGAGAGGCTCAAATGTATTGAAATGTATAAACTTAACTCTCATAATAATAGCCAATCAATATCATTTAAAACTATTCGTTCTTAAATATTGAAAACTGTTTGGCTGATTTTGGCAGGATTATGCTTGACTAGAACCCTTACTGGGTTCTAACCTTTTTGGCGTATAAGTGCTTAGTGGATGAGTTGACTGTGTTCATTATTTCATTTGCTAGGGAGTACTGTCATAGGAGGAACCATCAACCAGAATGGGGTTCTGCATGTCAAAGCCGTTCATGTTGGAGCAGAAACAACTCTGGCCAACATTGTTAAGCTTGTAGAGGAAGCACAGACATCAAAGGTGAGTTTTCCAAAGAGGCCTACTGTACCACAAAACTAGGTACATAGCAGTACTGTTTAAATGCACTCTTGAAAGCTGCTAATGTTCTAAACATGGGTTTTTTATCAGAATCTTGCATCAGGGCCCTGTTGCATAAAACTTACAATAAACGGTAACTCTGCTATCAATGGTAACTACCATGGTAACATCACTCAACAGCCAAACAAAATCAAGGTTTCCATGGGAGTTACCATTGATGGCAAAGTTACCGTTAATGGTAAGTTTTATGCAACGGGCCCTGGAAGCTACAATCAACTGTAAGATAGGATGCTTTAGTTTTATGGTTTTAAAACTGGGCTGGATACTAGTATTTAAATTAAAAAAAAAAATTAAACCATGCCATGGTGCTAACTGAAGCTAAAGCCAGGTTAATGATTTCTATAGCACTTTGGGAGCACACAGAGATGTTATATCATAGTGTAATATGTTCAACTTTAAATTGTAATTATTCAAAATGCTTTGAAGGTTATTTGCCCATGTGTCATGAATCCAGCAGTTGTAATTAATACCTCTTTGTTCTCTACCTTGTTCAGGCACCTATCCAGAAGCTAGCTGACCGCATCGCAGCATACTTTGTTCCTGGTATTGTAATCATCTCTTTAGTAACGCTCATCTGTCACGTTGCTATGGGTCTCTCTGGTAGTGGCATGGTCCATCCATCATCTGGCTCTCAAGTAGGTACACTCGGGCTTCTCGGTAGGACCCTTGTCGATGATATGCCCTTTTACCAAAGTCCCCACATTTGGTATATGTAACAAGAGTGTTACGCACTGAACTTAACCCTGGGTACACTATAAACAAAGGAGAATTCTTTCTTTAAAAGAAAAATGAGATATGCCATGTACAGTTCTGATCTAAATTATTTCGTTTTTGGTTGAGCAGCAGATTTTTTTAAAGGATTTTTGAATGGAGAACATTCAAAGATAATGATCTATGGTGACATTTGCTCCAGGCTTTATTTTATCAAACGTTTTGGGTTAGGGTTAGGTTTGCGACTGGGTTTAAGTTTAGGTTTATTGTTAGGTTTAAGGTTGCTGTTAGGTTTTAGTTTAGGTGTGGGGTTAGAGTTGGATAAGGTTTAGTGTTGGGCTCTGGGATTTAGGAATTTGATTAGTGTAAGACATTGGCTTGTAAGCAATTGTTGCTGGACCATGTGTCGAACAATCTCAAAACCTTTTCACTTTTTTAAAGGTACAGTGAAACCTGTATATAAAGACCGCTCAAGGGAGACAAGAAAAGCAGTCTTTATGAGCAGGTTCCTTTTATACACATTTCAATGAGAAACACTTTTTAAGGGAAACAAAGATTGTGGTCTTTATAGACAGGTGGTCTTTCTATACAGGTGGTCACTAAAGCGGGTTCGACTGTACTATCATAATCTTTACAAATTGTCATATATTGGTTTATATTTAGTCAAACTGAGGTGACTATGTATCTGTATGCTTTAGAGATTTGATATATTTCAATATATTGAAAAAATAATTTCTGTCTATAATGTTATATAAATATACGGATTGTAAAGAATTTTGTTTCTTTCCTTTCAACATCAGTTGTTACAGTTCCTTTTATTTCATGAACATGTGTACGTACATGTAGATCTTGCCTGAAGACAAGACAATGATGATCTGGCAGTACTCCTTCCAGTGTGCTATCGCAGTTCTCTGCATTGCCTGTCCATGCGCTCTGGGACTGGCCACTCCTACTGCTGTAATGGTTGGGACCGGGGTAGGAGCAACCAATGGCATCCTTATCAAAGGAGGCGAACCCCTTGAGCTAGCTCATAAGGTATGGGGTTGGTCATAATGGTATTTTGAAACATTAAAGTTCTAATTATTGAATTTTGTATGGAAGTGTGATAACAAATACGAGTGATTCTTTCTCACACTTAATGTTATTCAACTGTAATATATTTTGTTCATATTTGCATATTTGCAAAAAACAGCCAAACGCCCTCCCTTATGAAAAGGTACTTCATCCCTTTTGCAGACTTACGCAAAATTCTGTGAAACTTTGCTCAGGTTTAGTAAATATCCTGTAGATACTGCCTATGAAATTTCAAGGTCCCAAGTTCTATAACTCCTTCGCAAAAAATTAAAATCTTACTTTTGTTGCATAGGGAGCTACATGTATTCAGAAATCAATGCAAGTACATGATTAGTAACAGTCAAAGAATAATTTTTAAAATTATGCAATTTTTTTTTTAGTCGAAAAAAATAAAGTGTTACCAAATCGTTGTTATTACTTAAAGGCATTCAGTAACTTTGTGGAAGCTTGATTTAATAAATTGTTGAATTTTGATATCTGTCTTGTATAATGATGTTCAGAAGGATAAATAAATAGCCAGGCATAGAAAGGTTTTCAAATGTATAATGCTATTATTAAGATATCTGTGACTGAATACTCCCATTTACGAAAGCGTATGGCCATACGCTTTAGTCTAACACTGAGTCAATGGGGAAAATGAGTCTGGCATTTCCGGTCATTTGCATATGTTTACTTTTGTGAAGCACATGGTGATTTTGAAGTGCTTTTTTCGCCATGGGCTTCATTTTTACACCATATTACATACACTGATAGCATGTAAGGCCAGACAGCTCAGATTTTGTCAAGCCTCCACAAAGTTACCTAATCACTTTAAAAGCAAATTATTATCCTTTTCGCATTAGTACAAGTTTTCCAAGTACAGTTCTTTTGTAATTTATCGCATACTCACACAACTTCAAAATTTAGGGCTGCAAAGGTATGAAGTACCTTAAAGTCATGCTTTGCTCAGCATGTACATTGTATTTATTATACTGTGATAGTGTAATTTTGCCTTATCACCTTAAGAACTCTTAATATTTTCTGAAGTCTCCTAATGCTTAAATCCATTCTGGAATGCACAATTATAATGAAAAATTTCAAGCGAGATAATTGCAAGTTAGGCATGTTGAATGAAAATCTTACTATAATTCACATCCATTTGGCAAATTCAGCCAAAATAATTGATGTTTTAAACTCACCATGATTTAAAATATTTTTTTTTGTCTGTGTTGTTGTTATCTTATGCTATCTTGTAGTAACAACTTATCAAATTCTCCTCCCCTTGCACCTTTTTGTCCAGGTAAAGACTGTGGTCTTTGACAAGACTGGTACAATCACCCAGGGTAAACCTAGTGTAACCGATGTGACAGCATTCCACAGCAAGACAGAGACCTACACCACAGACAGACTCCTGGCCATGGCCGGCTCAGCAGAGATGGGTAGTGAACATCCAGTAGGGGTAGCAATAGCAACAAAGGCCAAAGAGGTTTGTAGTTGTTCTGCTCTTATTCAAATGTCCAGATAGAAGTAATGCTACATCAACAACATCCCTGCTCTCAGATTACGATATCAACAACAATTTTTTCTTTAAAATACACATGGGTATTGATGTAAATTGATCTTCTTCTTTATAGAGAAGCTTGAGTTCTGGGAATGGTAAAAAAAAAATTGTGAGCTTTCTCATTCTTTCTATGTCAGTTTGAAAGAACATCATAGTAGAAATGTCTAGTAAAATTGATTGCTCTTCAAATGATCTAATATGCAAAATATGATGAGAAAAACTGAAGTGTTCGGGCCGAACATTCATGCCAATGTGTGTGTGCATTCCCACATACTCATTTCTGCATGCAGTGCATGTGCTTTTCAGCAAGCTTGTTATCATTTTGATGATTCCAAAACCTCACAGTATACACCAGTTCTTATGTAGACATAATCAACCTTTCCCAGTTTTTTTCACAGTGTAATCGGATGACCACAACTCAACTTTATCTTTAAGCAAGCGTTTATGTTACATTGATATCAATATTTAGGTCTTTGGAGCCAGTGCCCTTGCCAAGTGCAGTGACTTTCAGGTGGTGCCTGGATGCGGTATCAAATGTTCCGTGGATGCCCTCTCCTTAGAACTCCTCTTGAGTCGTCAGATAAGAAATGGCTCCCAGGATACCGTCCGAGTTGAGATTGACAACACCACTGTGGATGTGGTGTCACCGAGCAGGAACAACGGAGGATCAGCAATCATTCCATCAGAGTCAACAGGTAAACCATGATAATATTAATAATATTCCATTCTTG
Source organism: Heliocidaris erythrogramma (assembly GCA_025617745.1). Classification (NCBI taxonomy): domain Eukaryota; kingdom Metazoa; phylum Echinodermata; class Echinoidea; order Camarodonta; family Echinometridae; genus Heliocidaris; species Heliocidaris erythrogramma. The sequence continues at coordinate 37,614,903 of CM046867.1, forward strand.
CATACCACATATCACATTATGATATAACATCTCTATGTGCTTCCAAAGGACTTTGGACATTATTATCCCGGCTTTAGCTCCGGCAACCCTTAGCCCTCAGTGCATTCAAGGAATAAAACCTATGGCGTACCCACTTACTACACCTGGGTCGAGTGTGGCACATGTAGATTGATGTCTTGCCAAAGGATGTTAATGCTGCAGCAGGGATTCAAACCCTGTACCTTGTGGTTTACAGTCCAAAAAATTTATCCACAAGACCACATCAACTCTACATGATTGTCTGACAGTGATCGAAAATTTGCTTAGGCAACAATTGCTCTGGACTTTATTTTGTCTGAAATATAGGGTTAGGGCTGAGGTTGTTAAAACTGTTTTAGTCAGGTAGTGTAATGTTTGAACAGGAGGTCAAGTTTGGAATTTGGATAGCATTAGAAATTAACTGCGGATAACTGAAATCTGTTACATGGGCTAATTATTTAACCTCTTTCTAGAAGACAAGAGAATGTACCCCAGTTTATTACTATTGATATCTAATAAATTTGATTATTATTCAAGCTTGTCATAGTCAAAAGAGAAAATGTAACATTTATGGGAATTTGATCGAGGAGAAGGATTTTTTTCTTTTTCCTAAAGCAAAATGTGCTTCGAAGAAGCATGCAGTAAAAAAACAACCATCTGCCCAAATCTTGAATGAAATCAAAGTACATTATATTCCTTTCCTCAAACAGGACGCTTTGTCACCTCTAAAGGGAATGGGACCGACCATTATCTGGTTGCTATTGGCAACCGTGAGTGGATGCATCGCAACTTTGTGCCTGTGACTGAAGTGGTTGATGCTGCCTTAGGAGCAAGAGAAGAGTTAGGACAGACAGCCGTCCTTGTGGCAATAAATGGTAAGCATTGTGTTTGTTCTCTCCACCTCTCTCTCTCTTTAACACACACATATATTTTCAGAAAATGGCGTTGAAGAGAGACATACTGAAGCTTTTGTCTTGCACTCATCGGAGTATACCGCAAGAATGAACAGAAAGCCGAAATTGAACAATATACCGGAAACTAAAGGAACAAAGCTCGCAAAATATTAGACAGATTTTGATTGGCTGCCTGAACATAACGGGAATTAATAATAATATGATGTCCATTTATATAGCGCAGCTAATATACAAATATACTCTACTGCACTTAATACAAAGTATCACATTATTACCCCGGCTTTAGCCGAGCTGCCATGATAGGCGCTAAGGCATTCAAGGAATTTCTTCCTACCGGGTACCCATTTACTTCACCTGAGTGGAGAGTGCCAAATGTAGAGGAATGTCTTGCTAAAGGACATTAGCGCCACAGCGGGATTCGAACTGCGAACCATGTGATCCACAGTCCGGTGACGTATCCACTAGACCACGACACCTCTACATTATTACTATTAATAATTAATAATTAGGCTTATTGCTCTCACGTCCTCACGAACATATATTTTCCTTCTTTTTATCCCTTTTAAGCTCTCTTTCTATTGACATTCTCCTTTGTAAAATTGTCTTATGCTCAGAAATACAATATCTAGTATTCAGTTAGTTTAAAGTTAAGCACTCTGCACCACATACTTGTAGATACTAGAAAGCAAGATGTAATGACAATTACAAACACAGGACTACGTGATAAGTTTGCATGCTTTATAGCATCTGAAACTGAACATGTATCTGTGTCTATTTTGCATACTCTATCTCTTTCTATTTTGTGCCCCTTTCTCTCTCTCTCTTTCTCATTTACTCTGCATTCTACTCATCTCTATTCTGTCATCTACTCCTTTACTCTGTTCTCTCTCTCATTAACTTCTTTTCTCCTTTGTCCTTGGACCTGCTTTGCTTTCTTTCTCCATCTTCTTTCTTTCTCCGTCTCCCGCTGTATTCTGTTGCCTTTACTTATCTATTTCTTTCTCTCTCTTTTTCACTCTTTCTTTCACTCACTGTCATTTACATGTACTCCTATATTCTCTGTCCCTCCACTTAAATCTGTCTCTCTCTCTGTCTTTCTGTCTTTCTGCCTGTCTCTATGTCTCTCTCTCTCTCTCTGTCTGTCTATCTCTCAGGTGAGCTTGTAGGTATGATCAGTGTATCTGATGCGGTCAAGCCTGAGGCAGCGGCAGCGATCTGTACCCTCAAGAAGATGAAGCTTGATGTCATGCTGCTGACGGGTGACAATAAGAAGACTGCTCAGGCCATAGCTGGACAGGTTAGATATCTTTGTGATACATGTATTGTTTTAAAGAGAAGGTTGGGTTCTGGTACAGCTGATAAATAATTTGTGAGCTTTCTCATTTTTTTATGTCAGTTTGGAAGAATATCAGAGAAGAAATGTCTATTAAAAAGGATTGCTCTTCAAACGCCCTCATATTCGAAATAGGACAAGAAATAGCTGGAAAGTTTGGCCCAAAATTTCATACCACATGTGTGTGCAGTCCCATATACACATTTCAGTATGCAGTGCATGTGACTTTCAGCAAGATTTAGTCAATCATTTTGATGATTCCAAGATGTCACAGTTTACCCCAATTCTTATGCACTACATAATCGCGATTTTCCTATTGATATTCACATCATATCGGTTACCCATTCAACACCTGGATGGAGAGAATCAATGTAGGTAAAAAATGGTTAATGCCCTACAGGGGCTCAAACCCACAACCTTTACATCCCCAATTAAGTGACTAAACCACTTGACTATGACAGATCATCCTTTTTTCTTTTTATATCATAATGTAGGTTGGCATAGGTCATGTCTTTGCTGAAGTTCTTCCTCAACACAAGGTGGATAAGGTCAGGGAGTTACAGAAGAGAGGTCATCTTGTTGCCATGGTAGGAGATGGGGTCAATGATTCCCCTGCCTTGGCCCAGGCAGAGGTTGGTATCGCCATAGGAACAGGCACAGATGTAGCCGTAGAGGCAGCCAATGTGGTCCTGATTAGAGTAAGTCACCATAGCAACTTACTGCATAAGCCTTTTTTAACCCCTTTCGTGATGTGGGTGGAAAACTCCCCCTCTCCACCCCCCTCACTCCACAAGAACGTAAATGTTGTATATCAAGTTCTGCTGAAAATTGCCTACAGGGTATGTATTTTTTCCGGAAATAGAAACAGTTACTAGTATTGTACATACATTATAAAGTCTCCCGTAGGAGCAAACTTCTTGGGCTCACAAGTAGATTACATCATTTTCTGCTAGGATGGATACACAACCATTTTAAAAGACAAAAGTATGAAGTAGTTTTGCGAGTGAAAATGATCATAATCAATTTTTCCTTGCTTTCGTAAGTGTAATTGCAGGAGAATTTTAAAAATGATGAAACTGTAAGGTTAAGCTGTTTGCATGTAAAGGTAATTGCATTCGATGACCAATAGTTATGACTTTTCAATATGAGCTATGTTGCCAAGGCTACTGTAATACTGTCCAGTTCCATTTCAGACCCTGAGAGAATTCCAGATTAGGATTTGTGGTTACGATTAGGGAGCACTGTGGTATATTGGTGAAGGCCCTTGACGCTTGTATACGAGAGGTCATGTGTTCGATCCTTTGCTTGGTGGTTACATGTACATCCTTGGACAAGGTGTGTTACCCACATTTGTCCTTTGCAACCCAGGGGCTGTATTCTGAAAACTGTGTTAACTTTTATGTTAGTAAAACGATGTTAATTGTCATAACATATCAAAATCAGGACAAGTCATTGGTTAATGATTGCGCAAAGATGGCTGTGCCCACGTAAAGTTAACAGAGACATCTGCGCAAGCACCAATGATTAGTGTTTATTGCGCGCAATTTCAGTTTGTTATGACAATTAACACAGTTTTCCTTAACACGAAAGATAACAGTTTTCAGAATACCGCCCCAAGTGTATTTAATTGGTACCTGGCAATGCTGTGGTAGTAAGAAGAGCATGGCCCTCAGGAAGAGCAGTATTAATACTGATGAGGCTTCCCTGGGTTAACAAGATCATATAGTCTGCTGAGAGCGAGAATGGCGTTAACTCATATACTTTTACACAGAGTTTACGCCCTTCTGGCTCTCAACAGACGATATTAGCTGTGTGGTTACAATGACAATCTTTCTCTGATCTCTTGATCTTGTAGGATGACCTACAGGATGTGGTGGCTGCCATTGATCTATCCCATAAGACTGTGCAAAGGATTCACATCAACTTCATGTTCGCTCTCGTCTATAATATCATAGCCATCCCCATAGCCGCAGGTATGCTTAATACACTTCTTTCCTTGTATCCTGGATAACATCAGAAGCATCTTTTTAGAATGTACCAATCATCTAAAAAAATAATTTGTGTACAGCTAGAAAGTATGAAATCAACATCAAACACTTTACCTGGCCTTATGTGGGTTAATGGTTAAGGAGTATGAAGGAAATACTCCGACTTGGGTTCCGCATGGACCCTATTCTCAGCGAGCGCATATGGGTGCATTGACTAGGCTACTCATAAGTCGCTTTTACGTTTATTGAGAATGTACTTAAACTTGCAATATCTATTTATAGTAATAATATTTGAAACCCATATTTTGAATTTAGTATAGCGACGTGGAACCTCTAACATACAGAGCAAACAAATTTTTGGTGATGAAGTTTTTTGGTGATGCACTTTGAAGATCATGAGTTATGGTGTAGTCAAACATAAAAAATTAGAACAGAATCCAACAGAACTATCAAGACATATTTATTTACGTAAATGAATACAATCTGCCAAATAATTCTGAAAGGATGTGTGTAACTGCTATTAAAGCGAAATAAACAAGGCATTCCATTAAAATTCTGGACTATGCCCAGGCCACATACCTCGCCCCATGTCACGTACATTGCCCCGTGTTTTCAAAGCTATGTAAGCAAATTTTAGTGTATGCTGTTTTCAGAAAGGTTTCACTTTTTGTTTACAATTGGTTGGATTATTAAAGCTTTAAACTTGTAATTATCACATGATAATAATCCACGATGACTTTGTGCATACATTGTCTCAAAATGTAGCTTCACTGCTAGTGCTCAAAATTGGTTTTAACTACATGTAGATTCATCTTAAGATATTCTTATTTATTAAAATCCAATATACATTGTATGTGTAGTTCTGCCATAAAATATTAACGGTACGATGCTGTGTTTTGAGTTGTTGATGGGTTAAAGATCTACTCAATGACTTGAATGTGAAACCCTTCATTTCGTAGGCCTGTATATTCAGAATGGAAATCAATAATCAGTTACTCTTAATATGATTAAAATACAACACCAGAGCCCAATATACATTGTATGTGTAGTTCTGCCTTAAAATATTAATGCTACGATGCTGTGTTTTGAGTTGTTGATGGGTTAAAGATCTACTCAATGACTTGAATGTGAAACCCTTCATTTCGTAGGCCTGTATATTCAGAATGGAAATCAGTAATCAGTTACTCTTAATATGATTAAAATACAACACCAGAGCCCTGTCTTAAGAAAGGTTGTGATTTTACAGGTGCACTGATGCAATGGGGAATTGCTCTCCAGCCATGGATGGCTGCTGGTGCTATGGCGATGTCAAGTGTGTCCGTTGTTACATCATCTCTTCTACTTAAATTGTAAGTCCTGTTTAGGGTTATGCTTAATGAAGTGTTCAACACTAACCAAGCTCCAAGGACTAGTCTCCTTTTTCTTTTTTTTTACCCATGTTACGTTTCAAGCAAATATAGTGAAAGATATATTTACTTGTACATATGTACATGTACCTTAAAACACTGTCTGTGTCTTTTATGCCTTTATTCAAATTTCAAAATGAGGCTAAACATATCAAAATTGCCAGTCATCATCCCCAGATTTATTTTAGATATTTCACTTCACTTTTGTTTCACTCTTCTTTTTGGCTTGATACTGTAATTAGAAATTTTATACTTTTATTTTATTCCTGTGTCATTTCATTTTGAATGTTGAATACTAGCTTGGAATACAAACATATGTGCATTATGCTCTGATAAGTGAAAAGCTATTTTCGGATTTTGTAGTGTTGATTATCTCTTTAAATTCTCAGTAATAAATGTTTGTTTATGAATGTTTTGTACAGCTACAAGAAGCCAGACATAGAGAAGGTCCCAAACCAGCACCTGTGGCTCTCAGGATGGCTTCCGAATGTCAATAAACACAAACCTCTCTCGTCAGAGGACATTGAGGTCGGGGTGCAGACCTCTAGCAGCGGTCCCTCGTGGTTGCAAAGGACCATGGGAAGGAGTGCTAGGTCACAGGATGGCTACGGAATCACCTTGCTTCGAGAGGAAGATGAGGAAGGTGTTCTCTGAAGTTGAAAGTGCAGTCCTCATTACTAGATTGAATTGTAGTCTGCAAAAAAGGCATCCTTGGAGCAACGTGCCATAAGCTTTGAGGCAGGTACAGGAGAAGGTTTCAGTTGCCCAGACCCCCCCCCCCTTTCCCTCCCAGTCATCTAAGGATTTCCTTGCCAATATCATGCCATCAGTGACTCGACCTCGGACCCGAGGGATTTGCCATCACCAGCAGGGTTATCAAAAGAAATTTACTTGAATCTGGTTATGTGCTGGCATGAGGGTATTGCTAGTGCCCTTCCGCTGGCTATGGAACAACTCAACAGGTTTTTGATGCTCCAGGTGTTCTATGAAACTTCAGTAGAGATTGTTCGTCTGAGATTGTTTAATAAAAAATTCACATCGTTTTTTTTAGCCCACATATTGCCTATAGTTGGCTACCGTGGAATGTATCGATGGCAGCATAGCACATATGATGCAATGCCTAATAGTTTCGTTAGAAACACAATCGCAAAGGCTTTCAAGGAATCAACTTAAAGGGAATTTCAAGACCCTTTGTATTGCCTGTAGAAATCAGGTTTGGATTATGTAACATGTCATTGTCATGTTTGCACTTTCAATAGGTGATGAAGAAGTCTTTGCGATCGTGTTTGGAATAATTAACAGCCTTAAACTATATTTTATGGTTAGGCATTGCTACACATGTAAACAAAACGATAGAAGACCATACAAATAAAAATGGATTCTTCCATGTCTGGTACATTTAGAAATATTGTCTCCATACATTAACCCTTTTCGAATTGTTACCTTATACAAATTTTACTACTCAAAGGAACTGCATGCATAAGATTCATGTAGCATCTTTTAGATGTCTAAAGGACACCTTAAGGCTACATGCATGTAGCCCTGAAGTTCACAGACAAAGGAGCATCATTGGGAATAGAAATATTAGAGATTTTTGTAATTTATTTATCATAATATGACAATAACATTAGTCAGAAATTTCAGGAATGAAATTCATGCATTGAAGTTCCATCTGCTGATTTATTCTGTTTTGGGAGTGTAAATATCAGTATTTTTGTTGGTCTATTTAGATATTATTGAGACACGGTACCTTACACTCTAGTTATTTGGAAATCTAGTTCCTCAGTTTCAGTGGAGGTTATATTGTAAAGTTGAAGTTATCAGTGAAATCACAATATGATATAATTTTTAAAGTTTCAAAATAATGCAACTCTGTTTTGATACCATCAGTAGGACATTTGTGTTTTAATATTTTGTGCGCATATAAATTGATAATATGATAATGGTATGGTATCATTAAAAATCATGTTCAGTAAGTATATGATTCATATGATATTGTTTATATTTCCAGCTTTAACAGTGGCTAACATGGTAGTGTTATTGAAATGTATCATTGCAAAGTATTTTCTCCTGAGACCAACATAAGTTTTCAAGTAGCAAAGAAGAGAAGTGTTCATCTCCTCTATTTATTCCTTTAAAATTAACAATTACTCCTGGCAGCTTTCAGTAGAGTAACAACAAAAATCAATTCTTCAGATGGTGAATTGTATTTATTTGTGTTTCAATTATATTGCTTTGATTGTACATATGTATTTTCACACATTGCAAATAGTACTACACCAATAGATATATTTTGTACAAGTTGCTTGAATATACATTATTGTGGTAAAATTAGATATCATTTATATTTCAGTACTTGTGAATTTGTGATGAAAGTCTTTTACTGTGATAGTTTACTGTTGAACATTTAATCAATATTAATGAGGGAAATAAAAGACGAGTTTTTCATATTTTGGAACTTCAAGATAAAGTTGAGTTCTGGTCATGCGATTACATTGTGAAAGAAACTGCCTCAAAGCAACTGGAAAAGGTTGATGATGTCTACATAAGAATTGTGTATACTGTGAGGTTTCAGAATTGTCAAAACTAAAAGAAATTCACCTAATCTCGCACTGCACACAGAAATGGGTATATGGAACTGCACACTAGTGTGGCGTGAATGTTCGGCCCGAACATGAGGGCATTTAAGGAGCAATCCTTTCCAGGGGACATTTCTACTATGATGTTCTTCCAAACTGACATAAAAGGAATGAGAAAGCTCACAAATTATTTTTCACCTTTCCCAGAACTCAACCTTCTCTTTAAATGTGTATATTGTTCTTTATAAATAATCTAATAAATTGCAATTTAAAATGTTCCTCTATTATCATTGTTGTTTGATGAGCAATGTCACTTGGGGAAGAAGCTGCACATTTTTTTTTCCTTCAAAAGTTTGTTTAATTTGATATGAATCCTAATAATTTTACAACAGGGGAGCGTTTCATCAAGCGTTTTGTCAGTGATTTTTACTGACAAATTTGCTCTCAGCCAATCAGATGCAAGGATTTCAGTAGCTTATAACAGTTGTCGGTAAAAGTCACTGACAAAACGCTTGATGAAACGCTCCCCAGATGTCTTCATCACAAAGAGCATGTCTTTCAGTTAATGTTTTACCGAAATGTCTACAATTCAGAATTATGATTACGCAAGTTGAAATACAAACTTTGGCAAATTTTTTGAGTAATACAATTAATGAGGTTTTTTTTTAATGTGTAAGCTGTTCTTGTGCCAGAAAATGTCAAATTTATTATGTATCATCTCATCATTCAATGGTCATATCAATCAGTAGGGACGCATGTATACATGCTATTCAGAATTATGTGCATTAATTCTATTACCACTTTTGTATAATTCTCCAGATTTTATCAGTGGTAGCTTTTATGTACTGTAAGAATTTAAATTGACTGCCTGTTATTTTCAAATATTTTCTCATATGGTATGGTTGCATTGTGCACAAATTAATTCTTAAATCATAGTGGAAACTAGTTTTAAACAAAACTATTATCATTTAGTATCTTAAAGAGGCTTCTGCCTTTTTTGTTGTCATAAATACTAAGGTAATCGACTCTCGTCTGCCGTTTGTCGAACGCTAAATGTGAACTGGGCTTTCCTGCATACTTTCAATGAATTTCTTAAATAGGACCTTGCATATCCAATGTATATTTCACTTACTCCAGTTACTGAAAACTGCCTGGAATTTATATAATATCACTTTCAAATGCCAGTAATGATCATTGATTGAAGTTTAAGGAGAAAATAAAGAAAAATCATTTTATTAGAAGAGAATTGATCATAAGATAATGCAATAATTTTTTTGTGAGATGTACTGCTTTTTATAAATCAGCCACCTTGATGTTTCCCTGCCCGGCTTAGTAAACCAGTTCAACTTGCTATATAGTTAAGAGATAGCAGTCCAATAGACCGCTTCTGTAATGTATACAAATTTATGCACATATATTCTCTGAGCATCTAGTGATGAGCTGTTCCATGAACCTGCTTTTTATAAATGAGCCTCAATGCTTGGAATCCAGTTTGCATACATTATTTGTAGCTATGTCCGGCAAGCTTTCAGGTTGTCAAGAACAACCTTTGTTTGAAAGGTATGCATAAAATTTGCATACATTACCGAAGCGGTGTATTGGCCTGCACATATTTTTCTTAATAGATGTGCTGCATGTATGTCACATATTGTATGTAAAAATGAACACATCAATTAGTCTTTTATGTTAATGCAGAAAATACTACTAAAATGTTACCTCTTTTTCTAAAATGTATGCTTCTATAATGATGTAGGGAAGTAGTCACTAAAAAGACATTTATTCTCTTTAGTATAAAATGCTACAAGTATTGTCAAGTTTTATGCCTGCACATACCGAAGGTGATGGCAGAGGTATTATTAGATTATTGTTTTTTGGTTTTTTTAATAGGTTGTCTAATTCATATATAGTCATGTGACGTACAATATTTCATTGAGCATAGAATAGACTATATTAAATACGGGTGTTTTACATGTATGTTACAAGAAATTACAACATTGACACAAGATCAGTTAAGCATAGTGATTAAATTTATGGAAAAAAGGTAAATGTATTTAGTTTACAGGTATTTCATATTATTTGTACTATGCAATATCTTTCTGTTTTAGCATATCCCTTTCAAGGTCACACGAAAACTTGCCTTTGCTATATCATAAGTATATTGTCTGCAGAGAACTAGAGAACTAGATAGGGATTAACTCTAATGTGAAAGACACACAGTCTTCAGTTTCCATGTGCGTCAGTTGTTGTATACCGGTAAATCACTGCCACTGGATTTAGTTGAATGACCAGTTGGTATGTGTATAGGTCTCCCAGGCAGAGAAACTCAGAGCTGGGACACCAGAAAATTACTCAGCTTGCCTTCAAATCGGTCAAATATCAAGGGTGAAGAACATTTATGATGAGATTTCCTTACGTGGTGAAAGGTGGTTTGCGTAGTGCATTACATGAGACCTGTTGGTAGTAAAATTGAAGTCCACTCTCTGTGATTGACAACATCAGGTTCCTGGGTTTCATCAAGCGTTTTGTCAGTGATTTTTACAGACAACTGTTATAAGCTACTGAAATCCTTGGATCTGATTGGCTGAGAGCAAATTTGTCAGTAAAAATCACAGACAAAACGCTTGATGAAACGCTCCCCTGTTAAAGTGATTGGGTAACTTTGTGGAGGATTGATAAAATCTGAGCTGTCTGGCCTTACGTGTTATCAGTGTATGTAATATGGTGTAAAAATGAAGCCCATGTGGAAAAAAGCACTTCAAAATCATCATGTGCTTCACAAAAGTAAACATATGCAAGTGACCGGAAAATGCCAGACTCATTTTCCCCATTGACTCAGTGTTAGACTAAAGCGTATGGCCATACGCTTTCGTAAATGGGAGTATTGAGTCGCAGATATCTTAATAATAGCATTATATATTTGAAAACCTTTCTATGCCTGGCTATTTATTTATCATTCTGAACATCATTATACAAGACAGATATCAAAATTCAACAATTTATTAAATCAAGCCTCCACAAAGTTACCCAATGCCTTTAAGTAAATACCCAAATGGTGTCAAATTCCCCATGAAAACCCATGACTATGTGACTTTAAAAGAATATGAAGTAACGCCCTTTTGCCTCTCAGCAGACGATATGCAGTTTACAAGAAAGATCTCTTCCAAATTATATGAAGAGTTGAGAGCTGAAGCTTACTATGATGTACTGTAAAAACAAAAACTTTTGTGACATAAAACTTTCACAAATTGTTAATGACAGCCAATTTTCCAGCAAGAAACATTTGCAAATTGCAATAATAAGCCAGTTCGGGGTTAGCGCATGGTACAAATGACCCCAAATATCCACAGATATTTTAGACATGGAGGGTCCCTTTATGTGCACTTCAGAAAAATAACTCTGGGAGTGATAGAGGTGCCTCATGAATAGCTTTTGTTTCCCCCTTTAAACAGAATACTTCCACCTGGATATCATGGAATGCACCATTAGTGCATAATTGAATAATGATTACATGACATTCATGAGCACATATCGAATATTAGTGTCAGTGGGTTTTAGAATTTTGGTACAGATGACCTTTATCTGCTCATGCTCAGATTGCAACCCCGAACTGGCTTATTTTGTGTTGTTTCAATTGTGATTTGATAATTTGCGGCATGAAACTTTCGCGAATCTCGACCACTCACAAAGTTCGCGAAAGTTTCATGCGCGCGATAATTTCTGGTTTTACGGTACATGGCATTACCTTTATATAAAGAATTGGATATTTAGTTACAAGCTTTGGCCATGTCATTTCATTATAAAGATCATGTCATGATTTATTTGAGTAAGGCTATTTTGCAATGTTTATATGACTGTGCTTTCACTTTCTATTCAACTTCATGTCTGAGAAAATTAAGGATTTGACTATGTTGTACCATGCTGTCCTGGAAATTTGAGGAAACATACAGACAAAATTGAAAGATAGCTGCTCGTTTTTAAAATTTGATTCATAAGTAAAACAAAACCATTTTGGATTTTGTTTTTCCCAACCATAATTGTGGAAAATGTTGCATTACTAAGACTTCAATTTTCCTATCTTTTAAAACAGACCTTTTTGTTCAAATTTGTATATACTTTGAATAATTAATGATTTTTTTTTAATATCCATGAACATTCACCCTTTCCCATGCAATTTTGATTAATTATTATTTATTTATTTTGTATGTACATGTATCTTTCAACGATTAAATTCATAGGGTGAAGAGCCAACTAATATGAACTGTTCTGGGTACATTTTGGAAGGGTTATTTGTTGTTCTTGTTGTCGTTTTGTTTGATTTGCAGTCTTTCATTATTTACCAATGAGAATTGTCATGATTATAATGTATTATTTGAATGGCCTTTGCATATATCAAGCATTATCATGAAAGTGGATATTGTTGATTTCGAGGAGGATTAATTTCTCTCAGCTATTATGTTTGATAGATCTCACAAGGATCATTATGATGAGAAAAAAAATCTTTTATCAATTCCTATACTGGATGATGTAATTTGTGATAATGTAATTCTAATAAGAATTCCTTTTGGTTATAAAAAGTGTGTCAAGAATGAAGGCTTGAAAAAAAATCATAACTTGTCTTGATTTGGTGTCAAGATACATGGCATTTTTTTTTTTATTTATTAAAAAAAAAATGGTAAAAAGTACTTGTGTTGCTGATCTTTAAATGAGATCATATTGGAGACTGGTTTGGATTTCAAGAAACTGAGTAATTGATGGGATTGTCATATCTTAGACTGATAGATACAGAGGAAAATCGCTCCATTTTTGCCCTTTGACTTTTAACAGGCCTATGTTTTAGCCCCAGCAAACAGTCAATTTGGCTACTGTTTATGTTTAAAACTGATGATCTAATCGTATGAAGGCTCTACATGGAGAATTTGGATGAAACTTTTTTTGTTCTCAATTATAGGCCCTAATTTATGTGCAGATTTTGTTTTAAAAGTGCAGTGTGTAGAGGCATAGCCTTCATCTATTGATTCCTGCTTTTGTAAAATAATATAGTATTTTTAGCAGAATATAAACAAAGGTCCTTGTCCTTTTGTGTTCGTAATAAATTGTTCATCAGAAGAGGAGAGAGAGAGAGAGGGAGAGGGCGGAAAGAGGGAGATGGGAGATGGAGGGTATAGACTCAAGAGGTAGAAAGAGGGAGAGATAAAAAGAGGGAGAGATAGAAAGAGGGAGAGATGGGGAGAGAGAGTGAAGTGGAGAGACTATATCAGAGAGAGAGGGGGAGGGAGGATCTGAAAGGGAGATGGGAGAGAGGTTATAGACTCGAAAGATAGAAAGAGGGAGATAGAGAGAGGGAGAGAGAGAGACTATAATTAGAGAAAGAGGGAGAGAGATAATGGAGAGTACGGTATGTATGGATGAGGATATAATGGAGGAGAGAGCATATATGTGATGGAGAGAAATATAATAAAGAGGGGGAGGAGAGAGTAGAAGATAGATATATAATAAAAGGAAGGAGCATGTGATGTAGGAGAGAGTAGAATATAGGTATAGGTTCTTTTATTGTCCATTCATCTATGGAAATTTGTTGTATTTACATGGTAAAGGTTACAAACATAAATACAATAAACATAAACATAAAAATAAATACATGTACATGCATACTAAATGGGGTGTATCGGGAAAATAACTCGAAGAATATATTAATTCATTTGATAATAGTGACCTATATGATAAATAATATATCATTATCGAAAAAGAAAATGAGAAAATGACATCTATCATGCAGAAGTTTTTGTGTCTACTGATATAACAAGGTAAGAAAAAGAAGGATTATATTGGTGATGGAGAGAGATATAATGGACAAGAATGTAGAAGGTAGATAATGAAAGAAAGGAACATATAGGTGTAGGAGAGAGATATAATAGAGAGGGAGGAGAGAGTAGAAGATAGAGATATAATAAAAGGAAGGAGCATAATAATGATGTAGGAGAGAGTAGAATACAGGAAGGTAATAGCAGGAGCGATCATATAGGTAATGGGGAGAGATATAACGGAGGAGAACGTAGAAGTTAGATAAAGGAAGGAACATATAGGGGATGGAGAGAGGGATAATAAAAGGACGGATCCTGTAGGTGATGGAGAGAGATATAATGGAGGAGAGAGAAGAAGATAGATAAAGGAAAGAACATATAGGGGACTCGGGAGAGAGGGATAATAAAAGAACGGATCCTATAGGTGATGAGGAGAGATATAATGGAGGAGAGAGTAGAAGATAGATAAAGAAAGGAACATATAGGGGATGGAGAGAGGGATAATAAAAGGACGGATCCTATAGGTGATGAGGAGAGATATAATGGAGGAGGGAGTAGAAGATAGATAAAGGAAGGAACATATTATAGGGGATGGAGAGAGGGATAATAAAAGGAAGGATCCTATAGGTGATGGGGAGAGATATAATGGAGGAGAGAGTAGAAGATAGATAAAGGAAGGAGCATATAGAGGATGGAGAGAGGGATAATAAAAGGACGGATCCTATAGGTGATGAGGAGAGATGTAATGGAGGAGAGAGTAGAAGATAGATAAAGGAAAGAACATATAGGGGATGGAGTGAGGGATAATAAAAGGACGGATCCTATAAGTGATGGGGAGAGATATAATGGAGGAGAGAGTAGAAGATAGATAAAGGAAGGAACATATAGGGGGTGGAGAGAGGGATAATAAAAGGACGGATCCTATAGGTGATGAGGAGAGATATAATGGAGGAGAGAGTAGAAGATAGATAAAGGAAGGAGCATATAGGGGGTGGAGAGAGGGATAATAAAAGGACGGATCCTATAGGTGATGAGGAGAGATATAATGGAGGAGAGAGTAGAAGATAGATAAAGGAAAGAACATATAGGGGATGGAGAGAGGGGTAATAAAAGGACGGATCCTATAAGTGATGGAGAGATATAATGGAGGAGAGAGTAGAAGATAGATAAAGGAAGGAGCATATAGGGGGTGGAGAGAGGGATAATAAAAGGACGGATCCTATAGGTGATGAGGAGAGATATAATGGAGGAGGGAGTAGAAGATAGATAAAGGAAAGAACATAATTATAGGGGATGGAGAGAGGGATAATAAAAGGACGGATCCTATAGGTGATGGGGAGAGATATAATGGAAAGAGTAGAAGATAGATAAAGGAAAGAACATATAGGGGACTCGGGAGAGAGGGATAATAAAAGGACGGATCCTATAGGTGATGAGGAGAGAAGGCGTTAACTCATATGTTTTAACACAGAGTTAACGCCCTTCTGGCTCTCAACACACGAGATATAATGGAGGAGGGAGTAGAAGATAGATAAAGAAAGGAACATATAGGGGATGGAGAGAGGGATAATAAAAGGACGGATCCTATAGGTGATGAGGAGAGATATAATGGAGGAGAGAGTAGAAGATAGATAAAGGAAGGAGCATATAGGGGGTGGAGAGAGGGATAATAAAAGGACCGATCCTATAGGTGATGAGGAGAGATATAATGGAGGAGAGAGCAGAAGATAGATAAAGGAAAGAACATATAGGGGATGGAGAGAGGGATAATAAAAGGACGGATCCTATAAGTGATGGAGAGAGATATAATGGAGGAGGGAGTAGAAGATAGATAAAGGAAGGAACATATAGGGGATGGAGAGAGGGATAATAAAAGGACGGATCCTATAGGTGATGAGGAGAGATATAATGGAGGAGAGAGTAGAAGATAGATAAAGAAAGGAACATATAGGGGATGGAGAGAGTGATAATAAAAGGACGGGTCCTATAGGTGATGGGGAGAGATATAATGGAGGAGAGAGTAGAAGATAGATAAAGGAAGGAGCATATAGGGGGTGGAGAGAGGGATAATAAAAGGACGGAGCTTATGGGTGATGAGGAGAGATATAATGGAGGAGGGAGTAGAAGATAGATAAAGGAAAGAACATATAGGGGATGGAGAGAGGGATAATAAAAGGACGGATCCTATAGGTGATGGGGAGAGATATAATGGAGAGAGTAGAAGATAGATAAAGGAAAGAACATATAGGGGACTCGGGAGAGAGGGATAATAAAAGGACGGATCCTATAGGTGATGAGGAGAGATATAATGGAGGAGAGAGTAGAAGATAGATAATAAACTTGAAGGAACATAGGGAATGGAGAGACGTACAAATCAAACTAATTATAATCAAGTTAAACTTTTATTATAATGTTAATCCTGTCCCATCAGCGGTTGATAAAACTGTCTTCTTATCAGTACAACCATGTCATGACAATGAATATGATATTGGATATTAACTGAGGAAAGCGGCTTTTGAATTTGTTATTCTTTTCAGACCAAAAGAATAACTGAAGACGTAAACAGATAATACCATTGTCCATTAGTTTCAAGATTCGAAGCCCGGATTCGAAGGACTTCAGAGATCAGCTGGCAAATGGTAGACGGTTGATAAGATATCAAAATACATATAATTCTGATTGATTACTTTCAAAATAAAAATTTTGGCAGACATTCTTGGCTTTTGTCCTATAATAATGTTTACAACATAGCCTTATTACAAGCATCGTATTTCAAATATATCTTTGATATTTGCATTTTACCTAAAATAGACGATACTGAAATAATTATTTGATGAATGTTAAACTTTTTAAAGGAGTCTAATTTTACTTAGTCAACAGAATATATGCGATGCCATGAAACTTACTCTGGGAACAAAAATGCATGTCATGTAAAGACGACTACTACTAATACTAGTAGACATAAACATGATGACTGGCGTATACGGCCGGTGTACTAGACTGTCATTCCATCATATGATTTATAGATAATAATTGACGTCGTGATGATTCATGTAGTTGTTGAAGTGGACATCTATCCGTCAGAAGACATCGGAATGAAGTAGGATCTCCACATTCAAATTTTCGTAAGTATAAGCATTTACATTGTTAATTAATGGTCTACTGTTTCTGTAACTGAGATTCAGTCTCAGTCTCAGCTGCAGCTCATATCAGGCCACTTCGTGGCAGCGTCCCGGGGCTAATCAGGCCTCAGCTGTCCGGTACGGTGTAGCGGTGTCTGTGGCATAGGTCTGTGTAGACCGAAATTTTCTGTCTCCAGTACGTTAGCCTCTTATTTGGATAGGGTCGGCTACTACTTGGAGACAGAAGCCGGCCTATCACTTTGCTGTGCAAAATTTGTATATGGCGTTGTGCCTGCTGGAACAGTAGGAAAAAATCATTTTTCCTCTAGGCTCCAATTCATATACTTAATCTGTTCAACATACCAATTTGACTTTATAATCCATTTAATGCTCCTTTTTCATGTAATTCAGGGTCCAAGGTCTTCTCCGTTCGAAAATCCTGCAGCCGTATTCAAACCGTTACCCGAGCCGTTAGTCTCGTACAAGGCAAAATGATTATGAAGGAAAAAATACGATAAATTCATTACGAACTCGTGCACATTGATTTCAAAACGGTTATTTCTTTAACACTAAACAAACATATTTAGTGTTAAAGAAATAACCGTTTTGAAATCAATGTGCACGAGTTCGTAATGAATTTATCGTATTTTTTCCTTCATAATCATTTTGCCTTGTACGAGACTAGAACGGCACAACGCCATAGACAAATTTTGCACAGCAAAGTGATAGGCCGGCTTCTGTCTCCAAGTAGTAGCCGACCCTACCCAAATAAGAGGCTAACGTACTGGAGACAGAAAATTTCGGTCTAAGGTCTGTGGTGCCGTTTTGTGTTGCACTGTTGGCTGTTCAGTGCCAGTCAGTGCCGATCTGCCGATCGGCCCACCAGGCAAGAACACCAACGACGTTACGGCAACGCCAGCGGATATCGCTAGCGCTGCAGCTAGCTACATTTGTAGCTCTGATCTGCGCAAACCACCATGACCACTAGCACTGCAGTTCGTCCTCGTCCATACCCGGTTATTTTACCCTAGTCTTAGACTAGTTGAGAGTGACACTCACACTGACCTGCTGACAGGAATTGGAAATCTTCTTCTGCTGCTTCGTCAACATGTATGATGCCTTTACCTAATACCGACCTCTTAACGATGTTTCCAACCACTACGGCAAAGATTCTTCATGAAACGTAATGAAAATTCATCAGACTATTACCCAAATACTGGGGAACAAGATCCAGGTACTAACGAGCAATAATACTTGCGCGTTCTTGTAGAGATGACGTTGCAATAGAGTCATCTCATTTTACGCATAGAGGGAGAAGTGCGTTTTAATTACCGACCCCTGCACATAGTCAATGGCAATTTATGAAAAGAGATTATTTTAATGAAAATATGAAAAATTAACAAAAAATTGATATTAAATACGTTTTTATTCCTCATCTTGCTCTATTTTGACTGTTCTCAACGTTGCTAGGCATTCTACGCGTAGTCCCATGGGTTGATTTGCAAGACGCGTGCTAGATGCCATGATACGCTTAATGGTCGGTATTATGACTGGCCGGTATTAGGTGAAGTGATCATACATGTAATTATCTTTCAAACTGTTGCTGTTGTCAGGTTGTGAGCCGTGACCCTATTTTCATGATTTTGCTTGATTTGAATTTTGATTTGTTTGATGGGAGGAGAGTGGCTGAAAAAAGTGTTTGTAAAGTTGCTGTTGCTAGTCTCAGAATCAGAGCCTCAGGCCTTGGCTTCAGTCTTAACGTTGCTTAATTTCTTCAGATTGAAACCCCAAACTTGTAATGCATTTTAACAGAAGCAGAAAAATCTTAGCTAGCATATCACTGAAGAATTGAGGAAAAACAGATTTTAAGAATAAAACTAGATGAGTCTTTGACCGCGCGCGGTCGGAATTTATGCCTCCGCCATCACCAGATTGGAAATGTAAGCCATACATGTACACTCTAAAAAGGATTGGTCCAACAAAATTACAAATCTTTTCACTTAAAAAGCACAGGAGACAGAAAATTTATTTCATTTCATTTTCAAATAAAAAACTTACCATTGATGAATTACAATCATCAAATACACCAAGGAAATAGATGTTTTATAGCAAATAGACCACTGTCCCCTTGAAATTTCTAAAATAGGTAGGCCTAGACTCCATACATCACGAACCATATATTGACCTCTATGACCTTTGAACTTTGACCTTGAGACCCTAAAATGTAATCAGTTCATCGTCCCTCCCATATTCAAACATGGGCCAGGTTAGAAGCTGATCTGTCTAACAGTTCTTCAGTTATTGCGAGAACTAACCATTTTTATGTACATAAATACCTCTGTGACCTTTGACCTTTGACCTTGAGACCCCAAAATCTAATCAGTTCATCGTCCCTCCCATATGAATACATGGGCCAACTTAGAAGGTGATCTGCCAAACGGTTCCTAGGTTATCACAAGAACAGACCATTTTTATGTATATAATGACCTCTATGACCTTTGATCTTTGACCTTGAGTCCGTAAAATCTAATCAGTTCGTCGTCCCTCACATATGCATACATGGGCCAAGTCAGAAGCTGATCCGTCAGTTCTGAAGTTATTGCGAGAACGAACCATTTTTATGTATATAATGACCTCTATGACCTTGGACCTTGGACCTTGAGACCCCAAAATCTAATCAGTTCATCGTCCCTCCCATATGCATACATGGGCCAAATTACAAACTGATAAAAAAAAAACGTTTTTGAAGTTATCGCGAAAAGGAAAAGGGGACGGACGGACGTACATGTACAACGAAAAGGGGAAGGACGGACGTACGGACGACCCAAAAACATAATGCCTCCGGCACCACCTACGGTGGGCGGAGGCATAAAAATTTAAAAGATTTTAAAAACCTAAAATCGTTAGAATGAAATTGGCAACATACTCATTATGCCTAGGCTAAGGCCCCCCCAAAAAAAAAAATTGTTGTTTTGGCGTAACGGGTCTCTGAAAAATAGGGTCGGTCGGTCGGGATTTTTTTTTTTTTTTTTTTTACGACAGTATAATAAATAATACACGCAGCTAGTTCTGTCCGCAGCACTTCCGGGTTTTCGATCACGATCGCGATCGCAATATCGATAGTAAAAAAAAACAAAAAAACCTAGGGTCAGCGACATTTTTAGGGTCGGCAACATTTTAAGGGTCGGGCGGGTTACGCCAATACAACAATTTTTTTTTTTTGGCCTAATGTCTGTAATATCAGAGTAATGCAATGAGATGCTAACTATGACCACTCATAGTGGCATTATGCGTGTGTAGAATCTAACAGTTAGGCAGTCATATACCTCAACCTTTTCAGATGCCACTGCACAAAATCACCAACATTCACTCAAAATCGGCATTTAATTTACAAAAACCGACACCAACATATCCATGAAATACAATAATTCAATTCACCAATGTTGGAAAAGATAATTCCTAAAATGAAATCCATAATTGACTGTCAATTGGTGAAATGGGGTATTGGAAGTTATTGTGTACATCTCCCCCAAAAAAATTTGGTCCTTATCACGCATGTAGAAGTCCTGATTTTCTGTGTGCTTTGTCCATAGATCTATCCATACCAACATTTTTGAAGTGAATTAAGGGGCACAATTTAGTTGGATGTGTATTTTCCCATACCACATTACAATAGCTTAAGAATGGTAGAACAAGCCTGGGTGTGTTAAATGTTATAAGTACATTTTGTGTATAAAGATTAAGCATAATCTGCCGATGGCATTTTCCAAGAAAGATTTTGTAAGTATGCCCAGAAATTTTGTGAAATTGACGCACTTTATACATGTTCCAAACTTCATCTGTTGTAAGGTGTTCACTCTTTAATTTTTGATAATTTTCAGATAACAGTTCTTTTGTCAAAGTAGGGCAATGTTGTGCTATTGTCTCATGCCAAAATGTGCTTACAGTTGATCTTCGACAGCCTCCAGCATATTTTGGGATAGACCTACATGTGTGTTCATTGTTAATAATGACTTGTGATAAACTACATGTAGACTCTATTACCTATTAAAAAAAAAAGATTGGTTGCATTCTTTGGTTCTTTGTTGGAAAACAGGCGGGGGGGGGGGGGGGGGGGGGGGGGGGGGGGAATGGGACTATGTTCCCATTTGCCTCCTTAGTGCCCACTTATTCACATATATATGTCCTTACACCCCTGCTTAGCTGTACCTGTCTGAAATAGGCTCTGTCTGCATGAGCCTGGATTAGTCCACTACATGTAGGTTAGATCGTACAAGAGAAAGGGGGAAATAATTATTTAAATACTTCATTTTGATCTTGGAAACTCAGAATTTGTAGCAGAATATAGTTGAAAAGTCCTTCAGTCAAGTCAGCAAGCAAAAGGGTGTAATTAAATCACACTTACATTAATTCTGATGTTCCTTTTACACTGGTGCAGTGTCAAGCCAGGAAATTCAAACAGCATGGCTACACAATCAGGAAAAACAAATCTGGGACAGTTTACACGTTCAAGACATGTTACAAAATGCAAGAGATCTGAAATGAAAGGATGGGAAATTACATGTATATAAGCAATGTCAGTTGATGAGCAATGGTCTTGATTAAGGCAGCAGCACTCAGCAGCAAGAGCAGCAAGATATTATAAAAGATGTGACATTGTTGGATACAATGAAAATGCTACCCATAACAGTTCAGAGCTTTCTTATAGTCTAAATCAATCAGCTTTCCCTCCTCAAATTGGCACCAATTATTTTTCACTCCTACATAGTTTGAAAAAAAAAATTAAAAAATATTACACAAACAAATGTGACTGAAAATTAAAATTATTAACAGAAAATTTGCCCTTGAAAATAACGATTATATATTTTACTCAGTGTTGCCAGTATAAAGAGTTTAATGATTAGTTACAATCAATCGCTCTTTAATTTACACGTACATGTATTCAAAAATGGTGCAATGCACTGCATTAGAAATAGACTCTAAATTTCCAGTGATTTTTTGCTCTTTCTGAAAATGTATGTATGTATGTATTTATTCATTGAACTTCATTAACATATATCCATAAATATAACGTTCAAATATAACATCAATAATCAGAAAACAGTCAGACCGCAGGTCGTATGCAAATGAGCAAAAATCACGCATTTTATTTCCAGTGCCCGAAATGGACTCTCTCCCTGCACCCAGTCGGCTGTATCGCATGGTCATCTTTAAAGTTATGTTCTTCAATAAATATTAATGCTGTGCTCATTAGACTTTCTGCAAAAATAAATGAATAGTTTACCAACACAGGGATATTTTGTTTCAGTCAGAATTTTAGAAATAAGTTGTTTAAAATAACTGATGAAATAGCCATACAAAAGCCTTTTTTTCACAAGATTTCAAGTTGTTAAAAGATACATAAAAAGTATATGAGCCGCCATCAAGACACATATGTATGGAAGCGCTGGAATCTCATCTTTTTCATTGTTACATAATTCAAAACATCCATAAATTTATGACAGAGTCAGGATCCAGCAATATTCAGCGGCAGATTATCCGTTGTCAAGACCATGGTCAAGACCATAGAATCTTAGCCCTGTGATTGGCAAGCGAGCCATCTGTAACCAAGTGCGTGTTGATTGAAACAATGCGCAACCTGTTGCTTCATCCTTGCGCAAACATGCGCATAGCTGTTGCCTGGCTGTGAGAAAACATCTTGCGTGGTGGTAACCAATCGGAATGCTGGAATTGACTTTTTTAAAGACAAAGTGTGCACATTGGTTACATATTGCTGGATCCTGACCCTGTCATGAAGTGCACATTACTGTTATTTCAATCTTTGGAAAGTACAGAAAATGCCCTTTACGCTCATGTCAAATTTGCCCTGGCTCACAATAAAACTGGTGTAGTTTTGGCCAGATTTATATTTCATTTCATTTCCATTTTTTGTCATAAAAGGAACACCATTTTTTTACCAATTTCGTCTTTTATTTTGAACACAATAAAAGCATGTCACAAATCCCTGATCCCTCTTCTTTTACTTGATGTATAACTCATGACAATTGGTGAATGATAAGTAGTCTATTCAACAGTTTGAAAATGAGATGTTCCTGTCTGTTCTTGCTCATTATGTATTCATAGTCAGGCAGAACTGGAAATAAAATAGCGCGCTTTTAGGGGACCTGCGGATTGGCTGAACAATAATGATAATAATAATAATAAGAGTACAGTGGTGACAAAAACAACTGTTATAAGCTACTGAAATCCTTGCATCTAATTGGCTGCGAGCAAATTTTTCAGTAAAATCACTAACATCACTGTAGAGGTGTTGTGGATCAGCGGATAAGTCCCCGGACTGTGAACCACGAGGTCCGGGGTTCAAGTCCCACCGCAGCACTAGCGTCCTTTGGCAAGACTTTAATCTACATTTGCCACTCTCCACCCAGGTGTTAAATGGGTACCCGGTAGAATGGCAAAAGTTAATGTCGTTTGCTTTAATAGCATGTGAGCGTTACTGTACTGCCCATTGCTGGAATGCTCCCCAGGGAGTGGAGAATGTGCATACATTGTGTGCGGGCGTGCCAGAATCCAATGACCGGGGTAATAATATATATCTACCGCTTTGGGCCACTTTGGCGCGTTATAAATGCCAGGTATTATTTATTATTATATTCCACATACTAAGAATCTTGCTGTTAGATTGGTCAAAAGGTAATCACGTGATAAAAAGTAGTTTCCCCATATCAATCGACCCGAGAAGAAAAGTTCGTGACCTCGACGGAATAGTACTTATGTGTTTCGCTGATCTCTTCAGTCCATTACAAAGTCACAATGCGTTATCAATATCTGGGTACGCGCGAAATGAAAGTGCGTGACCTCTACGAATAGTCAATTGAAAAGTGCGTGACCTCTACGAATAGTCAAAATGAAAAGTGCGTGACCTTTACGAATAGCTCCATAGGCGTACTAAAGTAAGCGCGCATTGCATAATCGCGCGCTTAAAATGATAAAACAATTGTGCGCACCCAGGTAGGGGTACGGTTTATGGGGGTTAATGGTGGTTTTAACATCTGTTGTGAATTTATTCGGGCCTAAATCATAAATGTCTTTTTCGAGAAGTAGACAATAATTGTCTTTCTCGTAGGCCTACCAGCTAAATGTTTCAGATGCGGAATATAAAGCAAATAATCACCTTTTGATTTCAGGCGATGAGACGTACTATCACTTCCTCGGCGATCTGAATGTATACGCTATCTTTCCTCAGCTTCGCTTCGGAAAGATAGCTACATCCAAATCGCCTCGGAAGTGATAGTTTGTCCCATCACCTTCACCAACGGTAATTATTTGCTTATTATTATTATTAAAACACTTGATGAAACACTCCCCAGACATTGTTTTGCAGTGCCTGAAATTTCCCTTATTTTCTTTTTTGCCTTTTAATAGAAATTTTTGTTTGTTGGTACATACATGTACATGTAGAAGAAGACTAATGGGGTGTTGCAAGAAAGTTGCGATTGATCAGTACTGACCAATCAAAATCATTGTTGCAAGCACATCTTTTTGAATGGGCAGACCCTGAACCATTCAGAATGGTTGTTCTAATTTGCTTTACAATTTGCAATTGATTGCAACTTTCTTGCAACACCCCATAAGACAGGAAATAGCTTAGAATTGCTAATTATTTGTTACGTGATCTCCACTTCTGCAAAAAATCACACATGCCTCTGAAATACCCTCATCAAATTTCTCTTAAACTATTCTTTTTTTTCTCTTAAACTATTCTTTTTTTTTCTCTCACTCTCTTTTATATATTCAAATCATCTGCATGTATTGCTGGACTTTCCCATTAATTTTTTTCCAATGGAAACAGAAACAATCTGTTTCCACTCGGGAAATTGAATAAAGTTTATTCTGTACAATTTTGAAACAGAAACTACTTTCAAGTACGTTTTCATCGTGAAAGTAGAAAGTTATCTTAATGTGGAGCCATCAAATCTCTCTTGATCTATATTTACAGTGCTTATATTCTTTATACATGTATGTAGATTACTCAACTATAATGCTTTGCGGTATAAGGTCAAGTGTCCAAAACTATTGCTAACTAACTTCGCTGTTATCTGATCACTGAACTTTTGTACACAAACTGATGTGACTGAGACCTCTAAAAAAAATTACACAAACAAGATAATATATAAACTTTGTCCTGCTTGTGGCTGCCTAATGATCTCTGTGGAATCTACTAGGATGCCTTATAGCTGACTATTAAAATGTTGCTTTATTCTGTTTTCTTTCTGATAAACGGTGAACTACTGGGTACGTGTGCATAAGTTTTATGTTCTGGATTGTTATGGAGTTTGGATTGCTGAGTAAATATAGTAAAGTGTTTTTAGGATCTCTTGAACTGGATGGTTTCATAGTATCTCATGGAGATTAAAATTTGTTTACAAAATGTGTGCATGTTCAGGAAATGAAGTATGTTGAAAGATAAGATTGTACAAATC
The DNA here is from genome assembly GCA_025617745.1 of Heliocidaris erythrogramma. Lineage (NCBI taxonomy): Eukaryota > Metazoa > Echinodermata > Echinoidea > Camarodonta > Echinometridae > Heliocidaris > Heliocidaris erythrogramma. Next base: position 37,640,547 of record CM046867.1, read on the forward strand.
AGTATTTCATACAACTAACCTTTGGAGAAGCTCCACACAAGATTCAGTTAAATTTGGGAAACCGACCTTTGAAGTAGGATTAGAATTAGATGTACATGTACATGATACTGTAACGTTCTTGATCTTTATAGAGAAATCATAAAGTGGAACTGAAAGGAAGATATGTGCTTGATGGATTTACATTACATATATTTATTGTGCTAGATCTGGAGAATTCACTTGTGGAACTGTAATATCTGAATAAGGAACGAGCTAGTCTCGAAATTCAAGATATTACTGGATTGATTTTTGACTGAATAGTTGGAGGTGGGGATTTGAAGTTTCTCGGAATTGGTCCACCTCATGTATCCGTGATGACCACATGATTCTTTCTACAGAATTTACATTTGGTATGTACTGCTTAGATTGTATGAGCAAGCTTAAGATTGGTTGAATAATGATCATGATAGTAATATTGGATATATTTCTAGAGCACTCATATCTGCCACTCAGTGAAGCACAAGGCACTCCTACAGCACCCCAGGTGCAGCTACACTAATGATTGCAGCATTCAAGAAATTCCTTCTTTCCTGCCACCCATTTACTTCACCTTAATGGAGAGTGGCAAATGTAGTTTAAACTTGCCAAAAAGGACATCAATGTCATACCAGGGCAATGCTTCTTAAAACTTGTTGTTAATAACCAACTGCTACAGATCTATGACAAATTTGTTCTAAGGCAATCAAATTCAGTGATTTCAGTAGCTTATAACAATTATCGTAACTTGGTATTGATATCAAATTTTATGAAACAGGGCTCAGATGTTAAACCGAAGGTCTAGTGTTTCGAACCACTTGACTAATCATCTCTCATACAGTAACTCACTTTTTCTCTTTCAGCAGAGCTCTGCCACACTAAAGATACAGAAGCACAATGATGGAAGATGTTACAGTTAGCGAAAGGAAGGGGCTCTTGGAAGGGGACGCAAGCGAGCATAACCATGGTACCATACATGTACCAGCGAATGGACACGCCTTACATAACAACCATACTGCGCACCAAGAAATGATCGAGACTGCAGTAGATGACGATGATAACAGGTAAGGAATGATCCGAAGGCTTGGTAGAAATGCAATAGTCTAGTAGGCTCTAAATTACCAAGAGGCCGGCATAAGGTACTCTATCTATCACTGGCCAGAATTACCCTCGCAAAATGTGCTTTTTCATTTAAAGGGCAATCCAACCTTTGTAAAAAGCTGATTTGTGTGAAAGGAGAAACATGAGAGAAACAGGATGGGGAAAGTTTGAAAGAAATCGAACAAATAATAAGAAAGTTATGAATGTGTGAAAATTGAGATCACTACATCTTTGCGAATCTCAAATTTGCAATTAGGTGAATCGATTGTGACGTATTCACAGTCAACTCTCCCATTTGTCGTACGGCAAAATATTATAAAATTCTGGTTTTCTTCTAAGCACCTCTACCATCAGGAACAGTATTTTATACTGTATTGTTATATGTCCTCCAAAAAGAAAAAGATCTTACTGAGTTTACATTTTGAAAATATTGACCTTTTAGTCATTTTGTGTGTAGGAGCAAATGGGAAAGTTGACCGCCGCTTCATCACAATGACTGTACCGATTTGGCCAATTTGAAATTCCTATATGTATGTATATAGTGATTACATCTTTTAAAAAAATAATAACTTTCTGATTGCCTGTCCGATTTCTTTCAGACTTTCACCCATCTGCTTCTCTGAATTTTCTGCTTTCACACATATCAAATTATTGCCAAGGTTGGACTGCCCTTTAAATAGCCTGAGCAATTTCAAGCTTGGGATAAGCATGGATGGTCTCATATACTGTATGAGACCGATCCATGCTTCCCAATAAAATGACTCATGGTTAAAATTCCCATTTCTATTAGCCCTAGTTCAACGATCCGTATTCACTCAGGTAATCACATGTAGCTCAAGCTTCACAGTATGAGCATCAGTGAGTCCATGGTGAGTCCCAGTCCAGTCGCAGTCGGATTTCAGTTGTGAATTGGCCCATTATTTGGCCAAAGAGTCCAATATTTCACATACCTGTCATGCATGTAGTTTGTGTGAGATTTCCAGAGCCAATAATCTTAAGCACAGAAAATGCCTGCCAATTGCGTCTTCACTGCGTATTGGCTTGAGCTAGTGGTATGAATAGTGGGGTACCCTGAAAACCTGGGACAAAGATAACAGGTCTATAGTAACAAGAAATGTAGCAATGCTTATTTCACTATCAGTTTGTGTTGATTTAATAAATACTACGTGGCCTGCTTGCTGGCCAAAGTGGCATGCCCCTGTACTTCATCCATGCGATGCCATATCTAAATGTAGATGTGATTTTTATCGTATTTTCATTATGTAAACTTGACATTGGTCAAAGCATACAGACAGTGTTCTCAGATTCATGCTATGGTTTTTTAATAATGAAGAGCAACAGCACATTCTTTTTGACACTCCTAAATGATACTTGATGCAGTCTTTAACCCTTTCAAGACCATTCACCACATTTTTTGGTTTGGCTGTTTTTTGGTTTGGCTATGTCCATTTTTGTTGCATGACCATATTGCGTTTGATGCCAGGAATGTTCAAAACGGGAGTAAGCTTTGAAATCCTTGAATTGGCAACACATTGAGAGGTTCAAAATCATTATTTTCCATCAAAATTGGGAACTTTGCCAACTTTTCGATAAAGTTCTAACCATGTATCTTGCTCTCACTGACATTACACCTCATTAGAACCATGTAGCACTAAAAGAAAAATATTATGATTGCCAGTTCGAAGAACAAAATATGATCAATTTAGCCCTTAAATTATTTCTTGTCCTGAAAGGGGCTTAACCCATGCAATACATGTTTCTTGAAAATTACACTCATCGCTATTAGTCTTTATTACATAACCTCAGTATCCAAAGGGTTAAAACAAGATCAAGGTATTATACAGTATTAATATCAATATAGCACAGTTCAGGACTAGGGGTCCGGAACACAAGATCCTCCCAAAATGGTAAAATTATGCAATTTGGGGGGCATTTCATCAAGTGTCTTGTCAGTGTTTTTTCCAGCTTTTTACAAAATTTACAAATTTGCTCGCAGCCAATCAGATGCAAAGATTTCAGTAGCTTATAACAGTAGCTTATAACTTGTCACTGATGGCAGGTTTTATGAAACAGGGCCCAGGAGTCTGTTGTAAACCTACATGTACCATTATATCCTGTTTCGGACAATCTCACGTGAAAAAATAGTTGGTGTGAAGCCATGATAACAGTGAGGATGTTATTTTTTGCAGGTGTACTGTATATTAAAAAATGCAATCAATTTTATGAGATAACTTACACATAGTCTAATCCTACATTCAATATTTCATGATATTGATTTACGATAGTAGTAGCAAGAAAATATTTCCAGCCTGCAACTCGAATTATATACTCACGGCACACAGCTCTCTGTCCAGTACATATGCAGCTTGTCCAAATATCGCTGCAATGTGATCAAAATGTTAAAATTTAGATAATTACGGGGGATCTAAGAAAAATATCTTAGAAACCTGTCGTTCATACATTGCATAAATGAAAACAAAAATGTTATTCGCTATGATAGTGACATTAGCCCTATATCATGCCCGAAACTTCCATGAAAATGTTACAAGCCTGCTACTCGATCACTCACTCACTCACATAGCTATGCTCCCGTATGTGTACAAAAGGTACAGCTTGTTCAACATCGCTGCACTGCGATCCAAACGCATCACAAAAATGTTAAAATTTAGATAATTGCAGGGGATAGAGAAGAAAAGAAACCCAGAAACCCGTCATCTAGGCTTTATTGTATGCAAGCTAAATTGCAGAAATGGTGAAAAACACATAAAACGGTGTAAATGCGAAATTTACGAGCGATGTATTTTGTCGTATTTTGACGTTCATGACTACTGCGTGAATGCTAATGAATATACAGTAGAGATCAGTGCATCCATGTGCATACGTCATATTCGACAGACCATTTTCATCAGCAGTCCTTCCCCACTGCTTCTTTCCAAAAGTACTATCTTCACTGTGCTTATTTCACCTTTCCACTTTTGTGTCAATGCTTGATAATATAATCATTTTATTCTTGGGGTTTTAAGCTTTCTGATGATCTATAAATGTACTATTTGAAGAAAATGCATGAATTTTTACTTTAACATGATTGATAACACAATAACATTGTACTATGCTTACTGATGTCCATGAAGACGGTTTTAACATGTATACTGAACATTTGATATTAAGCTGACCAGCTTCCTTCTTTGTGTTGCTCAAAAGTAGGCCCTTTTCTCTCCAATATTAGAATTGAAAAACAAAAACACAAGTTACAAACTCGTTGGAAAATCCTTGAACTGGTCAGATAAACTGATAGATGTGTGTCAAAGTGATCAAAACAAACAGGGCAGTAAACTTTACAATGGGATAATTTTGTATCATTTGTCCCTAAAGACATGCATGCAGTGAATTATATTGTTTTGTTCTGAGAGGAAATTTAATGTACAGTATACATGTACATTAGCCTATACAATACAAATTCAAAATTTATGTCTGGTTGCAATCCTATTGTGGTAATTTAGATTTACAGTGTACAAGTATGAATCCACACTTAATTACCACCTTGAAATTACCTTTGAAAATCCAGCAGGTTTGTGAGAGGAAAGACTTCCTTGTCATCCATTTTGCTTAATAACTCTTGCTGTTTGAATATTTAGCACCTTCTGAGCTACCAATTTTTCAAATATTTATACCGTAAATAAACTTTCAAGTGTTGATTTTGGGGCATCATGCTTATTTATTGTTATACATACATTGGAAATGAAATATATTTCCTGTTTTGGAAAGAAAAACATCAGTTTTTTTCTATAGTTCTTGTTTTTTTTTACTTCCAACATTGTTGCCCACGGCTGGCTGCCCACGGCTGGCTGCGCACGGCTGGCTGCGCATGGCATATGATCTACAAACTTCTATTGCAAACCCTTTTGCTCATTTTTTTTTCTATAGAGAAAATTCAACAATGCCGTATTTCATTGGTACAATGTGATCATAATTCTGAATGATTCCATTGTGCCTAAGAGTACAAGTTCATAATGTGAATGCACTTTTAATAGGCAGTTCTAATAAACTGACTTTAATAATGACACTGCAAAATTCTTGTGAGCATACATGTACATGTATATATGAATATTTGTCTTCGGACTTGAATGTTTGAATGTTTGAATTGTGCATATTCTGTCAGTAGTGCATAAAGAGAAAATAAATTATATCGTTTTAACTGTAAATGCATAAAGTGCATATTTACAAATTTACCTTCAATGAAATATTCCACTTTTTCCCTTGGGGTATCTGACCATTCAAAACATTTGGAGTTGTTTTTGCCTCTGAGCAAAAAAATGAGGACTGAAGTGGTACCTTTATAGAATGAATTTCATTTTGTGAATTTACACAATGTATATAATATGCCGAAAGATTTGTTTACAAATTACACAGTGTACTTGTGTAAAGGTGTAACAACTATTAAGTCACTTCTTTGGATGTAGATTTTGAACAAATTTATTATATAGGATGGTTTAAAGCATTAGGAATTAGCAAGGTATTTACCATTTTACCTGTGACAGTTTCTATGTCTAATTCAGAACCTTCTTCCAATGTGTACTTGGAAACTGAAGATGATTGTCACTGCCAATTTTATGATAGCCAGAAGATGCCATTTTTTGCGATCACTTCGTCATACATGTAAATGTTTAATCGACACCAGAGCCCTGTCTTTAGAAGAGTTGCGATTGATGCGAATCAGTCTTAAATTTACAGTCTGCTATCTCTTATGTACAGAGTTGCGATTGATGCGAATCAGTCTTAAATTTACATGTCTGCTATCTCTTATGTACAGAGTTGCGATCGATATCAGTCTCAAAATAAGTTGCTGTCAATCGCAACTCCTTATAAGACGGGGCCGTGGTATGTGCCTCTGTCTCTCTTCTTTGGATTTATATGATAAATGTACAGCAAATTATTTGATGACAATAAATCTTTGGCTTACTTTCCAGATTGGAATCATCGATGACAAAATCCTTCACATGGGATAAGTTGCTTCTAGATGACCTGGACTTTGACGATGGACAGTCGTCTCCTAGTAGATTCAAGAGAGCCTACTTACGATGCAAGCCTTCAAACCAAACAAAGTATGTATCATGTGATATGTTGCCAGCATTTGGAATTGGCATTAAGCTTCATGTACTTATGTCATCATGTGCGCATGGCAGTACGGTGCTAGCGGATGCACAGCTAGCAGATTCTTTGCCCACATACATCTACACATAACATCCGTTGTCAGTATAACTTCTGTACATCATTACTTTATCCTTTTATTTTAAAAATAAAATGAAATAGTTAAAACTTGACCAAGATTGGTGATAGAGTGATAACTTGAGAACCATTGAACAGGTTCTAACCAAACTTGGCTCTTGAAGCATGGAAAGAAAAAATTAAATGAGTAAAATTTTGGTTCCTGAGCTCAGATGTCAAAAGGTCAAAGGATCATTAATTGAGTATAGGTGGAGGAGATTGGAGATGCTGTCACATTCATCTATTTTTTTTTTCTCCAAATTCTCTTTTCTCAGTTGAAATATTCATGCTTTATCAGCACATTTGGTTAAATGAAGCGATGGTGCAAATTTTCAATCTGTAGTGCTCTAATGTCATGCGAAGGAATTCTTATTCTACTATTCCTGTACCGCCTAGTGTTATTATGACCAAAACACTGACTAATAACTTTGGAAAAAAGAGGTTTTCACAAAATATTGAAGTCATTATCTGAGGTTTAGTTGCATGACCACATCAGGGGAGCGTTTCATGAAAGGAAATTGTCAGATATTTCATCCAACAACTGTTATAAGCTACTGAAATCCTTGCATCTGATTGGCTGAGAGCAAATTTGTAGGACAAAATATCTGACAAGTCCTTTCATGAAACGCCCCACTGAATTGCTTCCTTTCAGGATTATTTACTTGCAGCATTATTTCCTTTGATGAAGGGCAAATTCTGTGTAACAAGGGCTCCCACAAAACTTTTAAAACAAAACAAAAGATAAAAGTAGTCAAATGGAAAGCAGATATCTTGTGACGAATTTTGGTGCCAGTCACATACTTGCACTAGGATCCATTTTCTACCCATCATTTCCTATCACATGTACGATGCAGAATGGTAGAAACCCACGTACTGTACATTTCAATAGCAATCAAAATATGCCAGTGGGTAAACAAACTTTACTCCTGCCAGACTTTGTAAGAAAGATATGATACATATTTTGTATTAAAAGCGCTTAATACACTTTAGCACTTTACATATGTACACATGTACTCAATATGACTGTGCTCAAAGTATTTGTTTGCTATTCAACACATACATGTACAGTACACTTCTCTCTCTACTCCACAAGGGAGAATTTCAGTCTGACGCCCTCTACAGCCTATTGTTTTGTAGGCTATGATTATTTAAACATAAATAATATTTGTATTCTATAGGGTACCCACCATACATGTATACCTGGGTTGGGAGAAGCAGTGTAGATAAAATGCTGGCTTGATGACATAAGTGCTATGCCAGGATTTGAACCTATGACCATCACCACATCTTCAGTCAAGTGTATGAACCACTTGACTACAGAAATCTACATTTCAATACTTGGATCAAGTATACAGGAGTACATAATGTGCATGTATATTGCTAACCTCCTGATTTGAGAAGTTTTGTATTCATGTGCTCTTGATATGAACTCCTAATCTTTGGTTGTCCCTAGGGTTCTTATCAGTGCAAAACATCCTTGGTGTTAATAGCAAGCTTGGAGGATTAATAGAGAAAAGTATCCCAAGTGTAAATTCTCCCTAACAAGGGTACTAACATGGGTAATAAATATGACCATGCATACTTTCTATCTCCAAAGTTGTTTTGGTTCTCCCAAACCGAATTCCTGAGATAATAATAATTATAATATTGGGTATTTCTATAACGCTCATATCCACCAGATATAACGTGCTCAAGGCGCTCCAATATTACCCCAGCTCTAGCTAGGCTACCGAATTCGGTGCTCACAGCATGCAAGGAATTCCTTCCTACTAGTACCCATTTAACACCTGGGTTGAGAGTGGCAAATGTAGATTAATGTCTTGCCAAAGAACACTGGTGCCGTGCCGGGGCTCGAACCCACGACCTTTGCATCTCCAGTCAAGTGTTTAAACCACTCGACTACGACAAGGCCATGTTTTCACTAAAGTTTGGACCCCTAAATGTGTTAGTACATATTTTCAGCATGCACAATTGCTTTGGTCCTCTCCCTTGGAATCTCATTTACACTGTACTTTCAATTTGGACCATGTGTAAACAATTTCTGCTGAGAAGCCTGGTTATCCCTGTTAGAAAATATTGCAATTAACTGATTTGATCATGTGGTATAGTCACGGGTACACTCAGATGCTATTCATACATTATCAAAACAGAAATTAAGAAAGGAAAGTACTGTTTAATTTAATCATTGTTAAAAGGCTTCATACAGTATACTGTATCAGTAATTACTAATTATGTTTATTTTAGGATTTCCAAAGCACTGATGTTTTTCTGTCTCCATTACATGTATATCACGAGTGGAAGTACATGTACTTCCCTTTTCTCTTTCAATCTGTGTTCTCCAATTTTTCTTTCCTTTTTTTTTAGCCTTTTGTTTTAATATACATGTAGCAACTGTGGCGGATCCAGGATTGAGTAAATGGGGGGGGGGGGGGCACACACCCAAAAAAAAGGCCTTTTCCCTCCAAAATTCTCTGACAAGCAAAAAAAAAAATAAAGGTCCTCAGTATTTTTGTGTCCTCTGGACAAGCATGTGCCCCCTGTGCCCCCCCCCCGGATCCGCCACTGAGCAATTGTAATGTATTCACTGTGTGTGCATATTAGTTACACTGTACACATAAAAATGTGGCAAATATTGTGAAGGCAAATGATAGTACATAATCTGCTTTAATATAGTATCTGCTTTAGTGATGGATTGTGAAATTTTTCAGTACCTGTTCTTATACATGCAGGTTAGATGCAAAAGCCACATCATAGCAGTACTTAGTGAGGAATATTGGTGTAATTTGTAAATATACCTCTGGATACCTAGGGAAGATACTGAACACAGGCACTACGCCTCTGTATTAAGTTCCAAGTTCTTCCTTTTCAAGATGGCTGGATCGTTTCATGGAGCAGGCGGTTCATGATCGTACTTGATGGGCTCATTTTTCAGCACCTATCCAAAGCTACTTCAAAGCTATTTATCTTGTACATATACAGTATGAAAGGACAGTACCATGAAAAGAAACTGAAGATAAATGTAGCAATACAAACCGCTCATGGGAGACGAGAAAAGCTGTCTTTACGAGCAGGTGGTCTTCATGTACAGGTTCCTTTCATACACATTTCAATAAGAAACAAATTTTAAGGGAAACAAAAATTGTGGTCTTTATACATGTAGACAGGTGGTCGCTTACAGCAGGTTTGACTGTATATGGCACTACAATGATCTTGCTCATACAGTACTGCTTCCTTACTAACTGAATGCCTATCAGTAATGTGTTTGGGTTGATATTGTTTTTATGTTAAGTTTGTAATTATTTTATTATGTCTGCACATCTTGATATTTAGCATACATGTATATTGCAAAAGAAGTGTTTTGGGGTTGTTGGGGTTTTTTTGCTACAAGAAGTCTTTTCACAATTTGCCCTTTTGATAAACTCTTTCTTTGCAAGTTCATCAGGTTTTTTTTTTTTTTTTTTTTTTTTTTTACATATTTCAGACTACATGTTTGTTCTCCATTTTGTTCCTAGTGATATAATTTGGTTTATTATTCAGCTATCTTTTGATATTATATCAACAATGACAATTCAAAAGAAATTAATTTAAAAAAAGAAATGTCATGCTCTCATATAGTCACATTTTTTTTGTTTCATGTTACAGGGTTTATCTAAAAAATATCAAGATTGGAGTGGTGTTCCTGTCAATGTTGGTCTGCACAGTAAGTTCTGTTTGTGACTTTAATCCATTAGTCAAAAATAAACTATAATTTCAGGTAAAAGTTGTCACAGAAAAATATAGACCCCATAACATATGGACAAGATTTTTAAAATAGATACTCTGTACTCTGCTTATATTTTGGTAAGACGTACATGTAGGGTAGAACAAATGAGCTTTTGGGGCCCTGTTTCATAAAACTTGTTATCAATAACAACTGCCCCAATGCTATGACAAATCTGCTCTCAGCCAATCAGATTCAAGCATTTAGCTTCTAACAATTATTGGAACTTGTTATTGATAAAAAGTTTTATGAAGCGGGGCCCTGAACTCTTGTTATGCCAAGATTTGTGATTTGTACTTCCATTCTCTAATATCCCACATTCGTCATTACATAAATACATGTATATGTATGTTCAATCCATTTTTATTTGATTTTGATTTTTGATGAAATACATGTACATGTATGGACATATACAAGACAGAAGTGTAGGGGTCATTAGTGGTATCATGTTTACATTAGAGAAAATTTTGGTTACATGAAAAAATGAATATCACAAAGTTAACAAACTAATCAAATAGGACTCTGTACATGTACAATGTAATGTACTTCAGATTGTAGAAGAACTAAAATTGCAATTTGTATTCCAATATTAGCCATATAACAAATTCAAACAATATTGATAGAAATTGCAGAATTAATTAATTAGCTGTTGAAAACACAGGAAAAAAACATTTGGATTTCTTCATGCATATTAAAAGCAAATCTTGTAACAACTCGATATGTTTAGTTCTTATTTCAGCATGAATATATAAAACTACATATATTTTTTTGTTGTGTAAAATGATGGACCAGCAAGTAGGAGATCTCAAAATGATTTGCAAGCTTCTGATTTGAGAGCCATAGTAAGAGTTGTATCTTGTTTTGTTCATTTTTTTTTGCTGCAGGTATTCTTTACACTGAAAGACGAGGTGCTCCCTGAACCTGAAATCTTCTCTGTTTCAGAGGGTCATAATTATAGTATCCTTACTTACATGAAATTCAGTGTTGGAAATATATCGTGATTTTTTTTCTAATGTTAAAAAATCTGATTTATTTCATTTTTGTACAGTTACTGCCTTTAATGTTGCTCCAGTTGAAAAGAAAATATATTTTGATAGATCTAATATTTATTAGACATTATTTGGAATACAAAAACTCTCACTTGGATATATTTTTCAACCATAAGATTAAAAAAATTGAACTATGAACTTCGAGGCAATTTTTTGTATCATGAACAAAATCGACAATAAAATTTTGTTAGCATATCTTTGTTTTCTTGTATTTAAATCGGCGATTAAAAAAAAAAATCAAGGCACTTTAAGTTGTGATATATATTCAGATGTGCCAACCCTGATGAAATGCATTAGACACTCTCACAAAATTGTCATAAGTACAAGTATACATTTAGATGTTTGAATAACAAAATATGAGTTGTATACATCCCTACACATCAACAGAAATCAACTTGCATTTGGGTTGCAGTGGACTTTAAATGGCTATTTTGATCAAATTATCTAATTCAAATTGGCAACAATTGTATTATTCTTATAGAATCATCATAAATACTTACTTGGAGGTAGCAAATCTATCATGAAAACCACTTGTGGCAGAACACACTCTCTTTGAAAAAGAATAAATGGAAAATCACATTTTTATTACTGTTGCATCAGCTGGAATTTGTTTTCAGTGCTTTCTTTTTCCTTAATGCTAGCCTCTTCCAGCCACTGAAATTTCTGACCTCGGCAGTAACACCATCATTAAAGTCAAGCTCAATGGACCTCTCGTTGAATTCGGCATGTTCAACTCAACAGAGATTATCACAGTCAGATTGGTTGGATACGACAACTCACAGGGAGCTTCCATCTGTGTTGAAAATACAACTGGTTATAATGTCTTCCGAGAATATCCTCTATCGGAGAGCATCTATTGGGAAGAAATTGAAGAGAAATATAACACAGAAAAGTACCGGTAAGCCTGTATTGCAGAAATAACATATACAACTTATATTACTTGCAATATGAATTATAAAGTATATTTATTAGTTGGTGATTTATTTTTGGGGCTTTGTGTAAATTATGATGCAAAAAATTCTGCTGGATTATCTCTAGTAGGTCCATGATTATCACGAGAAAGAGACACAGAGTGAGATTTTTTTCAAAGAAATATAATTCATAAGGGGCTAATTTCCCTTTTACACAAATTCATTTTTATTAAAAATATTTCTGGTACATATTGAGTCATTTTAAAGACTTAGTATAATTATTTATATGTATTGTAAATGTTTTTATTTCATCAATAATTTCAAAATTTGAAATTTAGAATTCAAAATACATGTAATATAATTCAAAATGCAAAATAAACCACAAAGACTTGTAATTTTTTTTTTAAAGCAGGTGTTCCCGAACAAACTCTTACAGAGTTTATTCTAATCCTTATAGGTATATTTCCAAAAACAGAGAATTTATTTTTCACCCCTTTGACTTTTACTGACTCTCTGTGCATTACCAAGGGAGAGGTGATACATTTTACCCGTATCCGGACAACTACCCCCAGGGACAACTACCCCCCGTAGTTGTCCTAGGGGGTGGTTGTCCGGGGGGTAGTTGTCCAGGGGGTAGTTGTCCGGGGGGTAGTTGTCCGGGGGGTAGTTGTCCGGGGGGTAGTTGTCCGGGGGGTAGTTGTCCTAGAGGGTGGTTGTCCTAGGGGGTAGTTGTCTGGGGGTAGTTATCCGGGGGGTACTTGTCCTAGGGGGGTAGTCGTCCTAGAGGGTGGTTGCCCTAGGGGGTAGTTGTCCTAGGGGGTAGTTGTCCTAGAGGGTGGTTATCCTAGGGGTGGTTATCCGGGGGGTAGGAGTCCTAGAACCCATTTTACCACATTTCATATCACTCATATGTGGCATATACAGTGAAACCTGTCTATAAAGACCGCTCAAGGGAGGCAGGAAAAGTGGTCTATATGAGCAGGTGGTCTTTATGTACAGGTTCCTTTAATACATGTTTCAATGAGAAACACTTGTCAAGGGAAACACAAATTGTGGTCTTCATATAGACGGGTGGTCTTTCTATACACAGCCAATCCGCAGGTCCCCTAAAAGCGCGCTATTTTATTTCCAATTCTGCCTGACTATGAATACATAATGAGCAAGAACAGCCAGGAACATCTCATTTGCAAACTATTGAATAGACTACTTATCATTCACCAATTGTCATGAGTTATACATCAAATAAAAGAAGAGGGATCAGAGATTTGTGACATGCTTTTATTGTGTCAAAATAAAAGACGAAATTGGTATAAAATGGTGTTCCTTTTATGACAAAAAATGGAAATTAAATGAAATATAAATCTGGCCAAATCTACCATAGTTTTATTGTGAGCCAGGGCAAATTTGACATGAGCGTGAAGGGCATTTTCTCTACTTTCCAAAGATTGAAATAACATTAATGTGCACTTCATGACAGGGTCACGATCCAGCAACATGTAACCAATGTACACACTTTGTCTTTAAAAAAGTCAATTCCAGCATTCTGATTGGTTACCACCACGCAAGATGTTTTCTCACAGCCAGGCAACAGCTATGCGCATGTTTGCGCAAGGATGAAGCAACAGGTTGCGCAATGTTTCATTCAACGCGCACTTGGTTACGGATGGCTCGCTTGCCAATCACAGGGCTAAGATTCTATGGTCTTGACCATGGTCTTGACAACGGATGATCTGCGGCTGAATATTGCTGGATCCTGACTCTGTCATAAATTTATGGATGATTTGAATGTAACGATGAAAAAGATGAGATTCCAGCGCTTCCATACATATGTGTCTTGATGGCGGCTCATATACTTTTTATATGTCTTTTAACAACTTGAAATCTTGTGAAAAAAGGCTTTTGTATGACTATTTCATCAGTTATTTTAAACATTTTATTTTTAAAATTCTGACTAAAACAAAATATCCCTGTGTTGGTAAACTATTCATTTATTTTTGCAGAAAGTCTAATGAGCACAGCATTAATATTTATTGAAGAGCATAACTTTAAAGATGACCATGCGATACAGCCGGCTAGGTGCAGGGAGAAAGTCCATTTCGGGCACTGGAAATAAAATGCGCGATTTTTTGCTCATTTGCATACGACCTGCGGTCTGACTGTACAGGTGCTCCCTCACAGTTTTGATTCCACATTTGTAGCCCAACAGCCTGCTGTGATATTTGCTTGCTGTCATACAGTAATCTGTACTAGCTGCATGGCTATTATATTGGCTTTATCGTGAAATAAGTCACCCCTCTTTCACTCCCCACAGCATTGGTTCATTCCCCCTCCATAGACATAACATGCAAGTGTGTGTGTACATACTGAATGAGCGGAGACTTATTCCACGATAAGGCCATTATATTAATCTTCATTCATCATGTGTTTGTGCAATGAATTTTTATACAGTGAAGTCATATTCCATGCATGCATGTGTAGAATGTAAATATGCTATCCTGGGCATCTTTTCATGAAACTGTCATTAAGTACAAATTTGCCAACATCCCCTTGAAATCTGTGTTCAATTTCAATGGGATGTTGTTGGACTTGTTGTTCTGATGGTTTTGTGAAACCCTTCCCCTCTGAAAAAATGCTCTGTTTGATTACTGTTGGGTTTGTTATTGATTTCATTCCTTAGTTGCAGTGATAATACTAGATACGTGCTGAGTTTTGAGAGCAACATTGATGAGCTTGTGACACTACAATATGAGTATACGCGGTTGCCCTCGTCATCTGATGAGGAGGTTGTATGGGCAGCTATCATCTTAGTTGCCGTCTATGTCCTGATCGGTTTTGAGGTATGTTCTAGGGCCGTATCCAGAAGACTGACTTTCTTCAATCACACTGATGAGACCCACAACAGACTGGGCCCGTTTCATCAAACTTGATATCAATAACAAGTTGCAATAACCGTTATAAACTACTGAAATCCTTGCATCTGATTGGCTGAGAGCAAATTTGTCATAGAAATGTGGCAGTTGTCACTTGTGGCAGTTGTCACTGATAACAAGTTTTGTGAAACGGGCCCTGATGTGACTGAGGTGTTAACTAGTTATCTGCTACCTAAAAGGTTTTTGTTTTTAATTTTCATGTTTCAGTTAACCGTTTTGTAATTTATTTTTTTCAAACCCCTTGAATACTTTAATAGAATGAGAGATCAGCAGAATCGTAAATGCTTGTTACATGTACATCATGCATTTCTACTACAGGACAGGAATTATTTAAGAGCTACTTTGATCACATTTTGTTCTTCAAATTGGCAACAGTAATATTTTTCTGTTAGTGCTACATGGTTCTAATAAGGTGTAATGTCTTTGAAAACAATATTCATGGTTAGAAATTTTGTTGAAAAGTTGAAAAAATTGCAAATTTTTACAAAAAAGCAATGATTTGAACATCTCAATGTGTTGCTAATATAAGGATTTTAAAGCTTGTTCTCATTTTTAAATTCCTGGCATCAAATGCAATATGGTCATGCAACAAAAATGGACATAGTGTGTGCAGAAATTTGTCTACTCATGCATCTTGTATATTTTTTAGAGCTCTGAATCAAACCACAAAATGTGGTCAATTGTCTTGAAAGGGTTGAGAGTTTATTGGTTATGTTTGCAAGTGGTATGATGATGATTTCTGTCAATTTATTGAGATAATAATAATAATAAATGTAACTTTATGGCACCAAATCTACTCTGTGGAGTGCTCAATGCGCATGTAGAAAAGAATTAAAACAGAAATGTTTTTATATCATTTTTAAAAGAATCAGATGTTATACGCTTTTTGATGTCTTCACGAAGGCTATTCCATAATTTAGGACATGCGTGGGCAAATGATCTTTCCCCCAAGATTTTGCCACTTTAGGGATCACAAGAGAACTGGAAGTGGATGAGCGTAAAGATCTATATATGGAATTCACATGTGTGAGCATCCAATCGTGAACATCAACCATGCATGATCCAAGGCGATGAACAGCCCTTTCTGCAGCAGATTGATCTGAATTAAAGGAAATCATAAGTTGAATATCGTCTGCATAAATATGGATGCCATGTTGTAACAGAACTTGTCGCAATCCAATTAAATAAATTGAAAAAAGAGTTGGCCCACCCACAGAAACCTATGGTACTCCACAAGAGAGAGGCAAAGCAACTGATTTGCAACCATTTATACAAACGATCTGAGAGTGGTATGAGCGATAGGACTCGAACCATTTGTATGCCTCACCCTTGACACCAAATGAACTAAGTGTGTTCAAAAGAATAGTATGATTGATAGTGTCAAAGGCGGAGGACAAGTCTAGCAGCAGGAAAGCAGTTGAGTTCCCTCTAGGATGTGGTTGGACACAGTCACAAGCAGTGTTTCCCCCATATGATGGGATCTGTAAGCCAATTGGAAAGGGTCGAACAAATCATTGGCCAGGAAATAATCTGTAAGACGAGAAAACACAACCCTTTCACAAATTTTGCACCAAAAAGACAAAGTTTGAAACTGGTCGATGATTTGGGAGGGAATTTCAGTCCAGAGAAGGTTTCTTCAACAACGGAGTAACATAAGCAGTTTTCAGTAAAGAAGGAAAATGTGCCTGCTCTAAACTAAAATTAACCAAGTAAGAGAGGATGGGAGCGAATGTGCAAGAACAATCCTTTAATAATTTAGTGGGAACAGGGTCTAATTGACATGACTTGGGGGGAAATTTACGTAAGAGTGACATAATCTCATCAGGGTTAGTAGGTTGTATTGCTTCTAAGGAAGAGGAAGTGAGGGGATGAAGTGGTGTTTCGTCAGGAGATAAGCTGTCATAAATGGTCTTGACTTTCGCCTGAAAGAAGTGGATGAATGTAGAGGCCTTTTGCTGGCTGGCTGTGTGGGTTGGAAGAGGTGATGATTGCTGATGGTTTAGTAGTCGGTTAGCCACCAAGAAGAGCTTTTTGGAATCATCTCGGCAGTCTTCAACAAGACCCACAAGATATGAGCGCTTCGACCTTTTCACAAGGGAATTGACAAGATCATGCTGGACACAGAAAAGGTCTGTCAATCTGAAGTCTGCCGTTGGACCGCCATTTCCTCTCGAGCCTTCTTCGTATCCTTTTCTTGGTACAGATGTCAACGTTGTACCATGGACTGTCCATATGATTCCGAACTTATCTTGTCCTTGGAGGAACATGAATATCGCAAACTTTCCCAAGTTCTGAACTGTAGTGATGAACAGCGGAGTCGGCACTTTCTGTCACGGGGGCAATAATGTTACAGTCAGCAACGTTTGAGCGAGAGTATTCTTGTCAGTGTCTTTGATGTTACGACAGACATTGATTGCCTTTGATTAGGCAACTAGATATTGGCACTATATAAATACCCTGATTAATTGATTGATTGATAGTTATTATGTAGACTGGGTCCGACGAGGCTTGGCAAAGTTGAGTTTCCATATAATGGTAGAGTGGTCTGAGATGCCAGGTATGACCTGGGGTTTCGAACACAGGGCTCGGTCATCAGAGTTCCGCATCATGACGACATCGAGGATGTGACCCTCGTCATGAAAAGGAGATTTGACAAGCTGGGAAATGGCGTAACTACTAATAAGATCATTAAACTTTTTGAGTGTTAGGTGAAGAGCTATTGTCCAGGTGAATGTTCAAGTCGCTGGTAATTACCAAAGGTGGAGTTCTGTATATTCTGCAATCTAAAAAGTCTGAGAATTCTTCCAGAAATCTGGAGCAACTTTGTACCACCAGGCGGCCTGTAGATCACCGAGATGTCCATACAGATGTAGTCATTGGAGATAGATGCAGACATACATTCAAAACTGTCATATTTTTTGGGTGAATTGGTGACAACCCGGAGACTGTCTTTATGAAGGAAAGCCACCCCACCAACACGCCCAGAGACTCTAGGACAATGTTTGAAAATGTAGGAACTAGGGCAAAGATCAGCCACGACTGCCTCATCATCGGAGGACAGTCATGTCTCGCAAACACAAACAAAAACAAAATCTATAAACTTGTGGTCAACTTCAATGTCTTGAAATGCAGTTGATTTATTGCGAAGAGAACGGGAGTTAAGGTGTTCCATGAAAACGATCACGCTCTCCCCTCACGCTCTCCCCTCACGCTCTCCCCTCACGTTCTCCCCTCAATGTGTCCTCTGTCTTCCACACGTTCTACTGATCCCAAGAGACACCAGCAGATCCCATATAAAGGGGTTTTCCTTGTGCTATTTTCCAGAGGAATGACCATCCCAAACATTAAGGGCATGAAGAGTTTCACTATCATAGCTATAATTAGTAGTCAAAGAATCATCATCAGAATAGGTTGGTCCTTGAGATGAAGGGCCAGGTTTGGGGCTGATGTCTCCCCAGATCAGCTGTAGAATGCGGAATCTTGTCACAGAATGTGCATATCATTGAATGGGAGTACCAGTGTACTTGTACTTTCCCTTATGTCATAAAGCTGTATTACAGTGTAATGTACAAGTGCAGTGCATGAATCAGTAGTGTAATAATAAGAACACACAATAGATACAAACTATAAAGGCAATTAGGCTCCCCACCTTCATTGTGTAAACTCGCACAACCGTGCAGGCTGTGCTGCATGTGAAGCAAAGATATACCAGGCAAGTGAATATGGCTACTTACTACACAAGTGAAGCAGCGGAAATTCCAAACCTCGAAATGTAAAATATATGAAAAATACAACAAGAAATTTGTCCAGAACAGTCCAGTAGCCTCCTGAAGACATCAAAATTCAGATGATATATGTACAATAAATGAACATTATTAAAACAAGCAAAATGTAGTAAAGTGCACAGCTCTGTGTGCGCGCAACCCTAAAAAAAGGGGGGGGAAAAAGAAAAAAGATGTGAGCATTATCGACCCCGGTTTAGTAAATTGGTACCTGAAAGGAAGTTATTCCTTGAGTGCTTTCAGTGCCTCAGGGCAGCTAGATTATGATAATAGGGCGTTTTCGTTCAGCAATCTAAGCGGGATTGTAGGACGGAGATTAACAATTGCACATGACAAAGGACTCCTGTCTTAAAGTCTTTCTGGAAAAATTGAAGAACCGGAACAGTAGTTTCGTCCTAGATTCAGAGCGAAAGATGCATTTGCAATTTGCCTTGTGCTCTTGATCTAGCACGGTATTGCTGGTCCAGTTCTTTCATTTTCGAAAAAGAATGCCTAGGCGTCCTTTGTCATATGCAAGTGGTAATCTCCGTCCTCAAATCCTGCGTAGGTTGCTGAACAAAAACTCCTAAAAGACAATATCTGTAAAGCACACATAACCATCTTGAGAGAGGCTCACGGTGCCTACAAAATGATTTCAAATATTGTTATTACAAAGGAAGTCAACATTTGTGAAGTCATTAGAAAAGAAGGTAAACTTTGTACAAGGAAAATTGATTGTAGGTGAGTCTTGAGCATCTCCTGGGATGGATATGTGCACAATATAAATGTAGCTGTTCATTATAATTATTATGATGATTGTTATTATTGTTTACAGCTAGTCCATAGGACCACGGCAGCCATGTTAGGATCATTTGCTACGCTGGCTGTCTTGACCAGCTTCAATGAGCGTCCACCTCTAGAGAAGGTGATGGAATGGTTAGACTATGATGTTCTAGCTCTCCTATGGGGAATGGTAAGGAGGGAAAAGTCACCAACGCTTGTTCAGTTCTTTATGTTTGGTGTTCTGTGCTGGTGTCCTGTATTCAAAAAATCAGCTTTGAGTATTACTTCTGTAAAGAGATATTACAGGTTAGAATACCTAAATTGCACTCTGAAGAGAGATAAAAGTGACTGGTAGGAAGGAGACTAGAAGGAGACTAGCAAATACAATAAAATTTGGTGTGTGTAAAAAACTTCACATAACTTTTAGTATTATAGTGCTATCACAGGCTACTCTGCATTTGTTTTGTTTTATGAATTAGGTTGAATTATAATTGTATCCCCCGGCAGTATGCCGGAGGATACTTTGGATTCAGCAGCGTTTCGCCGCCGCCGCCGCCGCGTCACATTCTTGTGTGCGCTCTAGCGGTCACATTTCTCGACGAATTTTTTTCAGACTTCCTGTGGACGTGTATCTTGGTAAAATCTGGACCCCTATAGTTTCTGGTGATGCTGCCCCCAGTGTTCCGTCTTTTATAGGGTAAAAGGCCATATTTTTGGGGATAGTTTGTGTGCGCTCTAGCGGTCACATTTCTCAACGGATTTTGTTCAAATTGTGTATGAAGGTGTCTCTTGGTAAAATCTGGAACCCTATAGATTTTGGTGATGCTGCCCCCAGTGTTCCGTCTTTTATAGGGTCAAAGGTCATATTTTGATAGATGTCTTGTGTGTACTCTTGTGTGCGCTTTGGCGGTCACATTTCTCAACGGATTTCGTTCAAATTTTGCATGAAGGTGTCTCTTGGTGTAATTTAAAAACCTATAGTGTTTGGTGATGCTGCCACCAGTGTTCCGTCTTTTATAGGGTCAAAGGTCATACTTCAGAGCATGGCGTGAGTGCACTCTGCAGGCCACATTTCTCAACGGATTTTGTTCAAATTTTGTATGGAGATGTATCTTGCTATAATCTACACATGTTTAATTTTTGGTGATGCTGCCCTCATTGTTCCGTCCTTTATAGGGTCAAAGGTCATTTTTCCATTTCTTGCACTCTTACTTCTGCATTTCTTGACGGATTTCGTTCAAATTTTGCATGAAGGTGTCCCTTGGTGTAATCTAAAAATCTGTACTTTTTGGTGATGCTGCCACCAGTGTCCCGTCTTTTATAGGGTCAAAGGTCATACTTCAAGGGATGGCGTGAGTTCACTCTGCAGGCCACATTTCTTGATGGATTTCTTTCAAATTTTGTATGGAGATGTATCTTGGTATAATCTACACATCTTTACTGTTTGGTGATGCTGCCCTCATTGTTCCGTCCTTTATAGGGTCAAAGGTCATTTTTCCATTTCTTGCACTCTTACTTCTGCATTTCTCGACGGATTTCGTTCAAATTTTGCATGAAGGTGTCCCTTGGTGTAATCTAAAAATCTGTACTTTTTGGTGATGCTGCCACCAGTGTCCCGTCTTTTATAGGGTCAAAGGTCATACTTCAAGGGATGGCGTGAGTTCACTCTGCAGGCCACATTTCTTGATGGATTTCTTTCAAATTTTGTATGGAGATGTATCTTGGTATAATCTACACATCTTTACTGTTTGGTGATGCTGCCCTCATTGTTCCGTCCTTTATAGGATCAAAGCTCATTTGTCCCTTTTGTGCACTCTTACTTCTGCATTTCTTGACGGATTTCATTCAAATTTTGTATGGAGATGTATCTTGGTATAATGTACACATATTTAATTTTTGGTGATGCTGCCCTCATTGTTCCGTCCTTTATAGGGTCAAAGGTCATATTTCAGGGAATGGCGTGAGTGCACTCTGCAGGCCACATTTCTTGATGGATTTCTTTCAAATTCTGTATGGAGATGTATCTTGGTATAATCTACACATCTTTACTGTTTGGTGATGCTGCCCTCATTGTTCCGTCCTTTATAGGGTCAAAGCTCATTTGTCCCTTTTGTGCACTCTTACTTCTGCATTTCTTGACGGATTTCATTCAAATTTTGTATGGAGATGTATCTTGGTATAATCTACACATATTTAATTTTTGGTGATGCTGCCCTCATTGTTCCGTCCTTTATAGGGTCAAAGGTCATTTTTCCATTTCTTGCACTCTTCTGCATTTCTTGACGGATTTCGTTCAAATTTTGCATGAAGGTGTCTCTTGGTGTAATCTAAAAACCTATAGTTTTTGGTGATGCTGCCACCAGTGTTCCGTCTTTTATAGGGTCAAAGGTCATACTTCAGGGCATGGCGTGAGTGCACTCTGCAGGCCACATTTCTTGATGGATTTCTTTCAAATTTTGTATGGAGATGTATCTTGGTATATCTCTCAACACATTTCTTTCAAATTTTATATGAAGATGTGTCTTAGTGAAACCTACACATCTAATTTCTACACCATCCTTTTGTTTGAGGGAGGGGATGGGGGAGGGTCTTTGTCCCTCCTTCAAATCGCTGCCAGTGCCGGGGGATACATTTAGCATTGCGCGGCCCCAGCAATGCACATTTCTAGTTTTAAATACATTTCCATAATAAATTTGCTTTAAATATACCGTAGAAACACATGGCAGCATAAAATAATCTGTTTTATAAACATAAGGGCCTTGTAACATAAAGCTTAAAATTGATCTTACAATTGATTGTACATTGTAGTCAATGGGATTGATCGTAAAAATCAATCGTACGATCAATCCCATTGACTACAATGTACAAAGCTTTATGTACATGGCCAAGATTTGAGGAAAGTAACATTTTTGAAATTGTCATGAATCTGTTTGATTGCAAATGCTCACTTGGGAATAAAAAATATTGACCTAGAGAGAGAAAAATTATGTATACCTCATTCTTTGCTCTGTACAGATGACCATTGTAGCCATCTTTTCAGAGACAGGCTTCTTCGACTACTGTGCGCTACTATCCTACAAGTGGGCTAAAGGGAAGATCTGGACGCTGGTCACAATTCTTTGTTTCTTCTCAGGGATTGTTTCTGCCTTCCTCGACAACGTCACAACCATTCTGCTGATGACTCCAGTCACCATCAGGTAAAAATATCATACATGGTTGGGGTTGTTGGCATAGTTACAGAGGGGGCAGGGGCATGTGTTCCCCATTTGAATGGTTAGGGAGTGAGGGAGAGAGAAAAGGATAGGGAGAGGGGGAAAGGAAAGTGAAAAAAAAGAGATAACATGACCCCTCTTAACCCTAAACCCCAACCCTAATTGAAGGCCTTGGAAGTTCACCTTTCATCCAACTTGTAAAACGATCCTCCCCAACCACTGCCAGGAGCAATTGCCACCTTATTGACTGGACCCATGCTACATGTATGCCACAGGCCGGTATATTCACTCCTTAAAATATTTAACCACTAGTTTTCAGAAATCTGTGGGAAAAGGATACCTTTTTAGACCATCTGCATTTATTTTGTTGACAGCGAAAATGCGATGATTTAGAATTGATGATAATTGTATGATATGCTGAGCGATGTAAAAAATAAGGTGTATTTCAGAATACAAAAGAAATCTGAGTCAAAATTTTAATAACGATGTCATGAATATCCTTGAAAATGCTGGGGAAAGAAAGAAAGAGAAGGAGAGAGAGAGAACAAAAGTGTTTCTTGCAATCTATATTTTCAGTGATTTGGATTAATTAGGGTGTTTAATTGCCTGAAAAATGTTGTTTTTTCCAAAATTGAAACCTTCAACAGTCCTGTGTTATCCTTTAATGCTAGTGCATAATAATCTTTTTTTATGTGGTATTTGTCTCTGTTGTATTTCCTACAATTTACATAGAGGTTTTTAGGTTTATTACTTCTTATTTTGTTTTGCTTGCAACCTGTTTCACTATTGTATTTTTCTAAAAATTCCACAGAAGTATACAGGGTTATTAATTCTCTTATTGTATTGTTTCAGCCTGTTTCTGTGTTGTATTCTTTAACAAATTCCACAATAGTATAGAGGGTTATTACATCTCTTATTGTATTGCTTGCAGCCTGTTTTTATGTTGTATTTGTAAAAAGATTTCACAGAAGTGTAGAGGGTTATTACGTCTCTTATTGTATTGTTTCAGCCTGTTTCTGTGTTGTATTCTTTAAAAAATTCAACATAAGTGTAAGGGTTATTACATTACATATTGTATTGCTTGCAGCCTGTTTTTGTGTTGCACTCTTTAAAAAATTCCACAGAAATGTAGAGGATTATTACTCTGACTCTTTGTGTTTTTATTAGAAGGCTCTTTCTCCATTTTATTTTCTACAAAATTTCACAGAAGTGTAAGGGTTATTCTGTCTCTTTTTGTTTTGCCTTCAGCCTGTGTGAGGTACTGAACATAGATCCCAGGCATGTGTTAATAGCTGAGGTTATCTTCTCTAACATCGGAGGGACGGCTACAGCCATTGGAGATCCTCCAAACGTCATCATTGTTGCCAACTCAGACATTGAAGCTGCAGTGAGTATTGCCTCTTAATCTACCAGTCGATGGTCTATTTTGCATATTTCATCTGGTTTTAATTTCATTTGCAAGACATTTTCAAAAGAGAAGACCATTTGCTTTCATTCTGTTTCTGCATTTTGAATTCACTAGGAATTTTGTTTTGCTGAACACATGTCTGACCATATATTATTTGCTTGTAAACATCATGTACTGTAAAACCATGAGAAGTTTAGTGTTTTAGTGTTTAATTGTGAAAATATACTGGTATTAAAAAGAATTATATTTCATTTATGTGCATCTTTTGAGTAATTACAATATGTTTACATTAGGTTAATTGAGTGTGAGAGATAATACAATAATCTTGCAGGTTAAATGTTTTGACTTTTTTCAATTGGCATAATATTGTGCATGTTGAGCTCAACATACTATAGTAGAAACATGTTTACTCGTTCATATCATCATGACGTTTTTGTTTGTATGCATCACTGATTTGATTCAATTTGACAGCAAAAGAGATATCCATATATATTGGTGAGTACAATCTGAACCTCTTGCATCCAGTGAACCCTTCTGTCATAGCATTAAGCTTTTCCTTCCTGTGCTATGGATTTTTTGTGGCTTGGTTCAGAACTAATCACCTGTTTTTCCTGTATCAATGTAGTATTGCACTCTGGCAATGTTGATCTAACCTAGTAGCGCATGCTGGTGGTTATTATCTAACCTTCATCTTTAAAGTGTACCAATCAGCTAAACAAATAATTTGTGTACAGCTAGAATGTACAATATCAACCTTAAAACACTTCCCGTGACCTTCAATGAGTTTAACGGTTTGGGTTCCGGCGTGGGCCATTATTCTATGCGAGCGCTGTTTTGTTTATTGCGAGTGTATTTCAACTTGCAATATCTCTTTATAGAATCAACATTTGAAGCTCACATTTTGGATATACTGTAGAGACAAGGAACCCCTAATATGCAGAGCAAAATATTTTTTGGGTGATTGGTACACTTTAACCCGTTGACTACTAAATTATCTAATTCCTATAGGTTTTATACAGGGGCCACCCGGTTCCCGTAAGCAATGGGTTAATACAATACTACATGCAGTATCCAAATATTCACAGGTTTGAGAGGGCTGGGCCCTGTTTCATAAAACTTGTTGTCAATAACAAGTTACTTTAATTGTTATAAGCTACTGAAATCATTGAATTTGAATGGCTTAGAGCAAATTTATCATAGACCAGTAACAGTTGCTGTTATTGATGATAAGTTTTGTGAAACAGGGCCCTGGTTTGACTCTGTGGTACCCAAGGTGATGTGACTATGACTATTTTCAAGAGGGGCACAGCCCTGAAAGAATGTCCTCTAGGGCACCATAGTTTAACCACAGACTCGGAGAGAGGCACTATTTATTTGGTTTATATCCATCGTCTTTAAACTAGAGTCCCGATCTACTGAAGATCATCGGCAGTGCTGTAAGGTGCAGCACACACAAACAGTTTTGAAGAAGGGATGAATTTGCGCAAATATCAAATGCGCAATGATGACATCATCGCACGCCGGTGTCAAAACAATAGATACTGGCAAATTCATTTCGGGGAAAAGGGTTTCTTTGCAAGGTCCGCAAGGTGGAGTTATCTTCCATGAATGTGCATGTGTGTGCATTTGTGTGCATTTGTGTCTCAACTAGTCTACTCCAAAATCACATTTTCTAGTGCAATTTAGCTCAGTGGCGTAATGAGCCAAAATTTTTGAGGGGGCTGAACATATAGGCATGCAGGGCACAATTTCTTAATACTTGCAAGCGAGCGAAGCTAGCAAGCAAAATAAAGAAGACTTTATGAAAATGTGATTTTGTCATAGATCTAGACCTATATCTGGCTGGTAATTCATTTTTTTTAAACCCCCCCCCCCCCACCAATGTGCCTGTGATTTTGCTCTTTAAAGGAAATGTTGAGTTCTGGGAAAGGTGAAAAATGATTTGTGAACATTCTTTTCCTTTTATGTCAGTTTGGAAGAATATCATAGTAGATATGTCCCCTAAAAAGGATTTTTCCTCAAATGCCCTCATAATTATTTTAAATATGACGGGAAATAACTGAAATGTTCGGGCTGAACACTCATCCACATTATGTGTGCAGTCCCAATATAGCCATTTCTGTGTGCATTGCATGTGCTTTTCAACGAAAATGAGTCAATATCTAATCATTTTTGATGATTTCAGAACCTCACAATACACAATCATACATAATCAACCTTTCCCAATTGCTTTAAGACTGTTTCTTGTGCAGTGTAATCGCATGACCAGAGCTCAGCGTTATCTTTAAAGCTTCAATGTCTCTTCATATTACATGTATTTTTATTTGAAGCTGATTTGGGGGATATACCGTGTACCTGCATGAAACCCCAAATATTCAGAGCAAAATGTTTTTTGGTGAATGTTCCTCTTTGATGTTTCCTTACTGATGCTGCTTGTTTATCTTATAGCCATGTGACATTCAAACTTAAAGCTCATACATAATATGCCACTACAAACCGCCTATGAAAAAGAACGTGGGGGATTTTTAGCATACTGCGCTTCACATTCCTGTGTCTTATAACACACAGGTATTAAAGTGTGAGTATGTGTAGGACCTTGGGAGTGTTTCATTGAGCATTTTGTCAGTGATTTTTACTGACAAATTTGCTCTCAGCCAATCAGATGCAAGGATTTCACTAGCTTATAACAGATGTCAGTAAAAGTCACTGACAAAACGCTCCCCTGTGTTTAGTCATTCCTCACCACTTGCCATTCATTTAATAGGCATAAAACCACCATGGTGATTTACAGTGCCATATGTGAACAAGCCTTTACAATGCAGTTGGTGGTTTTAACTGCCCAAATCCTTCTTCTTTATCTTGACATCAAAAATAGGTTGACAAATTTTGAAGTGAGGTTGTGGGGTATTATTAAACTGCATGTATCAAGTTGTAACTTGAAAAGAGAAAACATGACTGAGAAATTTTCTCATGAAATCTTAGTTGATAACGTTCGTAAAATAAGCCAGTTCGTAATTACAATTTGCGCATCATGTGCAGATAAATTTGATTCGTACCGAGTACAATAGATCTTTTTACGCTTTCATAGTGTGCGCACCAGAATTATTTTAATATGTGGTAAACAGGTAGCACGTCCACGAAAGCGAATACTTGTGCACATATACGAATTGGGGTCATTTCAGGGTCATTTGTAAGATGTACTCATTACGAACAGGCTTATTTGATTGTGCTGCATTGGTCTAGGTATACATGGCTCAGGGAATCAGTGTATTTCAAGTTTTAATTTGCTGTCTTTTTTTTTTTTTTCTCTCTTTCTCTAATTAGTGTTTCAAAGTTGTCCATGCACACACCATATTTGTACGTCATTGTTTGAACCTATTTAATGGCTATCATGAGGAATGCATGAAGTTTTGTTTGAATTAAAAAATTAAGTTTCAGAGAGGGCTATTTGATGAATGAATTTAGCTTTGTGCATTTCATGCATAATCCATCATAAAGCAAGAAATAGTACATGCTTTTGAAAATCTTTTGAAAATGGATTAAGTTTTAATTGAAAATGAAATTGCGAGAACTGAAAGCAAAAGAATGAGTCTTTGTAATGGCATGATTTCATATCGATAGTAGACAGATCAAGAGCCTCTGTTATTTGGTTTCTTATTCAGTTTTCCCTTTAATATGAAACTTGTATTTATAAAATAAGTCAAATATGAAGTTGGATACTTACGTAAAACACTTTTGGTTAAAATCATTTGTTCACTTCCATAGCAAAACATCTCGTTTGCATCAAGTTTTCGTAATTTCTTTTGAAGAAATACTTGTAGAGTATTAAAACTAGAAGGAGAAATCAAAGACTGATATATTTTACTATTTTAGAAGACTGCGTGAACGAATGAATGAAATCACAAATAAACAAGATTAGAAACCAATATTACTATACATTGTTCTTCTTGTACATCAACTGTAAACTAATTTATTTTGTATTTGCGGTATACATGCTGCAATCCCCTCTTTTCCGGCCTGCATGTGGTACTTACTTGCTCCTTTGGATGTTGCCAGTGCCTAGTTCATAAAAATGCTGTGCTTTAAATCATTAGCTGCATGGAAAACCTGGAACATTGTACGTTCAAAGAGTTTCGTTACAAAATGCCTTTGATTTTACGGTCAGTGGAGTCCATAAATCTTCCAAGTTGGGGCATCATGCGTAAATCCTCCAAGGCTCCTCCTTCTCATTGTGCAGCTGCTCGTATCCATTGATTTATCTACGCGCATCAATTACGTCATGAACAGGCACTGGATATAGTGCATTATGCTCCGACACAGGAGTGGCGTTTTGCCCCCAAACAGTGTTTTTGACCCAAAATAAAATTAGTTTTAAAGCGATTTCCTGAAAACTGATTATGGATCCATATAAAGCTATCTTTCTTTGATCTTTCGATACGTTTGCTTTTAATAAAAGTTTTGAATTTACTGCAATAAATCATATATACCTACCTATTATGCCTGTAGTCTTGACTACGGGACCCCTTCGAGAATTTAACACACATGAGTCACAATATTGTGCGCACCCCCCGTAATCCTATTGTCCCCTTCGCCACTCACGCGCGTCAACACGCTACGGCCATCTTCCTCTTTCTTGCTCGCCCCCGACGAGATAGGACGTATAGTCACAGCGCTCCTGAAATCAGGTCGTATAGTATCTTTTAGGTGCGCTTTTTCGCACATTTAAAGCACTTTTAGGTACCTATATTCGCTTAGATTATAGTACTTTGTGTTTTAGTAGTCACTCTTGCCGATTGCAAGGGATTTTTGTTTCCCTTTCTTGGCATTTATTTTTCTCTTTCACGGTCAGCCCCACGTAGATATTTCTGTGTGTTTGCGGGTGTTTCCGTTTGTCACCGAGCCTTTGGGTTCGGTGTTTGTTCTTACGGTTTTTTGGCTGTGAAAATTCTTTTGTGCGTATCTCCCAAATAAAATTTACCCTTATTTTACTGCATTCAGTTGAAGTATTTCTTATTTTGAAAAGTATACTTTATTGTCTGTTTTATTGCAGTGGTATGGATTCGGAAGAAGAAGCAGCTAGGTCAAGGAGACCTGCTTCTTCCGAAGAGTCGTCTAGCAAGACGACTCGGCCTTCCAGAACTCTCCCGAGTACTTCGGTACATGGGGGAGGGAGGAGGGCTAAGGGTAAGTTGGCCTAGTGGTGTTTCCTTGCAGAGTTTGCCAGTCTCGTAGCTTGCGGCTTCGGGACGGGTGGCGTTAACTGAGTCGGGATTGTCAACTCCGAAGCCCGTGGTTTCGGGGTGGGTGGCGTCAGATTCTAGTGGTTTGGATATCTAACGATTCCAATCCCCCGGTCGCTGAGACCAGAGGGGGGGAGGCGGTTGTTTCCCGTACGGTAGCGTTCACTCGCTCTGATCCGTTAGGGGAGATGCGCCCCACTACTGCAGGGCAACCCACGGGCTTAGTCCATGTTGGTCTGGGTTCTCAAACCCTAGCCCCCGGCAAACGCCATATGGGGGAACGAGTACTTCCTGGGCTGTCTACATTGCCAGCTAATGGGAATGCTCGAGCTAACAATTATGGACGCTCTTCGGAGCAACAGGTGTTTTCACCTGAGTGCGTGACTACTAGTGCTCCCCTATTGCCGCTTTCTAGCGGTCCAATAGCGGGTTCACACGCCTTTAGTAGTCATCGGGCACATACCGAGTCATCTCGGTCTGCCCCCGCACTGGGAGCTTTTAGCTCCCAACCCATGGCTACTGCATCTTCTTGCTTAGCCAATATGGGTGATTTGGGCGATTCTCTAGGCTTACGCCATGAGCGCTCCAATCCCTTTATGGGAAGTGAACGTCCCTCCGCGGAGGGATCGGTTCGTGTTTCCGAAGCGGCTTCGGAGATCCGAACGAATCCGATTAAGCGTTCTAAGAAAAGGGTTTCGGCTACGACTCTTGTCGAGCCAGCCAAGAAAAAGGCCAAGAAGAAGGCAAAAAGTGGCAAGGCTTTGCCGGCCTCTTGCCCGTCTGGCCTGGCTAACCCAGCTAGCTCCTCTCAAGCTGACATGTTCAGCATGATGCGGGCTTTTGCTCAGAATCAGGGTTGGTCCTTTGTACCGGCTACTTCAACCCTGACTTCTGTCCCTATTCAGGGGTCTGACTTTGAGACTAATCAGCCTTTTGTGTTTGATTCGTCTTTGTCTGAGTCGGTTTCGCATGTGCCTCCTATTCCCGCGGCCCTTGGGGCGCCGCCGGGCGAGGAGACTTTCGTTGAACCATGCGGGGCTCTGCCTGCTGAGTCCTTTGTTGGCGTTCCTTTGCTGGGTCATCCCGGTCCGCCCTTGCACTGGGCGCCTTGGCGCCCGGCCCATGGCTGTTGCATCTTCTTGCTCAGCAGATATGGGTAATTGGTGCGCGTCTTTGGGTTCAATACCCTCAGCGCACTTCTCCCATAAAGGGAGGTGAGCGTCCCTCAGCGGAGGGTTCGGTTCGTGTTCCCGAAGGGCTTCGGGGATCCGAACGAAACCGAATAAACGCTCTGAAAAGCGGGTTTCGTCTTAGGCTCTTTTTGGGCCAATCGGAAGCCTAGGGAAGGGGCTAAAAGAGGCAAGGCTTTGCCTGCCTCTTGCCCATTGGGTTTAGCTAACCCTCCGGTCTCTCAATCTGAGATGTTCGGTGTGAGATGGGCTTTGCCCAGACTCAGGGTTGGTCCCTTGTACCAGGCATCACATCCCCTGCTTTTGTCCCTCTTTTGGGTCGGACATCGAGACTAATTAGCCTTTTATGGTTTATTCTTCTTTGTCTGTGTTGGGATCACATGCGCCTCCTATTCTCGCAGCCTCGGGGCTCCGTCGGGTGAGGAGGCTTATGGCGGTTCATGCGTGAATCCGACTGTTTCGGCCTTTGTTCGTGATCCTTTGTCTTGATCATTTCAGGCGGAACCAGTTTGGGAAGCAGCCTCTCAAGCTTCGGTTTCCGAATCGCTGGGGCAGGCAGAGCCTTAGTCGCTCTCCCTTTGTGGGGTAGAAGCGATTGCTTTGTTCTAAACTTTCCCTGACTTTCAGTCAGCCCGCGCGCAGGGTTCGACTTTGCTTGGGTTCAGGCAGCGGGATTCCTCCGAGGGTATTTCTCTTGCGGAGGATTTCAAGCTGGATTATGGACGCATTGAAGCGGCGCTTCTTTTAAGCGTCATGTTTGGTTTGCAGTGGTCATAGTTTTCCACTGCAGCTGCCTCGGTCATGTACCGTCGGCTTACGGCCCTTTGGGTTAAGGAGTCGGACATCGCACTGCTTCTCTCGGATGTTCCGTCTCGGGTCCTTTGCTTTTGGCGATGCGCGATAACAGGTCTCTGTCTTGTTTACATGCTCATCCTAAGTCGATGCGAGCCTCTGTCCGCGTCTTGGTTGGTGGCTGTCTTCGTTCCTTTCTCCCCGCTTGGGAGGCCATCTCCGGGGAAGCTTTTGTTCTCTTTGACGGACGAGACGGATTCTTCATAGATCTGTCCGCCCCGCTCCCCGGAGGGGCTATAGGAACTCGGTCACCTCACAGGCCCTAGCTCGTTCTCGTGCCTCATCAGAGATTGAATCTCTGTTGAATAAGTGGGCTATAGAAAGGGTAAGAGACTGGCTGTCTTTTTCCCTTTCTCCGACTTTTGTTATTCCCAAGCGCTCGGGAAAACTTCAGTACATTTTCGGATGGAGACTCTCGCCTCCATTCTCCTGTTGATCAAGAGGAAGGACTACGCGGTCTTGATAGTTTTCGAAGATGCGTATTTCCACTTTCCCATTCATCGTGCTTCGCGCGATCTTCTGGGGTTTTTCCTTCCTCTCAGAGACTTATCGCTTTCGCACTCTTCCCTTCGGGCTGCGCCCAGTCCCTCGGGTTCTTACTCAGGTTGTAGCCGTGCTGGCAGCCTCTCTGAGGCGACGCGGCCTTCGGCTATTTTTGCTACCTGGACGATTGGCTTCTCCTTGCGGAGTCGCGCGATCGTTTGTTGGACGAGACTCGTTTGCTTGTCTCTCTTACTCAAGACTTAGGTTTCCTAATAAATTGGGAAAAGTCAGTTAGTTCCCACTCGCAGCCCAGTTTTTCTGGGGGCGGTGTTAGACATACGGAATCAGTTGGCTCGGCCCAGTCGAGACAGGATTCTCACCATTGTCTCTGCGGCTCGCAAGCTCTTGCTGGCCAGAAGAGTCACGGCCAGACAGTGGCTTCAGTTTCTAGGTTATCTAGCCAGTCTAGTCGATGTTCTAGAGGACTGCCGGCTCCTCATGAGACCCTTTCAGAGACATCTCCTCAGGTTCTTCAAGCCGGGAAAAGACTCTTTTGGTCTGGATTCCAATACCAGTAAGGATCAAGTCTCTTCTCTCTTGTTGGACGAGCGAGGTGTTTCTCGCGCAAGGCAGGTCCTTCACTGCCCCTCTCCCGTCGATATCGGTTTCGACGGACGCCTCTCGGTTGGGGTGGGGAGGACACTGCAACGGCAGCACGGTTGCGGGGGGATTGGTCTCATCTTGGGACTCTTCCTCATATCAATGTCCTGGAGTTTATGGCAGTTCTGTTGACCTTGCTCCATTTCAGAAGTCGACTTCTCAGTCGTTCGGTTCTGATTCTCACGGACAATGTTACTGTGGCGGCATATATCAATCGGCAGGGAGGCACTCGTTCGGTTGCTCTGAATGCCCTAGCAGCTCAGCTGTGGAGGTGGTGTCGTCGCATGGCAATCACACCCGTGGCCTCTTTCATCCCCGGTCGGGAAAACCTCATTGCGGATTTTCTGTCTCGGGGCAGGTATCTTCCATCGGAATGGACGCTCCATCCGGAGGTATTTTGCCGCATTCGCAGTCGCCTAGGTCCACTGGAAGTGGATCTATTTGCGTCGGTGCTAAATCACCAGCTGCCGAAGTATTGCTCCCGTGTTCGCGATCAGGGAGCATGGGCTCTCGATGCTTTCTCCCTCAGCTGGGAGAACCTTCAGGGATTCGCCTTTCCTCCCTTCCAACTGATTCGGGCGCGGGTGCTTGTAATAGCTCCCTTTTGGCCCCGGAGGAATTGGTTTCCAGAACTTACGAGCCTCCTAAGGGCTCAACCGTTCGTTCTCCCGTTAAGAGCGGATCTGGTGTTGCAGCCCCTATCGGGGATTCTTCACCACAGTCCGGAGTCTCTTCATTTGACTGCTTGGCCCCTGTCAGGGAATCTGCAAGACAGTCGGGTCTCTCTGATAGAGCCGCGGACTTTTTAATGTCCAGTCGTAGGGTTTCTACTAGGGAAATTTACAATTCCCGTCTCTCGGCCTTTTTCCTTTGGTGCAAAGAGAGAAATCAAACCCCTTCTAAGGCTCCTATTGGTTCAATTGCGGATTTCTTAATCTCGTTATTTGGCAAAGGGAGATCTATCTCTACTATCCGAGGCTACCGGGTTCCTCAGATGGTTCGGGGATTTCCAATTCCCCGCTACTAAGTGGTTTGATTCGTTCGTTCTTTCTGAAACGACCTTCTTTTTCTAAGTTAGTGCCGTCTTGGAGTTTGCCTAAGGTCCTGGAGGCCTTGGCGAAACCTCCTTTCGAACCGTTAGGTGAAGCTTCGCTTCATCATCTTACGGTTAAGACGCTCTTTTTGGTAGCTATTGCCTCTGGGCAGAGGCGCAGTACTCTTCATGCTCTGTCTTACTCCTGGTCATGTTCGCTGGGAGAGAAAAGGCGTTAGATTGATTCCTAGGGCTTCTTTTATTGCCAAGAATCAGACAGCTGCCTCTGGCCCTGTTGAGATTTTCATTGTCCGCTTTCTGACTTTTCTTCGGTGCGTGAGGACAAAGTTTGGTGTCCTGTAAGGGCTCTCAAATGGTATATTGATAAGACTAAGTCTTATCGTAAGGATGATCAGTTGTTCCTGATCACTAGAGAGCCTTTTTCTCCTGCCTCTCTTGATTCCATCTCTAGGTGGATCGTTGAAGCTATTAGGGCCGCTGGCACAGAGGCTCTTTTATCCGACAGTAAGCCTCGTGCTCATGATACTCGTAGTGTCGGCACTTCTTGGGCTCTGTTTCAAGGTGTGGCGCTTGTTGATATTTTGAAGGCTGCTTATTGGCGTTCGCCCAATTCCTTCATTTCTTGCTACCTTAGGGATGTTCCCGCAGGTGAGGCTATGTTTGCGTCAGCCACCTTGAAGGCCGCTGTGTCTTTGTTTTCTTCGCTGTAATCCTATTCCCTTCTGCTTGAAACATGCCTCCCGGTCTTTGAGTTGGCGCTGGTCTGGCATAATAGGTAGGTATATATGATTTATTGCAGTAAATTTATAAAATCAGCACTGATTTTCTTATTTACTATATAAATCTATATACCTACCTATGACCCTCCCTCCTTCCCCTCACCTTGCAAGCAACATGTTTCTACTTGGGATTGCTCGCAAAAGAGGAAGATGGCCGTAGCGTGTTGACGCGCATGAGTGGCGAAGGGGACAATAGGATTACGGGGGTGCGCACAATATTGTGACTCATGTGTGTTAAATTCTCGAAGGGGTCCCGTAGTCAAGACTACAGGCATAATAGGTAGGTATATAGATTTATATAGTAAATAAGAAAATCAGTGCTGATTTTACAAATTTGGCATTTAATGCATTTTGCAACAAAACTCTTCATTTAGATCTATGAATAGAAACCTTGAATCGAAATTTGGATTGAAATTATGTTTTTACATTAGTCCTAATCTACATTGTGTAATGTCAAATGTTACACACAAACCTGCAAAGTGTCACTAATTCTTCCCCTTCTTTCTCTCTCTCCCTCACTTCTTATGTTCTCTGCATCTTCCTCTCTTTGTCACTCACTTTCTCTCATATTCTCAGCTTTCTGTGAATGGCTCTACTTATTATCTTAGCTGTAATAACTTAGGATTCATTCTTGTGGGCACACTGATTTTTTTAAACCCATGTTTCACGACCATTGAGTACCGTAACCCTAACTGGTATAATTTTCAAATGAAGCTATAATGTATCTTACTGTGTTTATTGCAGTGTTGTAGTCGAGACCTCAAGGTCCAAGACTCAGTCCGAGGCAGAGACAGAGATCTCTAGAGACCGAGACCTCTTTCCCTTCCGAGACCTTATTAAATTTAAAGGAAAATCAAACCCAGCAAACTTTAGCTGATAGCCTTATTAAATATTCTGAGCCATTTAAAAATATTTTGAAATTACTCCTACTTGATTACTTAGCAAGGAAAACAATCTCTCCCAACTTTGCAGTTATTTTCATCGGGTCTCAAGAGGTCTCAAGCAGGTTTTTGTTCGAGACCGAGAACTTGAGGTCCAAGACCTAGACCTGGAGCATCCGCGACCGAAATTAGAGACCAAGACCCTATGAAAACGGGTCTCTCGAAGGTCTCGGGACCTACAGCACTGGTTTATTGCAATGGTTTAGTGTGGAATATATTTAGTTTGTGAATTTTGCAGTGGAATTGTACTGCGTATGTGGTTGTGGATTAACATTGCTACATGCATCTTCTGTATGTCCCTTTTATTCAGGTTATTCTAAAACGGCCAACACTAACTGTTTTGATTAATGTTGAATATATAAAGTGTTGATCTCATCATCAATTTTCTACTCTAACCGAATTCCTAACCTCAGCCATAAACTAAACACTAGGCATACGGTGTCCCTAATCCTAACCCTGTACCTAACCCTAACCCTGTACCTCACCTATCAAGGGGGCGTTTCATCAAGTGTCTTGTTGGTGATTTTTACTGACAAATTTGCTCCCAGCCAATAAGATGCAGGGATTTCAGTAGCTTATAATAGCTATTGCAACTTGTCATTGATGACAAGTTTTATGAAACAGGCCCCTGATGTTATTGATGAAATAAAGCCTGGATAAAAGGTTGAGTCACTGTATATTATTATGGGGCATTTCAGCTTAGCCAGTTCCTGAGTCCTTTGAGAAGTTCCACAGCAGCCTGTAAAGGCTTGAATGAATTACTAGGCTTACATTCATGTGTATGTGTATTTGCACCTTGACTTTTGAAATTCTTGTGGAACAGTGAAGAGTTTCATTTAAAAAAAAGTATAGTAGTGCTTATAAAACCTAATTTTATTTCAGAGACATCCTGCCTTTAGCACACACCCTGGACTGGGTTTTGAACCTATATTTTACAGCCCCAGGGCATGATAGATTTCTCTAGATTACCACCAAACCAAACCCAAAACAAAAGTCTTTCTTACGTATCATTTATTTCATTTTATATTACATGTATATCTTGACATGTTTATGATTTTGATTGTATTCTCATACCTTGAAAGTGGTTCAAAAAGTCAGTAACTCAACTCGTCTCAACTCCACTCACCTCATCACTTGACTCAAGATCAGTTGTTTGTGTATTTTCTCCACAGGGCATCGGATTTTCAAACTTTACCCTTCACCTTAGTATTGGCATAGTATTCTGTATGATTGTTGGATACGGAGCTCTAAGACTTCTCTATAGAAGGGTCAATCTTTATTCCCTTGAACCACCGGCTATCAGAGGTAAGTAGATCCAGTGTTGGTAATTCTGAGTGTTGGTAATAAGCCAGTTCATAATTAGTACATAGTACAAATGACCTTGAAATGACCCCATTTGTAGGTGTATGCACATCTGTTTTGGGGAAACGCGCTACTTGTTTAACATGTAAAATCATACTGGTGTGCGCATCATGGTGTGTACACTATGGACAGCATATAAAAGTCAATTGCACTTGGGACAAAGGACCTTTGTCAGCGCATGCGCAAATTGTAATTACGAACTGACTTATTCCTCCAAGCCAGTCACTTGGTTGATTGCACAAACACTGATCTCCAATGGGAAGCAGGGAAAATAGTACAATTTATCTTACTCTGACATCACAGCTGTGAAAAATAGTAAAGGTTTAGCTCTTCAAGTGGAAATATGTTTGATCACGTGAAGTGCTCATGACCAGTCCTATATAGCATGGCTTGACACTAACATGCACCCTGGACACATGGGCGCCCAAAATCTTAGTCCAGATCCCCCCAAATTCACAATTTTAACATTGGTCTGACGCAAACAGACCATACAAATCAAGTCCAATCCGGACCCCATACAATGAAAACGTAGTGTAGAGGCCTGCGTTAAATGAGGGATATGATACCACTTATTATGATTTTTCTCTTGATAGAACTGAAGCATGAGATTGAGATATGGCGTAAAGCAGCTGTCAGAATCATGGTGGCATCAAAGGAAGAAAACACAGTCAAAGCTCTGCTTCTTCAAAAAGTCTCCCAACTTCAAACACAACTCAGAAACCAAATCTATGATCAAAGGTGAGGTAGAAATGGAATAGACTAGGATATTAAACATGTACAGGGGTCTGTCTAATGTGAACATCCCCTGCAAATAAATGGAATGTCCACGAAATTAGACTTGTTATAATTTTGTTATACAGACCCCAGATGACAATGTACTTTAGTACAGATAAAGTGCATAAGGACCAAGGTTAGATTATCTGAACAAAAAACAAAAAAGGAAATACCCAG
The DNA here is from genome assembly GCA_025617745.1 of Heliocidaris erythrogramma. Taxonomy (NCBI): domain Eukaryota; kingdom Metazoa; phylum Echinodermata; class Echinoidea; order Camarodonta; family Echinometridae; genus Heliocidaris; species Heliocidaris erythrogramma. The sequence continues at coordinate 37,678,254 of CM046867.1, forward strand.
TCTTACAAAGATCTACATATTTTCTCTTTAATGGCAAAGCGCATTCTTCTGAAAATAATGTAATGTATGAATTCAATTTTAGTGGATATCTTGTGTGCGCTCTGCAGGTCACATTTCTTGACATATTTCTTTCGAATTTTCTATAGAGATGCACATATTGGTTTGGTGATGCTGCTCCTAGTGTTGACAATAGTCCGGACCACTGGTGGCGAACTCCACGTCATCCTTTGTTTGAGGGAGGGGAGGGGGAGGTTCTCTGTCCCTCCTTCGAACGAAAGGATGACGCAAAAATCGCTGCCAGTGCCGGGGGATACATTCGCATTGCGCGGCAAGGCAGATTTCTAGTTTAAACATAGACTGTAGTCTAGGATAATGTTCAAATAGAGACCAAGTTCTGTATCTTATCTAATGTACACTATGTCTTTTTAAAGAGATGTGAAATAAAATTTGAATCTTTGAATCTTTTAAGTTGCATAGAATATATATATGAATATATAACTTTGAGAATAATGAAAAGTAGTGAATAAATTCAAGTGTAAATCACAACTCAGATATACATGTATATATCAAATTGCAAATATCACACCTTTTGATCCCTATTGCAAACACTTAAATTTACCTGTAAAACTGTTTCTAACTGTTTCTGTTAAAGCATTTTAATATCATATTATTTTTATCCTCGTTTTTATTATTTCCAGACATACAGCCAGTGAAGATGTCAACTGGAGAGAAAAACTGAATGAACTGGAACAAAGGGTGAATATGCTTTCAAAACAAATTTATTATTATTTGTTATTTTTCTTATACATACAAATGGATATTACATGTAGGTCCACTTAAAGGGAAAGTCTACCCTGATAAAATATTTATTTTAAAACAAGCAGAATAATTAAAGAAACAGATCATTGAAGGTTAGAGTAAAATACAATAAAAATAAAAACGACAAAGAATACATAAGTTTTAAAACTCAACCAACAGGTGTACAATTACCAAATATTGCTTTCTATTTAACTGTACGTGTATGTATTGTTCACCCAGGTTATAGACCAGACAGGTCCCGCACCCCATTAAGTACATTTTGACACACCTTATATTGTTAACTGTTCATGTTATTTAGTATTATGTAATCTGAAAGTATATATAGCACCGTCTCTGTTGTAAAAATATCAGGCTGATGATGGAGTATGAATCCGAAACATGTTCCGTTTTAAAACTTATGTCTTCTTTGTCGTTTTTATTTTTAAGTTACTATCGTGTCGTTCTTTTAAAAATACAATAAGAAATAAGAAAGTTATGAATTTTTGAAGTTGTAATAAATCAAACACAAATTGGCAACGCTGTGACGTATCTTGGGAGCTCCTCTCCCATTCGCCCTGTACCAAAAAAAATCATTAATTTTTATTTTCTCTAAAGAAAATAATCACTCATACATACACCTTAGATATAATCATTACTCATATGTTTTTTCACAAAACCTGTATGAAACAAATCTATTCCTTCATCATAAACTAAGAAAATGAAAATTTATGAAATTTTTTTGTACTGAGCAAATGGGAGAGGAGCTCGCAAGATACGTCACGGAGTTGCCAATTTGTGTTTGATTGATTACAACTTCAAAAATTCATAACTTTCTTATTTCTTATCAGATTTTGCTCAAATTTTCACTAATCGGTTTCTCATTTTCCTCCTTTTATTCAAATCAACTTAATACCAGGGTGGACTTTCCCCTTCTTTTGTATTAGAAGTTTCTATTTTTTTATTATTATTATTATTAATTTAGTTTTGCACACAGTGACTTTTTCTGCACATGTACATTTACTCAGAATTGATCCAGCCAAAATATAATTCATATGTATTCCTTTTGTGTATCTTTTGTTTCTTTCTGTCTACAGTATCGCATCACAGATAGTGTCTTATTGGCGAAATGCAGCTTCATTTTGATAGTTACAATAATCTTATTCTTCGTTCATTCAGCTGTAGATACCATTTACTTAGACCTTGGTAAGTTTGTTATGACCATTATTAGTATTAAGTATTTGGCATCACCTGGGCCTGGGAGGGGAAAAGCGAACTGAATCACTGTGACCCGCATGTCTCTCCTCGCGTTATCACTGATTGGGATGTATGGGTGTACCACCACACCGGGGTTTCCCCCTACCCTTAAACAAAGAGTGCAGTGGGTTCTCAACGTGGAAAGGTGGTGACTCTCCTCTACACAGGGCCTCCATTTAACATCCTATCCAAAGGATGGAGTGTTTTCCACAGTAAATCCCAAATTGGAAATTTGGTTAATTGTGACGTATTCCCGGTCAACTCTCCCATTCCTTGTACACTGAAATATCATTAATTCCCATATGTATAGTGATGATAACTTTTAAAATTCATAACTTTCTTATTGCTTGCACGATTTCATTCAAACGTTCACCAGTCTGCTTCACTGGTTATTCTGCTTTCTTTGAGAGCAACTTGCCAGTAAGGTTGGCAGTGACATGCACCATAAAAGCACTGCAATTTTAATAATTCCATAATTTTCCAACATGTATTCAGGTTGGATTGCTGTGATTGGAGCCTTGGCTCTTCTTCTAATAGCAGATGTGCATGATATTGAGAATGTGATGCATCGTGTGGAATGGGCTACATTACTCTTCTTTGCAGCACTCTTCGTTTTAATGGAGGTGGGTCCCAAGAAAAAAGACTTTATTGGGAGGAGGGGGGTATAAGAATCCATGACATGGGTATATATTTAGGATAGATTTAAAACGACTGGGCTGCCCTTTTCTCTTCAGTGCAGCTCTCTTTGTTTTAATTACTGGACATGGGTCAAAGAATTTTACATTTTTAAGGGGGGGGGGGTATAAAATTTTGTGACGTAAGTAATTTAGGATACATTGTAAGTTTAAAATAGCTGGGCTGCCCTTTTTATTCTTTGCAGCTCTATTTGTATTAAGGGAGGTGTGTCCAAGAAAATTCTTTTATTGGGAGAAGGGTTATAATAATCAAAGATAGTTGAGGATACAATGTGGGTTTACAGCTGTTTATAACATGCATCAACCACTTTCTGCTATATTCTAGGAACTTTTTATAATATTTTATAGTCAAATATGATTAAGTCTCTCTGGCTTCTAAATGATTTCAGGGACATTTTTGGATTTCATAATAAGTTCCTTGCATGGTTATTCATTTTATTATATACGAATGCATCTTTCATTTCTCATTTTGTTCCAAGTTAATTGCTTTCTACATCTTATCCATCTTATCATAAATATTTTTTTCTTGTGGTATTTGTTTATAAGCCTTTCCTTTGTGACGACTATTGTTTTTATTATGATAGATCATAGATCTTTGCATGTTTCTTATGATAATATAACACTTTATAAGAGTTAGTGATATTACCCACGTGCATACATGAAAGCTATGTACTCTGTTTAGTTTGTCTGCAAATATATTGTCTCATTTTGACAGCAAAATCCTTGCAGTAATATATCATCATCACATCATGGATATTTCATGTTTTTGATTATCTATACAGGGTTTAACAGAGCTTGGTCTGATTGAGTATATTGGTGATTTTGTGGCTGTTATTATAGAGGTGAGTATCTTGTTATACTGTAAATATCCAAATATTGTTCCGAAATATATGCTCTGACAATGACTATAAACACAAATGATGAATGTGAATAATGAATACCTACAAGTCATAAAACTCACAAATCTACAAAATATACCTACATGTAGAGACAACTCAACAGTGCTCCAAAGTGTAATTTCGTTCATGTATTTTTTAACATACCGGGTATACACATTTTTAGTCCACTGCCCAAAGTAATAATAGTGTCGGAATTAAAACTGCATTGTACACTTGTGTAAATTGAAAGTCGCTTCTTATTTTTACCCCAAGGGTGTTTCACCAGAAGCTAGACTTGCTGTAGCTCTTATTCTCATACTGTGGGTGTCAGCCTTAGCTTCATCTTTCATCGATAACATCCCGTTCACAACAGCCATGGTAAGAATCTATCATCTTTATACCTGTCTATAAAGACCCCCTGAGTGAAACAAGAAAAGTGGTCTTTATTGGACAGGTGATCTCTTTCCACAATGTCCCTAAATACAGATGTCAATGAGAAATGCTTTAAGGGAAACAATTTATTTTTCTTTAATAGTAAAGATAGTCTTTTTTTAATACAGGTTGTCATTAAAGCAGGTTTAACTATAGAACATGTATATTGATAACTGACTGTAGTAGTGTTGTAAAAATGCTTTAACATGCACCCTGGACACATGGGCGCCCAAAATCTTAGTCCCCAAAAATTCAAATTTTTAACATTGGTCTTACGCAAACAGATTGAAAGGAGAAATGCTTCACTGTCATGTAAATAGGATAACAGAATACAGTCTACTTCAATCTATTATCGTGACATTTTTATTATTTTTTTTGTATATATCGTGCAAAAGCAAACAATAGCTAATTCAAATGTCCCTGCCTAGGAGAGTTCCAAATTAGGCTAATCAAATGGTTCGCTGCTGCTCAGAAAAAAAAACAACAACAAAAGTAATATCTGAGAAAAAATATCCCCAAAAAAGAAGCATTAACTCATTATGCATATAAGTGGAGGAAGCGTGCATGGTCGGAAACCCATGTGAAGAACTAAGCCTACCAGAAAAAGAAAAGAGCAAAAGCAGAACCAGGTCTTACTGCACTGTTCTCCGGGAGTTTAAGGATCAAGTCCAGCCTGCTCATAAATCACAAGTGCTCTGGTAAACCTGGTGATTTACCTACAACACGGTGAGTGATCCGGCCATGCATACCATCCTCCTGAACTAAATAACATACATGTATGAGAACCCACCAAACCTTTAGTGACAGGTATAATGTTTAATGTTACCCATCAAGTGACATCATATGTTTGTTGACTCGCTGTTTAAAAGATTGAACACTGTCACTCTTAATTTTTCCCACCATGGTGTCTGGGAGGGCATTCCCATTTTTAGAATGGAAAAGCCTTTTTCCCTTGTTACAACAAAATTTTGGAATAAAACAGACAGATAATGAAACATAAATGAATTGTTTGTCTGTGACTTGTTTATCCTTTTGATCAGCGTAATATATTTCCTCTGACAAATCTATGAAAATTATCTTCATTGTACCATGTGAGCATTTGAGTTTGAGTATTAATGAGACCACATATTCTTTGCCATTTGCACTTTAGATGGCCTGAATTTCCGATGTTTATGTGATGCTTTTTAATCAGTCACGTTTTTATATCTTTGTTTTCATCAGATCCCTATTGTCCTTGACCTTGCGGAGCGTGAGGAGTTAGGGCTCCCTCTCCAGCCCCTGGTGTGGGCATTGGCATTCGGGGCATGTCTAGGAGGTAACGGAACACTCATCGGTGCCTCGGCTAACGTGGTGTGTGCTGGGATAGCTGATCAGCATGGCTATGGCTTCACCTTCTTTGACTTTTTCAAGTGAGTACTGTCGTAAGGAAGATTTTTTAGTTTACCGGTAGGTAGCTATTTGTAACCTATTTAGGACAAGTGCCCACAATGTTTGCTTTGGAATCCTGGACTTGGCAACATTTCTAAATGATCAAAATCACTGCTCCTCCATACAAATTGAAATTTTTAAAACTTTCCAACATAGTCTCTGTTCATGCAGATTGCAGAGTATATAATTGTTCATTAGAAAATTGTAACAGTTAATTGTTTAAAACTGCTCCAGCAAAATAAAAACCATTTTATATATAAATGAATGGGAAAAGGAGTTGAAGAAAGGTAGCTGCACACAGCATGAAACGTACTTACTTATCTTTGTGCTACGTGATATAGAAACGAGAATCTCGCTTCGCTTCGCTTCGCTTCGCTTATGTAATTATATTCTGCTGTTGCATTTATTACAGCTGGGTGTTTTTTTGTGAGTTGGTTTACATCAGCATCATGTATGAATGAGACTTCATTGTGGTTTTTTCTGTTTTTCCTTCACCAGGGTCGGGTTTCCCATGATGCTTTGCACCACCTTTGTTGCGATGATCTACCTCCTGATCTGTCATGTGGCCTTTGAATGGCACCCTGTCTAGTCTTCTTTCAACACATCTGTAGATTGGACTTCTTATCTCCATGCATCTATTTTATTTTTATGCCTCTGCCCACCGAAGGTGGTGCGGGAGGCATTAAATTTTCGGGTTGTCTGTCTGTCCGTCCGTCCGTCCATCTGTCCCGCTTTCTCGTTCTAGCGATAACTACAGAACCTTGAGGTATGAACTTCAAACTTAGTGCTAGTATGTATCACCATAGGAAGACAATATGATTAGATTTTGGGGTACGTACATGCAGGTCAAAGGTCAAGGTCACAGAGGCCAATTTCTGAAATTTCAGGTGTTAGCCTCGTTCTAGCGATAACTCAAGAACCATTTGAGGTATGAACTTCAAACTTGTAAGAACTTCAAACTTGGTGTTAGTATGTATCACTATATGAAGACGACCTGATTTGAGTTTGGGGTACGTAGGTCAAAGGTCACATAGGTCAATTTCTGAAATTGCAGGTGTTAGTCTCATTCTCGCGATAATTCAAGAACCATTTGAGGTATGAACTTCAAACGTGGTACTAGTATGTATCACCATAGAAAGATGATCTGATTAGATTTTAGGATATGTAGGTCAAAGGTCAAAGTTCATAGATTTCATTTTACATGTGTATGTGAAATTTATAGTTTTTTACCTTTGTTATCATATCTCAACTATTTTGTATTTATGACTAGGAAGAGATGCAAGTGATCAGGTTTTTAGGTTATAAGGTGTAAGGTCAAATGTCAAAGAGGTCAATTAACATGTTGTTAGAGGCTTTTTATTCTGGTTCAATCAAAATTTAAAACAAGCAAAATGAATGTGCGATATATTTCTGATCTGGCAAGGGCGGAGGCATATATTTCAACTGCGCGCAGTCGAGATTATTCATCTAGTTTATGTATATATACATGTACATGTATCAGAGTTACTGATAATCAATCCATGCCTTGACAACAGTCAGACTGAAGCTCATGTCATCATGTCGTTTATCATATGGGTGAACACCTTTCATTTAGTTTCGGAAAAAATAAAGCTCAATGAATCAGATCTAACATATTTACCAACACTTATTTTACTTAAAACTTTCAATGATTTTCAAATAATTGTAGGAAATAGCCATGAACAAATTTAAAGGTTTTCACTTTTTCCTGAAAATGTCGAATCATGTCGGAAAATTAAGGGTTAAAGATTCATTTGTACATGAAACAAATGTTGTCATCTCATTTTGGGTTTACAATTCCCACGGAAGCCCTTGTTGATATCGGCACATATCGCAATATTGAGGTTTCCTCTCAGCAATTTTAACCATTGCTCCTCAAAGCAGTCAGTACTTTAATAAGTACTAGATACTTCTCCAATGATGAGAAGGTTTACAATGAGAATTTGTTACGATGATTTTCTTATTTTGGAATTTATAATGTGTAGGTGTGTGTTTATGTATGTGTGCATCTGTGTGAGTGTGTGTACCATTAAAAGAAGTCAACATGGGGAATCCAGCCAGTGCTTCGTACCTGTTTGAAATTCTTACTCTGATCGGAGTATTATTTCTAGCACCCTATATTACCCAAAGTATGCCTCACACATAATGATTGATTCTAGAAACTAATTTTGAGCATTATGAGTTATGTATAATTTAGGATTTTATCTAATATAGATTTGCATTTACATGATTTTTCCCACTGTATTTCTTTCCCAAATACATTATTAGCTTACTATATAATAAACAACATAAAAAATATCAACAAACAATACATCTGAAACAAATATATCAATACTTGAGTAACGTATTCCTGGATATATGTCCAAAGAACACAACTGTTGTGCCAAAAATCAGGTTTTTAGTATCAATTATGATGTTTAGGGCCTGTATGGGTAAATTTGTATTTGCTTTTTGCATAAGGTGCATTTATGCTACAGATCTAAGTGATCAAATTTTACTGATCAATTTCTTACCTGGTATATGACCATTCTGTTTATAATATATTTTGGTAGGGTTTAACCCTAACAGGTCTGGGGGGGCGTGGAATCCACCCCCCTTAGACGTTTCTCACGATATGTCCACAACGCGCAAAGCAGTCGCCGGGGCATTTCATGACTTTTTTTCTTTCGAATCTCACGCATCTTTTGAGACCAAATTCGCGATGTCCGGGGATGGGGTTCCGAAGTTACGCAACATTTTGTACTTGCACGTCAGACCGAAAATTGCTCAAAAACGTGATTTCATGTATAATTTCAATACAAAATGTGTTTTCAGCCAAAATTTAGAAATCTGTGAATATTTTTACATTTGCTGATAAAATTATTTTATTTTATACTGTTTATGTTCGTGAAAGTGTCCCTGACAAATATCATCCAAAAAACAAAAGTTTAAAAAAACAAAGAAATACATAAGAAATTTTAAATACAATAAAATACATAAGAAATCAATTTTGATACCAAATTTTGTTGTGCTAAAAATACTGGAAAGTGTGTCTAGACCAAAAATTAGCATTTTTTTTAGCGTTATTTAATGATTTACATGTAGAGCATTTCATGCATAAATTTGTATAATTAATGTGAAATTTTCTCGGAGCATTTAACTATACAGTTTTGTAGATTACGTTGTGGAGGACATGCGTGCCGATTTTTGGCGCGATCACGCGGTAGACGGTCGAGATCTCGGGGGGGGGGGGGGGGTGGAATCCACCCCCCCCCCCTTTCCCGGCTGTGGCATAGCCAAAATATCCCGGCCCTTTTAGGGTTAATTTTCAAAGTGGGCTCTAAAATGGCCAATAGCAAACACTGGCCTGGATGCTTCACTTAAAGACCATTTATAGTGGTTATAACTGCTACGTGTGCAAATAATGTAGTAATAATGTATTAGCGGTAACTTTGAATTATTACATTTGCCAATGAGGTGTATACATGTAGATTCATAAATATATATGCCAAAGATTGTTCTTATTCCTTGAGAAATAAAATGCCACTTTTAGTGTGCTTTGGCTTTAATTGCATTTTTAGCTCAACTGAGCCTAAGGCTCGAGTGAGCTATTGCGATGGAAATTTGTCCGGCGTCCGTCGTCCGTTAACTTTTTACATTTTCATCTTCTTCTCCAAAACCCATGATCGGAATTCAACCAAACTTGGTAGGAATCATCCTTAGGGGTAGGGGACCCAAAGTTGCTAAAATGGTACATGTGGCCCCCAGGGGGCCCAGGGGGGCCAAGGGGGAGGGCCCCCAATTGTAAAAGCTATGTAAATTTCAAACATCTTCTTCTCCAAAACCAGGCATAGCTCAGACTTGGTATTGTGTATGGAGATACCTCTATAGATGAAGAATGAATGTTGTTCATGAAATTTCTCTGAGTGGCCCTATAGGGGCCCTGTGGGGGTAACATACTGGAGGGGGGGCGCTGCCAGGAAAAATGTACATTCTGATCTTCTTCTCCAAAACACATGATCGGAATTCAACCAAACTTGGTAGGAATCATCCTTAGGGGTAGGGGACCCAAAGTTGCTAAAATGGTACATGTGGCCCCCAGGGGGGCCCATGGGGAGGGCCCCCAATTGTAAAAGCTATGTAAATTTCAAACATTTTCAGCTTCTTCTCCAAAACCCATGATTGGAATTTAACCGAACTTGGTAGGAAGCTCAGACTTGGTATTGTGTATAGAGATACCTCTATAGATGAAGAATGAAAGTTGTTCATGTGCTAGAGAGAACATGCACCAGACGTGAATTGATCCACCTCGGGTGAGCGTCGTGCCCCCTGGGGCTCTTGTTAATTTAAAAAGTAGAGAATCAGGTATCTGAAATGAGAGTAAGTTTTGTTCCTTCAGCTTTTCATTAATAAAGAAATGATACCTGAAAAAAAAACATTACCAACTCTCATGACATAATTGCACCGTGAAAGGAAAAGAGAATAAAGGCACGTTCACAAATGCCTTGGTACTGTCGCGGTTTAATGTGGGGTTTTTTTTTTAGTTTGTAAATGAATGGCAAGAGGAGATGGAAAATAAGTAGCTCTGAAGAACCTTTGAGTACTCAATTATTTGTGTGTTATAAAATATGCAAATGTAAAAGTGCATACAAAAAAAAACGGTTCACCAAGGCTTAATGGTGTCTAGTGGCTTCGTGATAAGGCATCATTGTACTAAGCTGTAAATTGTACTGTTTTTATTAGAGATTTACTGGTTCCCTGAACACTGTTGGATCGTAACGCTCTTTATGCCTCCGCCCACCGAAGGTGGTGCCGGAGGCATTATGTTTTCGAGGTTGTCCGTCTGTTTGTCCCGTTTTCTCATTCTCACGATACCTCAAGAACCACATGAGGTATGAACTTCAGACTTGGTGCTAGTATGTATCCCCATAGGAAGACGATCTGAGTTGATTTTGGGGCACGTAGGTCAAAGGTTACAGGTCACAGAGGTCAATTTCTGAATTTGCAGGTGTTAGCCTCGTTCTTGCGATAACTCAAGAACCATTTGAGGTATGAACTTTAAACTTGGTGCGGTCAATTTCTGAAATTGCAGGTGTTAGCCTTGTTAACACGATATCTCAAGAACCATTTGAGGTATGAACTTCAAACTTGGTACTAGTATGTATCACCATAGAAAGACGATCTGATTAGATTTTGGGATACGTAGGTCAAAGTTCGTAGAGGTCAATTCTGAAATTGCAGGTTTTAGCCTTGTTAACGTGCATGATATCTCAAGAACCATTTGATCCATTAACTTCAAATTTGGAACTAGTATGCATCACCATGGACGAACTGATGAGATTTTTGTTCCCGTAGGTCAAAGGTGACAGGTCATAGAGGTCATTATACAGGTGTATGTGAAATTGAATTTTTTTTTACCTTTGTTATCACCATATCTCAGCTATATTTTATTCATGACTAGGAGGAGATAAAGTGATTAGACTTTTGGGTTATATGGTGTAAGGTCAAATGTCAAAGAGGTAATTAGAGGCTTTTTATTCATAATATTTCAAGAACAGTTTGAGCCATCAACTGAATTTAGGCGGAGGCATGTAGGAGATGCAGTCCATTCATCTTGTTTAGTCTCAGTCACAAAGTTTATATGATATTGAATATCTTGCTGTTACAGTTCAGGACAATATTGATTATTGAAATATGAAAGTAGGTTCTTTTATCGTGATTTTTCATTTTAATTTGAACCTTCTCGTTCCTTTTTACATGTATATGTATCTGATTTTGTACATTTCTCATAGAATATTAATGTATATACTGAAATGTAAATGCCACTAAAGTGCATGTACAGCCTCTATAGCCCTCAGAGGAAAATTCATAAAGGGGCATGTGTATGGGTGTATGTGTGAGTGTGTGTTTGTGTGTGTATTTTGTATATACAGTATGAGTAAACAGATTTTTTTGTGTGTGTTATGTATAAAGTGAGAACATCTCATATGTCACGGTGCCAATTTAATAATTACAATTCCATAGTGATTAATCTCAGTGAAAATCTTTCTCACAGATTGTCTGATTTCTTTTGTGCTTGCATGTTTGTTGTTTTAACACAGTGGTGTGAAAGACCTCTGTGAGGGTTTCTACATTGTGTATTTTTCTTGCAATACTTTTTATTGTATCCCCCGGCAGTATGCCGGAGGATACTTTGGATTCAGCAGCGTTTCGCCGCCGCCGCCGCGTCACATTCTTGTGTGCGCTCTAGCGGTCACATTTCTCGACGAATTTCTTTCAGACTTCCTGTGGACGTGTATCTTGGTAAAATCTGGACCCCTATAGTTTCTGGTGATGCTGCCCCCAGTGTTCCGTCTTTTATAGGGTAAAAGGCCATATTTTGGGGGATAGTTTGTGTGCGCTCTAGCGGTCACATTTCTCAACGGATTTTGTTCAAATTTTGTATGAAGGTGTCTCTTGGTAAAATCTGGAACCCTATAGATTTTGGTGATGCTGCCCCCAGTGTTCCGTCTTTTATAGGGTCAAAGGTCATATTTTGATAGATGTCTTGTGTGTACTCTTGTGTGCGCTCTGGCGGTCACATTTCTCAACGGATTTCGTTCAAATTTTGCATGAAGGTGTCTCTTGGTGTAATTTAAAAACCTATAGTGTTTGGTGATGCTGCCCTCATTGTTCCGTCCTTTATAGGGTCAAAGGTCATTTTTCCATTTCTTGCACTCTTCTGCATTTCTCGACGGATTTCGTTCAAATTTTGCATGAAGGTGTCCCTTGGTGTAATCTAAAAATCTGTACTTTTTGGTGATGCTGCCACCAGTGTCCCGTCTTTTATAGGGTCAAAGGTCATACTTCAAGGGATGGCGTGAGTTCACTCTGCAGGCCACATTTCTTGATGGATTTCTTTCAAATTTTGTATGGACATGTATCTTGGTATAATCTACACATCTTTACTGTTTGGTGATGCTGCCCTCATTGTTCCGTCCTTTATAGGGTCAAAGCTCATTTGTCCCTTTTGTGCACTCTTACTTCTGCATTTCTTGACGGATTTCATTCAAATTTTGTATGGAGATGTATCTTGGTATAATCTACACATATTTAATTTTTGGTGATGCTGCCCTCATTGTTCCGTCCTTTATATAGGGTCAAAGGTCATTTTTCCATTTCTTGCACTATTACTTCTGCATTTCTTGACGGATTTCGTTCAAATTTTGCATGAAGGTGTCTCTTAGTGTAATCTAAAAACCTATAGTTTTTGGTGATGCTGCCACCAGTGTTCCGTCTTTTATAGGGTCAAAGGTCATACTTCAGGGCATGGCGTGAGTGCACCGAGATGTATCTTGGTATAATCTACACATCTTTACTGTTTGGTGATGCTGCCCTCATTGTTCCGTCCTTTATAGGGTCAAAGCTCATTTGTCCCTTTTGTGCACTCTTCTGCATTTCTTGACAGATTTCATTCAAATTTTGTATGGAGATGTATCTTGGTATAATCTACACATATGTAATTTTTGGTGATGCTGCCCTCATTGTTCCGTCCTTTATAGGGTCAAAGGTCATTTTTCCATTTCTTGCACTCTTCTGCATTTCTTGACGGATTTCGTTCAAATTTTGCATGAAGGTGTCTCTTGGTGTAATCTAAAAACCTATAGTTTTTGGTGATGCTGCCACCAGTGTTCCGTCTTTTATAGGGTCAAAGGTCATACTTCAGGGCATGGCGTGAGTGCACTCTGCAGGCCACATTTCTTGATGGATTTCTTTCAAATTTTTTATGGAGATGTATCTTGGTATAATCTACACATCTTTACTGTTTGGTGATGCTGCCCTCATTGTTCCGTCCTTTATAGGGTCAAAGCTCATTTGTCCCTTTTGTGCACTCTTCTGCATTTCTTGACGGATTTCATTCAAATTTTGTATGGAGATGTATCTTGGTATAATCTACACATATGTAATTTTTGGTGATGCTGCCCTCATTGTTCCATCCTTTATAGGGTCAAAGGTCATTTTTCCATTTCTTGCACTCTTACTTCTGCATTTCTTGACGGATTTCGTTCAAATTTTGCATGAAGGTGTCTCTTGGTGTAATCTAAAAACCTATAGTTTTTGGTGATGCTGCCACCAGTGTTCCGTCTTTTATAGGGTCAAAGGTCATACTTCAGGGCATGGCGTGAGTGCACTCTGCAGGCCACATTTCTTGATGGATTTCTTTCAAATTTTTTATGAAGATGTATCTTGGTATATATCTCTCAACACATTTCTTTCAAATTTTATATGAAGATGTGTCTTAGTGAAACCTACACATCTAATTTCTACACCATCCTTTTGTTTGAGGGAGGGGATGGGGGAGGGTCTTTGTCCCTCCTTCAAATTGCTGCCAGTGCCGGGGGATACATTTAGCATTGCGCGGCCCCAGCAATGCACATTTCTAGTTTCATATTGTTTTATAACATACCTGTGTAATGAATAATATAATGAATAATCAGTGATGTGTCCAGCAAGGAGACTGCTCTCATAAATACTTTTCATGGTGTAGTGTGTTTTTTTTTTTAGAGTGAGCGTGTGCACAAAAACTTGAGCAAAGTGAGATAGTATGCCATGTCATATCATTTTATTAAAAATAAACCAGATATGCATATACATATTAATGTAGAACTGTAGGTTATACTTCAGTTATTCCTTTTATGCAAACCTTATTTGTTATGCATAGTTGCCTTTTAGGGGAAAGATAACACCTATTTACATTTACGATTTGTGTCCTCTTTTGCATATCCTCTTAGTTGTGCCCCCTCGCATAAATTAATCTGGCATACCTCAAATACTTTAATACCATGTTCTCTATGGCTGTGCCCCCCTCTCAAAAGCAATTTGAGACCGTAATATGAAACTGAAAATATGATCCCCCACCTCCTTTTTTTTCTTGCTTGCTAACTTGCATGCTAACAGAATTGATGACCTTGGGAGTGTTTCATCAGGTGTGTTTTGTCAGTGATTTTTACTGACAAATTTGCTCCCAGCCAATCAGATGCAAGGATTTCAGTAGCTTATAAGAGTTGTTGGTAAAAATCACTGACAAAACGCTTGATGAAACGCTCCCCTGATATTTAAGTTTGTTTGTTTTTATTAGTTTTATTAGTTTTATTATTTTTTTTAGAGTTGCTTAGCGGAGATTTGTCAGACCTTTGAAACATTGTGTATAGCAGTCAAACTTGTCTATTAAGATGGACCACCCAAGAAAAATGATGGACTCTCTAGACAGGTTCTTCCACGCACAGTTCTCTCTCGAGGTAGACATTATAGATAGGTATTAAATCACTATGGACAGGTGATCTCTATGTAGAGGTATATAGCCCGCCATGACAGGTTTGATTTCAGTATGCTGATTCAGGTTCCCACGTTCATGGAAAAGCCTGGAAAGTCATGGAAAAATACATTCTTGTGGAAAGCCATGGAAAGTTCTGGAAAATGACAACAAAAAAAAACACCTCCCAAAGACAAGGCAAGTCACGGAAATTGATTGTGGGTATGGGCTATGTGTGGCTATAGCAGCCTTGCATCACAAACATGAAATAATATTTTTATTTCATTCCATGGTATTCGTGCGCCGCTTGGATGCCGCAACCATGCCAAAATAGTCCTTAGCTGGTCATGAAAAAAGGCAAAAATGGGTCTTGGAAAGTCACGAAAAATTTCTATGTGAACCCTGTGATTATATCATTCATTGTTTCTACTAAATATTTATTCACTCAGTGTTTGTACCAGTCCGATGTTAAATTTTGAAGTATGTCCAATGTTAAATTGTTAGAGTTTTGATCAAAAATTTGTATACTGTTAAAGGTTGTAATGTTTATGTATTTTTTGAATTTGCAATAATTTTTAATCAAATGTATATTCTAACTTTTTATTTTCTTAGAATATATTTCCATCGTTTTAAATGTAAAATGTGTATTTTTATATATATTGCAAAAATTGTATGTAAGGAATTATGAAATGGCATTATGTGTGTGCCTTAAAAGAACTATTTTGATCATATTTTTATGTATAATTTGAACAGATTTATAGAACTCACAATCTAATCTCGAATAAATCAAAGAAAACATTTAATATGATCTTTTGTGCTGGAGATGCTTCTTTGTATTTGTGAGTTATAGATCGGTAAATCAAAGAAAAAAGACTTAAAATGATCTCATGTGCTTGAAATGCTTCTTTATTTGCGAGTTATATAGGTCGGATATTCATTTGGAAGACCTTAGAGAATAGTGGTGATCTGTATACTGTAAGCCTATAAATAGACCAGGGGCCGCGCGTCCCCCACTTTTTCTAGTACCAAAAAGTGCCCTTTTTAAATACTAAATGTGCCCCTTTCCTTTCTAATAACTGCCCTTTTTTCTCATTCTGAAAAGTGCCCCTTTTCAAATCAGATAATTGCCACCTTATATCCCTAATGTAAAGTGCCCCCTTTTCGAATCTAAATATTGCTCCTTTTTCTCTCTTGTGCCCTTTTCTCCTTTGAGAAGTGCATTTTATTTCTGTGCTCCTTTTCCCTTCTAATAAGTGCCCATTTTCTCCTTCTGATAAGCGCCCCTTTTCAAATCTGATAATTGCCACCTTGTCTCTCTAATTAATATCCCTTTTCTCCTGATAAGTGTCCCTTTTCGAATCTAAATATTGCCCTTTTCTCCTTTGATAAGTGCATTTTTACATCTGATAGGTGCCCCCATTTCCTTCTAATTTGTGCCCCTTTTCTCTTCTCATAAGTGCCCCCTTTTCATTATATCCTGAAAATAAGGTCTTTAGCATTACAAAAAAAGTCTGAAAATTTTTGCTTGCTCGCTCGCACATGAATCGTTAGACAATTAGGGCTTATACACACAACAGCAAATTAGGGAAGCTGAAGTAATTACTAGAAGCACGATAAAAAGGAAGAAGGTGATGCTTGATAATAACTATATTAATTAGACTGTATAGGGTAATACCAATGTCACAAAATGGTCCCATTTCACTGATGTGCCCCTGTAGAGCCCACAAATGTAAAAATTAACCACATATGTAAAAATTACCACAAATGTAAAAACATTGCACCCGCAAATGTCAAAATAACCACAAATGTCATAACATGTCAACGACAAGTGTAAAAATAACCACATATGTAAAAATTACCACAAATGTAAAAACATTGCACCCGCAAATGTCAAAATAACCACAAATGTCATAACATGTCAACGACAAGTGTAAAAATAACCACAAATGTAATAAAAATCGCCCACAAATGTAAAAGTCTGTTTAAGCACAAATGTAAAAACATTTTGCCTACAAATGTAAAAATTTCCATTTTTACCACAAATGTCATAACATGTCGACCGCAAATGTAAAAAACTATTACCAATTCGTCTAATAGCCATTTGGTCTAATAATCAGTTTAATCACTTTGTCTAATCACCACTTCATCTATAGCCAATTCGTCTAAAACCTATTTGGTTTAATACCCATTTGGTCTAAACCCATTTAGTCTAAACATCACTTGGTCTAATAATCAGTTCGTCTAATGTTCACTTGGTCCAATCTATTTCGGCTAAAAACAATTGGTCTAATAACCAAATGGTCTAAGCATCATTTCGTCTAATAGCCATTTTGTCTAAACCCAGTTGGTCTAACACCCACATCGTCTAATCATCACTTCGTCTAATTACCATTTTTGCTAATCATCGTTTGGTCCAATTCTCAGTTTGTCTAATAACAGTTTGGTCTAATGTTCACTTGGTCTAATATCCATTGGTCTAATACTACAGACAAACTTTAGCCTGTCATAGTTATATAGGTTTATTGCCACTTGGTCTACAGCCAGTTGGTCTAATAGCCAATTGGAGTAACATCATTCCATCTAATATCATTATTGGTCTAATCATCATTTCGTCCATTTACCATTTTGGTCTAATTTTCACTTCGTCTAATTACCATTTGGTCTATAGTTAATTCGTCTAATGGCCATTTGGTCTAAAACCATTTGATCTAATAAACATTTGGTCCATTATCAGTTGGTTTAATTGCCATTTCGTCTAATCAACAAATGGTCTAAATCCAGTTGGTCTAATACCCATGTGGTCTACACATCATTTGGTCCATTTAGTCCTCGGAAACACGCATTTAGTCTAATAACCATTTGGTATAATTGTCATTTGGTCTAATTACCATTTGGTCTAATCATCGTTACGTCTAATGACCAACTGGGCTAATTTCTTGTTTTCCCTCTACAATACTACTCTAGGTGGCTTTGACTAAATAGGCCTCGGTTCGGCACACTGGCCGAAATTTTCGAACTTTTTTTGCAGTAATTGTAAGGTTTTTTTTGGGGGGGGGGGGTGGGGGGAGTACAAAAAAGAGAAGAATAAAGGTGACCTGATGGAGCATGGCATGAATTAATCACATGTGCTTAATTGATTAGCTAATAAATCAATTAATATGTTTAGTGAATTTTCAATTGTTTTAATGCACTTTGCTTTTGTTATATTTATACCCCCGCCAAACGAAGTTTGAAGGGGGTATATAGGAATCAGTCAACGGTTGGGCGGTCGGTAGGGCGGTCGGTCGGTCGGTCTGTTGCAAAACTTGCGGATCGAACTACTTTCTCAGTTTTCGACCAAAGCTCATGAAATTTGGTACACACATTGGTCTTGGTGGGAAGATGTACAAGACATATTTTTCGGATGAGTCGGAATCTGCGTTGCCATGGTAACGGTATATTTATGGCAGAAAATCAAGGAAACACCTTGCGGATCGAACTACTTCCTCAGTTTTTGACCGAAAGTCATGAAATTTGGTACACACATTGGTCTTACTGGGAAGATGTGTACAACATAATTTTGATGTGTCGGAAGCTGCGTTGCCATGGAAACGGCATATCCGTGGCAGTAAATCAGGGAAAAATCTTGCGGATCGAACTACTTCCTCAGTTTTCGACCAAAAGTCAAGAAAGGCTGTTGTCACGGGACGGGAGTATTAATCATCATCTTCAGTGATATTTCTAGTTTTTTTATCCCTTCGTTTCTTTCGCTATCTTTATATATATATATATATATATTTCTATCATTTCTCTATCTTTCGTTGTGTTATTCCTTGCTTTTATCCTTTCATTTTTCCATATTTCATTTAGTTGTGTTAATTCCTTCTATCACCTCTTCCATCTTTCCATATGTTAATGTTTACATTATTTCTTTTATCATTTTCTTTCTCTCTCTTTGTGTTTCTCTCTTTATTCCTTGGTTTATCTTTCTATCATTTTGCCTAGTTTGCATTACTCTTCCTTTTTATCCCTTTTTCTGCTTTTCATTTCTAATTTCGTTATGTTATTTTTCTTCTTCTTCTTTCTTGTTTTTGTTTGTGGGGGGGGGGGGGGCTTGTTTACAATCTTCTCTTCCATCTTTCGGCATGTTTTTTTTTTATTCTTCTACACTGCAAAAACTGGGGTGTTAAAACTGACACCAGTTGGTGTTAATAGACGACCACACCCTAGGGTGTTAAAATTACACCCCAGAGTTTCAACATAACACCAAAGAGTGTTAAATAACAACCAAAGGTGTTGTAATAACACCACTGGGTGTTGATTTAACACCACAGATTTAACACCGGTGTAAAATGACTGGTGCGGTCCTCTATGTACACCAGTTAACACCACATTTTTTTGCTGTGTACCATTTCTCTCTCTCTATCTTTCTATGTCTTTACGTTAGGCCTATGTCTTTATCCTTCCATCCCTTAACTTTCAATCTTCCCTATTGCATTGTTATTCATCGATTTATCTTCACGTCCGTCTTTCCTTATAGTACTCTTTATATTCATCCTTCCATCATCTCTCTCATTGTGCCATTCTGTTTCTATTTATTATCAGCAATATAACTACATGTACCACAATGCAGGGAAATGGAACCTTTTTGAAAGTGGGGACCGACGCCTGTCAACTACACTTTTCAACATTTTGCGAGCGGGCGAAGCGAGCGGCCAAACATTATTACAATGTATATATATCATTAAAATGTGATCTCTTTTAAAAATATATATTGTGCATAATATAAAATACAAAATATATTGTGCATAATCATTAAACAAAATTATATGAAACGTGTCTACTCAAAAAGTGAAGGGGCTGCAGCCCCATCACCCCCCCCCCCCCCCCCCCCCCCCCCCATCCCCGGCCCGGTTCCAAAATTACCAAATAGATCAAATGGCTATTAGACGAATTGACTATAGAACAAATGGTAATTAGACGAATTGACAATTAGACCAAATGGTAATTGGACGAAATGAAGATGAGGCCAATTGGTTATTGGACCAACTAATATTAGACCGAATGATGTTAGACCAACTGGCTGTAGACCAAGTGGCAATAAATCCTTTATTTTTTATCAAAACAACAGCGTGCGTCGTGTAGGGCCTTTACACTTTGTGTTATATTTGATTATCACTATAGATTGAAACCATAACATGCATTTTCAGGCATTTCTCAACCATTAAATATTTCATTATTAAACATCGCGTGAATAAAAAAAAGTATTATTATTAACCATCAGACATCTGAGCAATGCATTTTTTACATATTTTTATTGCCCGGCTTTTCCAAGCTAACATAATTGCGGGCCGATAAATTGTGTATTGCGCGGTTTTGAAAGTCAATGGGATTTTGCGTGTTAAATAGCTGGCAATAAATTTTATTTTTACAATATTTTCGAGTTCGCTCTAGACGTTTGATTCTGTTAATAATAACGATATGGACTGGCTACTTTCGGGGGATACAACATTAATTGCCCTCACTATAATCGTATTAGTTGCTGTTCTATGTAGAGATCGATGGATTATCTGAATTTTTCTTGCTATTGAAGTTTATGATCAGCTCCTCGACCCCCGTCTCTGTAAACTGATCGTAAAAGGGAAACCACTAGTAAACGACTAGTTTAATGAATTTTTACATTTGCGGTTGACATGTTTTGACATTTGTGGTAAAGGGTGTTTCAATATTTTAGGGATTTTAATGGTCAGGAAAACCTCTCGCACACGCATACACGCGCACAAACACATACATTTCATAATAACTTATCTTACATGGGTACATTATGCAAGCAATGAGTTTTTACATTTGCGGTCGTCATGTTATGACATTTGTGGTAAAAATGGAAATTTTTACATTTGTAGGTGAAATGTTTTTACATTCGTGGTTAAACAGATTTTTACATTTGTAGGCGATTTTTATTACATTTGTGGTTGACATGTTATGACATTTGTGGTTATTTTTACATAATTTTGTGGGCTCTACAGCCCACAAATTTCCGTACAATCTCCGAGCAGCCTCTATACGGATTTGCCTCGGCCTGCCCTCGAGTGCCAATACAAGTAATGGCACGATGCTTGTAGATAATGTAAACACAAACATCGTAGCCCGCAGCCAGCTACGATGCCCCCCAAAATCGCACGGAAGATCGTAGACCAATCTATCGTACGATGCCCGGGGCAAATGTAAACTAGGCATGACGGAGGTGTACTTTGGATACATCCTGCTTGAAGCTGAGCATAGATGGAGGTACAGGAGACGGCAGCCTGGGGTAGTGAGTTCCAGTCTTATGGCATCTGAAAAAAAGCGGAAAATCTTGTGTTCGTGCATAAGGAACTTGGAGTTACTAGTCATGGCCTCTTTTTGACGGAGGCAGGGATGGAGTCAAAACAGCCGGTGGAATAGATATCAGGTAGTTATTGATGCAGTAGGCCTATATCATCACTACATATTGGCTTGGGCTACCGGCTCTCCGTTCTTGTAGGGTGGCCACTAGAGTTGGTCAAGCATCGCTGTGACACTGCTTGTTCTGTGATGGTCGTTACATACAAAGCGAACGTATCGCCTCTGGACCATCTCCAAATTCTTGATGTTTGCTTGTGTGAAGGGATCCCAGATGACGCTAGCATACTCCATGACTGAGCTAAGAAGTGTGAGGTAGCACAGCACTTTGACTCTCCATGGACAGGATTTAATTTTCCTCTGGAGAAAGGCTCGGGTGGAGTTGGCCTTTTTTACATATCTGGTCAACGTGATAATTCCAACTAAGTTTCTTGTGTAGGTTGATTCGAGGGTATTTCGCTGTGTCTGCCTCTTTCAGGGTGTGTCCATGGATAACACTATGGTTTGATGATTGACCTTCGCTTGTTGGATACATGGAGGACCTGGCACTTCCGCGGGTTGAACACCATCAGTCAGTCAGCTTTCCATCGTTCAAGTGAGTTGATGCCCTCCTGGAATTGCAAACTGTCAGCTTCCGACATGATGCTGCGGTAAAGTATGCAGTCGTCTGCAAAAACTCGAACAGTGGTGTCATCAGACAGGTACTCTGGTAAGTCGTTGATAAATAGGAATAACATCGGCCTGACACTACCCTGCGGAACGCCAGAGGATACTGGCCTCGGTGGAGGAAGAGCCTTCAGGAATTACCTGCTGTGTGCGATTACGTAGAAAGTCAGCTGTCCATGCATGGGCTGAGTTCCGAATACCGTAGTAGTGAAGCTTGTGGAGAAGTCTTCCATGGGATACCTTATCAAAGGCCTTGGAGAAATCTAAAAGAATAACGTCAAGATGCTCCCTGTTGCCTATGCCCCTTGCAAGATCTTGGGACAGCAAGAACGAGTTGGGAGACACAAAATCGCTTCTTACGGAACCCATGTCGAGCATCGGCGAGTATTTTGTGATCTTCAAGATGGTCCATGACACTGCTGTGCATAATGTGCTCCAAAACTTTACAGGTTATCGATGTCAGTGAGATGGGTCTGTAGTTTTCTGGCTGGATCGTTCACCTTTCTTGAAAGGTGAACGCATTGCTTGATTTAATATATATATTCCATCAATATTATATTTTGTTCATATATACAACTTTGCGACTGTTTATATTCACCACCTGTTCACCCCGACCTCGGGATCGATGAATAGGAACAATCCACACAGAAACCATATGGCGTTTTAATAACAGTTTCAACTGTAATAACAGTTTCATGCCCTTAAATCTCTTATTTGTCGCACAAGACCCCTTTCCTTTGGCAAAAAATGTTGAGGCTGGGGTATTGGGATTATATAGGTGTTTAAAAGACAGTACGAGAAAAACATTTGAACACATACATTATAATCACACATTATAATCACAACAGTGCCCGTTCTTAATTGCGTTTCCTCTCTATTCCTGTTCATTCCGATTATAGCAAAGAAAAAATGCAAAAACAGAAACAAAGGGGGAAAAATTAAACTCGCAAACTTCTTTCTCAGACATTACATGCGAGACCATATTTATGAAATCTGAAAGTAAATTTTGGTGGTTCTTTTCAGTAGTTCAATATTCAAAATAAAATGCACCAAAGGGAATTTTTGCATGTCTTTCCTAAGTTTGGAAAGAAATCTCACGATTCAATGGAGGCCAATAGCAAAAGGAAATGGATGGTGTATAAGCGGGAAGTACTCATATTTTCCATTCTCATTATCCAATAAGTACAAATGTAATTTATACTAACAAAAACATGGAAAGAGAAGAGGTTCCTTGGAAGCGCGTGGCTGGTATTGGGGTTACCATCAGTGGCGGTTCCAGGGGGGGGGGGCACTTCCGGCCCGTGCTCCCCTCCTTTTGGAAGAAAAGTATGCATTTTGACCATAAAGGATCCGCCCTCTTGTCGATTGTGCCCCCCCTTTTTTTTTTAGAATGTAAACTTTTTTTTTTTTTGCTTGTCAGAGAATTACGGAGGGAAACTGGACCCCCGTAACCCCCACTGAGCGAATTTTGGAGGTCTGGCGAAAACATATCTTTGTCGCCACCCCCCCCCCCCCCCTCCTCCCCTCCCTCCCCTCCCTCCCCCTTCTTTGCATGAAATGGGTTTTAACCTTACGAATACAAAAGTCCCGACCAGCGCTTCTGATGTTATAATTATGTACTGTTGAGAATTTGGAACCTATTCAAAAGGTATCTCGGGGCCTTAGAATTATATGTTTTATGCATCATTACTGCTTCCCTCTTTCTAAACTTTGTGACAATATTATCCTGTTGAGTACTCAAAATAATTGAGTGATATATAGAGGAACGAGTTTCAAAACTGTCCTCAGGGCTCTATTTTGCCAAATTTGAAGCTTTCTCGTAAGGGTTCCACCTGCATAAAAATACACAGTACACAGTTCAAAATGGCACTCTGAATCATTAAATAAAGCTGCCTGCTGTTGTAAAATGAAATGTATATTGATTACTACCTTTCTGCATCATGTAGAATGTAAACTCCAGCCTACGTTTTCATCGATAGTTATACCAAAGTGTTTACATGAAGATAATAATAATATTCCGTTCTTGTATAGCGCATATCACATTATGATATAACGTCTCTATGCGTTTCCAAAGGACTTTGGATATTAGTACCCTGTCTTTAGCTCCGACAACCGTAGTGCTCAGTGCATTCAAGGAATAAATCCTACCAGGTACCCCCACTTACTACACCTGGGTGCTTTGACAACATGAGGCAGTGGACTGGACTTTGCCATTGAGACATAGACGTAGACAGCCCCCCCCCCCCTTGTTGGTCCGCTTTAGAAAAAAAGTCTTCCACGGAACTTAGGAGTCAAGACCTTAACCCCCCCCCCCCCCCTCCCCTCCCGTACTATATTGGACATACGGGTATGTGCCGCCTTGACGACCCCTTTTACAACGGCCGATTGCTGTTCTCAAGATACCCGATTTCTTTTAACTGCCGTTCCACCGAAGACCCTCGGAAACGCAATGCCCCGTAATACACGCTCTGAACCGTTCCCTAGCTATAGCCTTAAAATGTCGCTCGCTCTAGATCTGGATCCTGAGTGGTTCGAAATATACGCATAATCTATGAAGCTACAAGTAGCTTCATGCATAAACGGACCTAAAACGAAGGTTGTCAGTTCCCAAGACCTTATTGCTCCTGTTATAATTAATTTGCAGTTCCCAAGACCCTGTACTTTGCCCTTTTAGTCCGTTCATTAGACAACCGTTTCGAGGGCGGCTGCGGCCTGCGGCACACCCCGTCTGAAAAAATGAGTGCCCCCCGGCTTAATCCTCCGAAATACTGCGTCTATATACTTTGATCTTTAATAGTTGAACTAAGCGCGACATATGACGTAGTCTACGAACTACGTAAACATACTTTTAAAAAACAACGCCGAAGCTTAAAACCATATTATAGTAAATACTGGGGTCACTTGCACACCGCCGAGACAAGCACCATATACCTCCAATGGACCGAACCGAAAATCAGTCAAGATTTATGCGATTATTAATTTTTAAACCATTGCTATGACGTCAATCTATTCAATAAAGTATAGATTATTTTTACGAATGTACGCAATGGTTTAAATCAGAGAATAGCATTGGAAGTGTAGATTCGCCACTCCCAATCTGCTCAGCTACGCCTCGTAGAATCGGAACTACGAATCTACACTTCCTCGGCTATTCTCCTTCATTGATTGGTTCGAGTCGGTATATAGCAGTGTGACTGTGAAATTGCAGTGACATCGACGAATCGGCCTTTAATCGACTGAAGTTGGACGGGACCATCATTGCAGCATTGCCTGTAGTGGTTTATTCACCTTTCACCTGGCCTTTTACTTGCGAGAAAAGATGATCAGTCCAATTTTTAAAAAGGTAGGCATTACCAGCATTCCTCACTATTACTATAGTATTATGTCCTATTATGTAGAGCCTTTTCCACAGGATTCAAAGCGCTTTTAATGTTGTGCCGGTTGTGCTTGTTTTAAATAACAATAACATGATAAAAGCAAAGCCTTCCATGCAGAGTTTGACCAACTTGGTTTCAGTAGGGCACAACAGCGTATATTCCTCCGTTGCATGCTTGCCTAACAAAGCAACATGCGCCATATTGTTACCTACTGGAGTCGAGTTGACCAGAGATGACTCCTGGTAAAAAGCATAACTTTGGTGAATGCTTCGCTCTTGGCTTGCATGGTGGTAGTAGAGGAAGAATCACGTTTGCATGAGACCTGTTTACTAAGTGATTCAGATTTTATGCATACCTTTGAAACAAAACAACCTGAAAGCTTCCCAGAGGCTTGTCAGACATAGCAACAAGTAATGTATGCAAACTGATTCCAAGTGTTGTAGTTCATGCATTAATAACAGGTTAATGGATACCTCGTTACTTGGTCCCCAGGAAAGAAACATCAATAAATTTGAATCACTTAGTAAACAGGTCTATTATTGAAACTAGCACAGTTGCAGATAATCTTGTCTTATATTACATGTATTATATTATGATATTGTTTCAGTTTTGTTATGAGAACATTTACATCTACAGCTTTTCTGAGTTACCTTTTTCCTGTGTATCAATGACTGGTATGTTTATGACAAACTTGGTTCATTGTGTGTTGGTTATTTGGTCTGTATTTTTGTTTCATTTATTTGAAGGGGTAATGGGATTTAATTATTATGTAATTATCCTTTGTAGGTAATAGGCACACATTTACATACTGGCGCACATAGTTCTCTTCTGCATGAGTTATAATTCATAGGTACAGTGGAATGTCGAAAAGAAGTGCAATAGACCGCTTCGGTAATGTATGCACATTTTATACATACTTTTCAAACAAAGGTTGTTCTTGACAACCTAAAAGCTTGCCAGACATAGCAACAAATAATGTATGCAAAGTGGATTCCAAGCATTAAGGCTCACTTATAAAAAGCAGGTTAATGAAATAGCTCGTCACTCCGTGCTCAGCGAATAATGTGCATAAATTTGTCTACATTACAGAAGCGGTCTATTATGGAAGAGCTGATGAGTGGTGTACGATGACACGTAGGAGAGCGAAGTGACGACACACCGTCCTATATGCATTTAAGTCAAGTCAAGTCAAGTCATTAAGAGAGAGAAAGAGAGGGGTGTAGGTATAATAGAATTAACCCTCTCAATATGACCCTATAGATCCATCAATGCTTTGTATACAAGTACATTTGTCATGGGCCTGAATAGGTCCATTGAATAAGCCAGGTCACGATTAAACCGTGTCGTTGGTAAACCGCGCCATTTTCATCCAAGTATTCACTTGTCATTGACACAAAGAAGTAACTTTTAATGCAAATTACCGGTGCATAGCATATAAATATTTTGACATCCAGAAAATAGCTCATTACTTCTGAATATGTACTTTGAAAATCTAAGCTCGTACTGTGATTCAATTGAAGAAAGAAAAAACAATGGCGCCGTTTAGAACATTACGAACCACCGCACATACCACATTATAGTGTGTTATGATCATGAACATTACCATTATAATGCATTGCTATCAACCAGTTCACATCAAGCCTTGCACATGTGTCTGCAATGGTGACACGACATTTGCTCCTCCGTTCATATCTCGAAAGGTCAAAGGTTAAGGTCAAGGTCATGATTTGTTTTTTTGTTAAGAACAATGTGAAGATTAGGATTAGGGTTAGGATTAACATGGCAAAGTTAGACCGGAGCAATCGTCGCAGGAGCAAATGTCATGGAATCGTCTGCAATAGACCGCTTCGGTAATGTATGCAAATTTTATGCATACCTTTCAAACAAAGGTTGTTCTTGACTGACAACCTGAAAACTTGCCGGATGCTTGCCGGACATAGCTACAAATAATATATGCAAACTGGATTCCAAGCATTAAGGCTCACTTATAAAAAGCAGGTTAATGTAAAAGCTCGTCACTCCGTGCTCAGCGAATATTATGTGCATAAATTTGTCTACATTACAGAAGCGGTCTATTATGGAAGAGCTGATGAGTGGTGTACGATGGCACGTAGGAGAGCGAAGGGACACACCGTCCTGTATGCATTTAAGTCAAGTCAATGAGAGAGAGAGAAAGAGAGGGGGTGTAGGTATAATAGAATTAACCCTCTCAATATGACCCTATAGATCCATCAATGTTTTGTATACAAGTACATTTGTTATGGGCCTGAATGGTAGGTCCAGTGAATAAGCCAGTTCACGATTAAACTTTTGACATGTTCATATAAAGTTATGTGTGCCCAGCTTGTGAAATTCACATATCTTTTAAAGACTTATCTAACACGTTCATTACGAGGCCTCATACTGATTCTGTTCCTTGACATTAATAACACTATTTAAAAAAAACCCAAAACAAAAAACAAACCCGCAATTGATATGCATGCCTCTTTTTGGAAAGCATACAAAATATCCCATTCATTTCATGCCGATGAAGATCGCGGAATTATAATGTGAGGCTGGTTTACGTTTAACCGTGAACTAGTTTGTACATAATCCTATTTAAAACAAACAGGTGCATACACAAATAAAATTTATCTTATCAACTACGTTGTGAAGACTATGGGGTGTTGCAAGAAAGTTGCAATTGATTGCAAGTTGCAACTGATCGGGCAGACCCTGAACCATTCAGAATGGTTGTTCTAATTTGCTTTACAAGTTGTAATTGATTGCAACTTTCTTGCAACACCCCATGAGACATCATAATACTTGAGTGTCCCTGAATAGGATTAACAATTACAGTGTCGTTGGTAAACCGCGCCATTTTCATCCAAGTATTCCCTTGTCATTGACACAAAGAAGTAACTTTTAATGCAAATTACCGGTGCATAGCATATAAATATTTTGACATCCAGAAAATCTAAACTCATACTGTGATTCAATTGAAGAAAGAAAAAACAATGGCGCCGTTTAAAACATTACAAACCACCGCACATACCACATTATAGTGTGTTATGATCATGAACATTACCATTATAATGCATTGCTATTAACCAGTTCACGATCAAGCCTTGCACATGTGTCTGCAATAGACCGCTTCGGTAATGTATGCAAATTTTATGCGTACCTTTCAAACAAAGGTTGTTCTTGACTGACAACCTGAAAGCTTGCCGGATGCTTGCCGGACATAGCCACAAATAATATATGCAAACTGGATTTCAAGCATTAAGGCTCATTTATAAAAAAGCAGGTTCATGGAATAGCTCGTCACTAGGTGCTCAGAGAATATATGTGCATAAATTTGTATACATTACAGAAACGGTCTATTATAAAGTTGTGTGGGTCCAGCTTGTGGAATTCACATGTTAATTTATAATTCAAAGACTATTCTAACATGCTAAACGAGGACGGAAAGGGCCTCGTGCATGTTCTGACAAAACACTATACAAACGTTATAAATGCAATCCAATATTCAAAATTAAATGCACCATGTCTTTCCTAGGTTTGGAAAGAATTTTCACGATACTATGGGACACACTGTATATACATAGTCACTAGAAATAATTTTATAAATTGTGACCGTATTATATGCCAGGACACGTGTAAATAAGTGCAGTTACCCCTAAAATACATAAGAAAATTGATTAAAATGGTTTAACAAAGCTTAAAAAACAATTTTAAAAGTGATTATAAATATATAGACTTTTCCAGCCTGATTTCACTTCGCCCTAAGGGAATTTTACCCTAAAACACTTTTTACCCTAAGAAGAATCGAGGATAAGTCTATAATGTGGTCCTAAGGCGAATATAGCGTCAGTAGGGAATACCGGTTTTTCTGCATTTTTTTTTACTGGAAATCAGCATATATTTACAATAAAATTATGTAAATTATATGCTGATTTCTGGTAAACTAACAAACCTGCTGTTGTTTTACAGGAAAAGACTGTAATACGGCAATAATTTGTAATTTCAAGGGCTAAAAAACGTGTAGTTTTACAACTATTTGTTACAGTGTAGAGTATGTACCGAGTGTCCCCCCGAAAAAAAAGAAAAAAAGATACACATTTAAAACGGCCCCCAGATATTTTTTTTTTTTGGTGATTTGGGGGGAAATTTATATATACAGTTAACAACAAAATTATTCATACCCCTTGGAAAATTCTAGTTTTTTGCATTTTTCCTAAAAATGAATGGTTAACTGAATTTAATTGCACATCACCTCATTTGCATAACAATAGAAAAGGTGAATTATCCAAACTGGGTGATGTTCAAAATTATTCATACCCTTGGTGATCTATTGACTTTGTCAATCAGTATGAATCCAGTCCTTGTGATTAATGCTCGTAACACTTTCTTCACACTGTCACAATGCTTCTGGAGGTCTCTACTGAGATATCAGGCCAATACCTGGTCTCCAATGGCCCAATCTCCTTGAGGATGTTGTCCACACATGCCATCACCTGGTCTTCAGGGGATTCGATGGATTTAAAGCAGATTTTGTGTTTGCAGGTGGTGTAGTTTTAGACGTCATGAGGATAGGACTATGATATTGATATTTTCGTTAATATTCCTTACATTTTAATGGCAATTCTGTATCTAAGTTGAAACAAAGCACTCTTCCTGGAGAGACTTCCCTAGAGGCATTCACTGTTGCACTGTCAAGGGAAGGTATTTCCTGATACTTTTGTTCCATTATGTTTAGGGAGGCCATGGTAGTTGTCTAAAGGTTGGATGGTGCCAATTTTATCAGTTTATTCAGTTACACTGATTGACACATTTTTGATATGGACACCTGCAAGTGGGTACTCTAGTGAAGCTTAAAATACTGATCTTTATGTTCCAGTGCACTGTCAAAGTGGTAGCATTTTGTGCACTGCAGCTGGTAACATGGAGGGCATATGGTATAAATTTGGTTTACATTCATTTTGATATCAAGGATTGTAGCTTTCATACCAAAGATACAAAGAATATACCATATGAAGATTGGTATACAGTAACAGTCAATGTGGGATGTGTATGGTACTCAAAGGTTACATACTGTTATTCATGGTGACCTGACGTTAGAGTCATGAAATTACTTTAATATCACCAACATGGCCTTCCGGAGCACTCTGATTAAGAATGGGGGCCAATGAATAAAGGTGAACCCTCCCACAGGCAGTGCAAAAGTGAAGGGCTCTTCAGGAATGGTGCTTTGCTTCATAAGTAGATACAGAATTTTCATTAAAATGCATGGAATAAATGACCGAAAATTTCAATATCATAGTCCTGTCATCATGAAGTCGATAACTGCATCACCTGTAGGACACGAAATCTAATGAACTCCCTGAAGGTCAGGTGAAGGCATGTGTGGACACATCCTCAAGGAGATTGAGCCATTGGAGAACAGGTACTGGCCTGATATCCCAGCAGAGACCCCTCCGGAAGCCTTGTGACGGTGTATTATAATAAAGTGAATTACAAGCATTAATCACAAGGATCGGATTCATACTGATTGACAAAGTCAATAAATCACCAAGGGTATGAATAATTTTGAACATCGCCCAGTTTGGATAACTCACCTTTTCTATTGTTATGCAAATGAGGTGAAACCGGAAACGGCATTCATTTGCAGATGATAACTAAATGTATTCAAGTGATGTGCAAGTAACTTCATTTAACCATTCATTTTTAGGAAAAATGCAAAAAACTAGAATTTTCCAAGGGGTATGAATAATTTTGTTAACTGTATATATATATATATATATATATATATGGATAGCTGAAAGTCACTTCTATCATAATATGACACCAAAAATATTTCATGCTTGGGTGAGCACTGCCCACTTTTGTAAAAGACGTGAAAATTAGGTTGCGCAGGAATTCACTGTCAATTTGGGTGAGATGAGAAGTTCTCCAGCTTATAAATTGCTTATGGTATGAGGAGTTTATGATAGATTATGGTGGATATGGGGTTGTGCAGTGTATGACATGGTGTTATGTAATCGAAAGTTTATGCATCAGTGATCATAAATTGACTGTGGAAGTTTTAAAAGCATTACCCGCTGTTAATTAGTAATTGATAATGAATTATTAGGGTTGGGATTTGCGCTTGGTATGGCATGGTTTATGTCACCATTATTCAGGAACAGGAATTTGATAATTCAGAATCAAACACTGATCCAATCAATCAATCAATCAAACAAACACTGATTCGATCAATCAATCAATCAGTCTATCCGCAAACACTGATTCAGTCAATCAATCAATCAATCAAACACTGATTCAATCATGAATCAAGGAAAGATGGGATCAATGGTTTGGAATGGAGTAAAATGCCTAGGGATGGACCTATGACAATGAAAAACACCTTCTGTAATGTATATAAATTTATGCACATAATTATATTCTCTGAGCACCTAGTGACGAGCTATTCCATGAACCTGCTTTTTATAAATGAGCCTCAATGCTTGGAATCCAGTTTGCATACATTATTTGTAGCTATGTCCGGCAAGCTTTCAGGTTGTCAAAAACAACCTTTGTTTGAAAGGTATGCATAAAATTTGCGACATTACCGAAGCGGTCTATTGTGACACGTCACACACACACACCCCTTACACACCCACACACACCCTCACAACCGCACACACAACCACCTAGACATAGCAACAAATAATGTATGTAAACTGGATTCCAAGCATTGAGGCTCATTTATAAACAGCAGGTTAATGGATTAGCTCGTCACTAGGTGCTCAGAGAGTATATGTGAATAAATTTGTATACATTACAGAAGTGGTCGGTCTATTTCTGCGCAACCTAATTTTCATGTCCTTTACAAAAGTGGGCGGTGCTCACTGAAGCATAGAACATTTTTTGTGTCATCCCTGCCCGAAATGAAATAGCCTAAAATATGGGGAAAATAGTGGAAAAATAGATAGATAGATAGCGAAAATATATTTTTTTACTATTTTTTCAATGGAAAAATAGAGGAAAAATAGCTTGTAAAATAGTGTGAAAATATAGTGGAAAAATATAAAAAAATATATTTTTTTCATATATTATTGGAACCGAAATCTTTAGTTAAAAAATATATTTTTTTACTATTTTTTCATTTCTACTGAAATAATAGAAAAAATATATATAGCATAAAATACCCCCTCAGATAGGTAGAAAAAATATTTTTGAACTATTTTTTACTATTTTTTTCTATCAAAAAGAAAAGAAAATGTAATTTGCAATATCAGAAGTACAAAAAATAGCATTAAAATAGTTAAGTAACTTGCAGTCTAAAACATCTATAGTAGACAGTGTTTTAAAAAATAGTTTTAAAATAGCCTATCATGTGTGCAGAAGAAAAAATAGGTTAAAAATAGTTAAAAGATGTCGAAGGTTAAAAAATAGTCACAAAATAGTTCTGTAAAAATAATATTTTGAAAAAATAGCATGAAAATAGTTATTAATAAGAAACTGGCCGGGAAATAGTGGAAAAAATAGTCTATTTATTTTCTAGTTTTCAAAAAATAGTATGGACAAATTTTTTTGCTATTTTTGATAGGAAAAATATGAAAAAAAATAGAGCTATTTTTTTTTAAATAGGGAGAAAATGGGAAAATATATTTATGTTAACCGGAAAACGGGCAGGGATATGATAGAAGAGACTTTAGGTAGCCATATATATATATATATACATTTTCAAATGATTCGATAATTTTTGTCTCGCCCACCGGAGGTGAAGGCGAGACTAAGGGATCCAAATTGCGTCCGTCCGTCGTCCGTCGTCCGTCCGTCACAAACGTTAAAGTTTACCTGCAAGACTCTCTTATGATGCATTACTTGGCAACTGTTACTGCATTGGCAGCCACACTTGGGTGATAGAAGCACTAGGGGCATCTCCATGTTATTGTGTTGTCGGAGGTCACATGATGATGTCGAAGGTCATTTGAGGTCATATGTTAAAGTTTACCTGCAAGACTCTCTTTTCATATGTTAAAGTTTACCTGCAAGACTCTCTTTTGTGAAATAACTTCACATCAGTTGCTTGGATTACAACCTAACTTGGGTCATATTTGCACTGAGGGTACCTTGACGTTATGTTGCCGTTGGAGGTCACATGATAGGGTCAAAGGTCATTTGAGGTCATACGTTAAAGTTTACCTGCAAGACTCTTATGACAGATAACTTTGCAACCGTCACTCACTTTTCAACCAAACTTGGGTTGTAGATGCACTGAGGGGAACTGCATGTTATCCCTGATAGCAGAAAGTGTTAAAAAATGACGTGATATTTACGTCGTGGTTTTCGTCTTTTTTACGTCCTGTAATTACGTCAATAAGACGACAACTTGCACCAACGCAAGACGTCAAGAGGACGTCTTATTTTGACGTCATCTCTACGTCTTCATTCCTCTTCCCTGATAGCAGAAAGTTTTAAAAATGACGTGATATTTACGTCGCGGTTTTCGTCTTTTTTACGTCCTGTAATTACGTCAATAAGACGACAACTTGCACCAACGCAAGATGTCAAGAGGACGTCTTGATTTGACGTCATCTCTACGTCTTGTACACTGTAAAAACTAAAGTGCTACTTTTAGGGGCATGTATAGTGACTGCACCTGAAATGCTGTTTATAGCACTTGTAGTGTGCTAATTTACCAGCAAAAAAAATGTGACCGTGGCGAGCCTTGAACCAGGTTCCGCTGATTGAGAGGCGCTGACGTTACCGATGGACTAACGAATGCTTCTTGCAATCCAGTTTAGTCATGGGAGTCAAGTAGATAACATGAACTATGTGGTGTCGTAAATTCACTATGTAACAATATGATCTGCTCTAAATCGTACAATGTGAGTTAGTCTAGCGGTAATGCCAGCAAATCTTGATCAGCGGACCCTGGTTCGAAGCTCGCCCAAATCATTTTTTTTTAAATGAATGTTTAGCAGTTTAAGGAGCCGGTCCAGCTCCCGTGAAAGTGCTGAAATAGCACGCTGTGTGCATTCAATAGCACTCTGAGTGCAGTCCCTATGCATGCCCTCAAAAAGTGCTATATACAGCACTTCAGTTTTTACAGTGTACAGATGACGTCAAAATAAGACGTCCTCTTGACGTCTTGCGTTGGTGCAAGTTGTCGTCTTATTGACGTAATTACAGGACGTAAAAAAAACGAAAACCACGACGTAATTATCACGTAATTTTTACCACTTTCTGCTATCAGGGATGGTGCCGTTGGAGGTCACATGATAAGGTCAAAGGTCATATGTTAAATTTTACCTGCAAGACTTATGACAGATAACTTTGCAACCATCACTCACTTTTCAACCAAACTTGGGTTTTAGAAGCACTTGGGGGACCTGCATGTTATGCTGCCATAAGGTCAAAGGTCATTTCCGGTCAAACATTATAGTTTACCCACAAGACTATCTTATGACATAACTTTGTAAACGTCACTTTCCAAACATTAGTAATGTAGATATATGCAAGCATAACTTATGCAGATTTATGCACTTGGGGACCTGTTGCATGGCAACAGAGATCACGATATTTCTAGTTATCGCATGTGGGCGAGACACATTATCGCTAATGCCTTGTTTTTATTTGGGGGCCATTTTAAAAGTGTATCGTTTTGGTGGGACACTCGGTATATCACGGAGCGCTCACTGAAAACAATCCAGGCAGTGGACTAGGTTCAAGGCAAATAAATTTCATAATTGAAAAACAGTAAAGTTTTTTAATGTCTCCATTCCTTAATCATGTCAACAATACATGTACATGTACTTGTACAGTTTTACGTGATATCCATTAGGATACCAGAATATCAGTGGTGTAGGGCTAATTCATTTCTCTACTAAATTGGTTGGAAACTAGAACAAGAAGCATTTTAAAAGAAGTTCGATGGATTTTACTTAGCTCCATAAGATAACAAAAAATCAAATTGCTCCATTAATAATGGAGGAGAAGCATTTTTCTGTTATTTTGAATAAATATGTATAATCAGCGGATTTCTGCATAGAAGTTTAGAATCCTCCACGTTGTGGCGAAACGTGACTCCAGTCATTGAGGGGATACTGGCATCATTCATATTTATATTCATATTTTTTTTTCGTTTCCATCAATTACAAATACAAATTACAATTTTCATAGTAAAACAATGCAATGTTTAGACAAAACATTACATTTGAAACTAAGATAGAACAATAGAATGATCAATACGTTTGAAAAGAAAAAAATAGATTTATATTCTGTATAAATGGAGTAGTCCACTAAAAGCAGAGCTTGTAAATTGTGGACCTCTCAGATGATAATCACTGAGAACAAGTAAATATACATGAATAAAGAAGAGATGAAGGGGGGCACCATTCTAACTCAATAAATTCAATGGCCCGTATTCTGAACTCCGGTTTAACTTAAACCGCGGTCTAAGTGTGGTTTAAAACCCAGTCTAAACATAATGGTTAACTAGACTTGAACAAGTACAACTACACAGGTAGGCTGTAGAATCATCATGAATTGAGGTGTGAGTGACATGGGCGCCAATCCTCACAGGAATTCTATTCAAGTGGGGGGGGGGGGGGAGGGGGACACACCTGGGTGCAACAATGGGGTGCCCCCCCCCCCCCACTTGAATAGAATTCCTGTGAGGATTGGCGCCCATGGTGAGTGGCATCTGTCAGAAGGGAAAAAGGCACTTATTAGAAAGTTAAAGTGGAATAATCTAAATAAAAAGGAGCACTCTTCAGATTTGAAAAGCCAGTTGCCAAAATGGGAAAAGGGCAATGAGGGAAACAGACACTTTTCAGAAGTTAAAAAAGGGTTATACATCAAATGTGAAAAGAGGCACTTATTAAACTGGGAAAAGGGCATTTACAAGAAAGGAAAATTGTCACTTATCAGAACTAAAGAATGGGCACTCATCAGATTTGAAAAGGGGCACTTAACAAGAGGGGAAAGGGACTTAATGGAAAGAAAAAGTGGAACTTATCAGAAGTAAAAAGGTGGCACTCATCAGGAGGGGAAGAGCACTTATAACCAGTAATTTATTTAAACGAAAATGGGGCACTTATCAGAGTGAAAAGGGGCATTTTGTGGGTGCTTGAAAAGTGAGTGGGGTGGGGCACTGTGCCCCCCCCCCCCCCCCCCCGTGAGGGCCGCCTCTGGTAAAAAAAGAATACAGAAATGTTTGTATCAGTACATAATTTTTTTCTTATTTGTATGAAGAAGTATAGAGAAGAAACTAAAAGTTAGTGAGCGGTGACAAAATGTAATAAATGAAGATATATTTGAGAAACAGTCACAATCCTCTCAATGTATTATCTGTGTTGATACAGTTATGGTAGCTGCTGTTTTGAGGTAACAAGGAATATCGATGCTTAAAACCTACAATGAGTGCATGTCTGTATTAGAGCGGGACTATGAAAAGCAAATTCCAGTTTCTGGTTTGTTTCCTTTCAACATTGAAATTTGAATTGTAGCTTGTTGGTGTGTGACCGCGAATTTCACGGCAGGTCAAGTATAATCAGTGCATGTTTGCTTGCCAATTGGGAGTGTAGGACTCCCTTGACTCTTCAGAGACCCGAAACAAGCAAGACAAGCAGTTATTTTTCACCTCTATCACTATCTTCTGGGTTGAATGCTTCCTTTCTATTTCGTGAATTTACAATGAATTTTTTGGTATGGAAATAAATTTGTAAACAACTTGCCTGGTTGACAAAGCATATTAGAGCTCCAATAAAATCAATGTTAAAATGAAGCGAACCGTGGAAACTAGAGGGCCTAAAGTTTGTATTTCTAATATCATCCTGGGTGTCCCGATAGCTCTATTGATATATATATTAGGATGAATTAAACAAAAAAAGTTGTTTTCTAAGGGACAAAATAGCGATTTAAACTGTATGATCATGCTGGCGACACGAAAATCGCAATTTTGCACACTTTTTGGGAGAATGGTCTGTAATTTTTTTCAGTTATTTGAAGGGGTAATGGATTTGATTATTATGTAATTATCCTTTGTAGGTAATAGGTAATAGGCACACATTTACATACTGGCGCACATAGTTTTGCATGAGCTATTCATAGGTACAGTGGAATGTTGAAAAGAAGTGCAATTGCACAGTGATAAGCTGAACAGCAAGCCCAATTAAGGAAGAACTGATGAGTGGCGTAGGATGACACGTAGGAGAGCGAAGGGACACATCGTCCTATGCATTTAAGTCAAGTCATTGAGAGAGAAAGGGGGTATGAAACACAGAGCAGTGGAGAGGATGAGTGAGAGACAGACAGAGACAGACAGAGACAGACAGAGAGAAAATTTATACAGAATGAAAGTTTTCTAATTTAGATAGACCAAAAGAACAAAGTTTTATAGGGCTTCTATTTGCTTGTTCCAGTTCCAGTTTTTCTTCTGTTTTTTTTTTCTGGTGGGTTAAGTGGTAATTCAGTGTACATGACAGATGTAAATCTTAGAATTTTATGGAATTCATGTTTTTTTAACTGTATGGGCATCATCACTGATTCCAAAACAACATTCAATTTCATTCAAATTTATTTTTATTCAAAATTATTTAGGCTAAATGATTATAAGACCATAGGAAACGAGTGCAAACGAAGTTGAAACAGACTAACTGAAATATAGACTCGATGATTCGTAGACCCAAAATGGATATTGACCTCTATTTTTCTCTCCTCTATAGGTAATAACATGTGTAGTGCTTATGGTGATCGTAGTTGGTCCGTCTCTTTACATACTGCCTTCATCAAATATCACCACAGGCAGGTCCGATCTCACAACCTGGTCATCCGGGGGGCGAGTGGACGTGAAAGCTTTGGAAAATGCTCCAACAGAGACAAAGTCCTTAGATCAGGAGCGGCAGCATTTGGTGACCACGCAAACTATTCCACAAAAACCGGAGCTAAATTACACT
Source organism: Heliocidaris erythrogramma (assembly GCA_025617745.1). Taxonomy (NCBI): domain Eukaryota; kingdom Metazoa; phylum Echinodermata; class Echinoidea; order Camarodonta; family Echinometridae; genus Heliocidaris; species Heliocidaris erythrogramma. The sequence continues at coordinate 37,716,357 of CM046867.1, forward strand.
GTTACGTATCGACAAATAGAAGCCTCCAACTACTCGAGGCTTTTCTCATATGATGACCAAGGAAACTGTCAAGACATCGCCTGCAAATGGCCCAAGATGCCCGGTGCCTCGAAGGAGCTTGTCAAATGGGCACCAGAGGTGAGTTCGCTCACTTTTGATTTTGTAGTGAATTCAAGTTGTGTTACAAACACATCGTGTGTGGATGGGTCGGTAGGTGGGTGGATGTGAGTGTGTGTGTGTGTTTAATTTGGATTTTAAATACATTACCATCAGAAAAAAGCAACTGGATGATCGAACCCTGCATGGGTCACTATTATAGGCAAGTCGAGAACTGACCACTCAACCAACTTAAATCACATTTATTTTTTTTTTCTTTTCGGTAGTTATTACTCTCCATACGAAGACTTTCATTTGTGCATGACACATACCGAAAAATTGAGAGGGAAGGGGAGAGAGAAAATTAGATTTACCCAAAGACCCTGTTTTGTCTTGATTCGGTGGGTGACAGGTAAACATACATAGGAGAAAAATTACAACAGGTATGATGGAGGAAGCAGTGCAAAACATTTTTTTTTAAACTTACGTAACTTACGTACGGTAATGCCAAATGATATATTATTCATTTACTCGGATCTTCAAAGCAATGTGTAACCATGGTAACAGGTCGTCTTTCAACGTAAATATGATATGATTTCAAAACAGATCTTTGAGAAGATTCCTCTACACTTTCTGGACAATTTCAAGAATCCATGTTGGGTGAGGGGCGAGGCGGAACTCAATTGTCTTCCCTATTTTTACGTCATCGGCATGTTCAAGTGCGGGACGACCGATGTCTGGGATAAGATTGTCTCCCATCCCGACGTCGTCAAGGTTCCCAAAGAGCCTCACTGGTGGGGACCTCGTCGACACGGCTACACAAAAACACCCATCCATAAAGCACAAGGTACACTCTACACTTTTCGCTAAATATTTATATCAGCAGGCAGTTTCACGCATTTTTTAAATACTTTGCTGAGATACTTGTATTAGTTGAATTATATATTAAATATTGAAAATAACAATTCCGACTTATCATTGCCTATGCAACTGAGACAATAAGCTTGTCATTGTTCAAAACTTCAAAACTCACATGCCCGCGTCAAAGAATTAATAATAAGGTTGAAGATTTGTCAATCTGTCAGTCAATTGAATCTGGTGTCGCCGAAACCACTAGCCGTCTCCGTGGCCTCGTGGTTTAGGCAATGGATCTATAAATTGTTTTTTTTTTTTTTATTGGGGCACCTTTTGTTTGGCGGAAAAAATATAAAAACCTCTTCCATCGGGAAGAGGGTTTAACACGCCCCTAAAAAACACCAAAATGCCTCTGCCCAAAATACTCTGGATGTAGAGAAAACCATTTGTTGGCATTACAACCTTAATAAATCCAAAGTGTCGAGACAATTTGAAAATTTGTTTTTGTAAATTTGACCTGAAGTTAATGAGACTCATTAAATTCAGGTCAAATTTTCATACAATTTTGATTATTGTAAATTTCTTGGAATGCAATTTGATGTCAAATGATCATTTCAATAACAAGTTATTAAATTGTGAAAATTGCATTGCTTTCTCAAAGTAGTCAAATGATATTGTCAGTATGATGTAAACACACCCATTGTCCATCTGCACCTGTTTAACAAGACATAATAGTTATGTTCACAGCTTCACACGTAGTACATAGCATCGATGCTATGTAAGTTTCAAAATATTTCCAGAACGTTCAGACAGGCCGTGATCGACTTGCTTCTATCACCCACTCGTGACTATTCATCGCTCATGCGCTGCCAAAACAACAATTACTGCGCCACACAGAGTGACCGGCCGAGTATAACTGGTATGCATGGTCAAACGCGCGGAATTGTGTGCACAGGGGTCATATGATGCGAAGCTTTTGTTTTGAATATTTTATTTGTCTTCATAAATCAACATAATAACACAATAACAATTCATTTGTAATATCGATAATACAATCAAGTAGCAAACACATGTGTTATAATACTTAATTTTAAATAAACCTTGTACATGTCAAAATTGACTGAACTCCAATCTTATGCCAAAATAAAACACATGCATGCACACCGTATATTCTCTGGAAAGCACATGTAAATGAATATCTAAAGACCACATCGTACTTTAGTTAAGGTCTGATTCTGAAAGAGCAGATTCTCACCTTTAAAATGATATATAGCTCATTGTATTTTCATAACTCAATGTACAAAGAGAAGAATGCACAGTCCCTCATATTTGTTACTTCTTAATAAGGGTTTAAAGTTTGCAGTCTATTGAAGTACTCTGACTTGCAAAGTGTTGTGCTAAGGTGACAAATGGAGGATTAAAACTAAATGAAAATTTCTATGATGGGATTATCAGATTGTCCTAAAACTTGGCATACTACATAGACATATCCTGTTTATCATAGTGCACAAGTATCAATGCAAGAACTTACTCCGGGAGATTTATGGGAGATTTATGGGAGATTAAAATGAGACAAGTATTCAGGGTCGTGAAAAAGAAAAGTAATACAACAAAATCCAGAGAAGACACACATAAGTCTGATAAAAAGCTGTCAAAAATACCACTTCTAGATTGTTTGGTGCCTCTACATTTTAGATTACTTAGAAAAAAGTATATTCTTTCAGGAAGTACCCAAAACTAAAATTTGACCATGCATGCCAACGAAAACCGTGCATTGATTGAGCTCTAAACTGAAAATCACACAGTGCGACTTTTGGGTGGTTTTGTGGTGCCTGGTCATATATAAAAAAGAAAAAGATAAAAAGAAGGAACCCCCCCCCCCCAAAAAAAAAAAAAAAAAAAAAAACCCTACCTTACCACACAGTATACACATTAGCCTACTTACCCCTATATACATCACATTACATTACAGTACCAGATGAAACAGACAGAATGATAATAGAAAAAAGTAGGGAAGAGGGTACATCAAATGAATACATACATTGCATTATATTATAGCACCACATGAAACAGACAGAATGCGTATAGCGTACCAATACAGTTTCAATTTCACTATATATGCACATACACCCGTCAGATTTGAGTATACAAAATAGGTACGTTCACACGTAGAGCGATAGCATCGATGCTATCGAGGTGTCGATGCTATTTTGGTGAAGACCAGATAGTGTCGAGACCAAATGCTGTCTGAACGCAGATAGTCACGAGATAGAAGCGAGTTTCCAAACTATTCTTGCAGCGAGTTTAGCAGGAGTAAATCTCAGGATCCAGCGACAAAGCATCGACGCTTTGCGGTAGACCACCCACCGCGCTTGTGACTATTTGTCGTGTGAGCGCAATCGCTGCTATCTTCACTCGCTGCTATTATAATTCTGTTTCATGTGGTGCTATAATATAATGCAATGTATGTATTTATGTGATGTACCCTCTTCCCTACTTTTTTTTCTATTATCATTCTGTCTGTTTCATCTGGTACTGTAATGTAATGTATGTATTCATGTGATGTATATAGGGGTATAGTAGGGTAATGTGTATACTGTGTGGTAAGGAAGGGTTTTTTTTTTTTGGGGGGGGGGGTCCTTCTTTTTATCTTTTTCTTTTTTATATATGTGACCAGGCACCACAAAACCACCCAAAAGTCGTACTGTGTGATTTTCAGTTAGAGATCAATCAATGTGTTTTGGTTGGCATGCATGGTCAAATTTTAGTTTTGGGTATTTCCTGAAAGAGTATACTTTTTTCTAAGTAATCTAAAATGTGGTATTTTTGCCAGCTTTTTATCAGACTTATGTGTGTCTTCTCTGGATTTTGTTGTATTACTTTTCTTTTTCACGACCCTGAATACTTGTCTCATTTTAATCTCCCATAAATCTCCCGGAGTACGTTCTTGCGTTGATACTTGTGCACTATGATAAACAGGATATGTCTATGTTGTATGCCAAGTTTTAGGACAATCTGATAATCCCTTCATAGAAATTTTCATTGAGTTCTAATCCTCCATGCTTCAATAGACTGCAAACTTTAAACCCTTATTAAGAAGTAACATTATGAGGGACTGTGCATTCTTCTCTTTGTACATTGAGTTATGAACATCCAATGAGTTATATATCATTTTAAAGCTGAGAATCTGCTCTTTCAGAATCAGACCTTAACTAAAGTATGATGTGGTCTTTAGATATTGATTTACATGTGCTTACCAGAGAATATAGTGTGCATGCATGTCTTTTATTTTGGCATAAGATTGGAGTTCAGTCAATTTTGACATGTGCAAGGTTTATTTAAAATTAAGTATTATTACACATGTATTTGCTACTTGATTGTATTATCGATATTACAAATGAATTGTTATTGTGTTATTATATTGATTTATGAAGACATATAACTTCCGCGCGTTTGACCATGCATACCAATTATACTCGGGTCACTCTGTGTGGCGCAGTAATTATTGTTTTGACAGCGGGTGAGCGATGAATAGTCACGAGTGGGTGATAGAAGCAAGTCGATCACGGCCTGTCTGAACGTACTGGAAATATTTTTGAAACTTACATAGCATCGATGCTATGTACTACGTGTGAACATAACTAATAGTAGTTTAAAGTAGAACGTTGATGATTTTAAATATTGGCTTAATACTTATTATTGCATAGATGGCATAAATTAAACAAGGTTATCCAAATTCAACGCTTGGAAACATTTGAAGTAATGATTATTATCAATTATAAAACGGTAAAATACAGCCCCCGATATAGCAGCTGAAGAGCTCCTCGAACGCTGCTGAGATATGTGACGACACACCCTGGACCAGTCCTGTCTAAGCAGACGATGTCCCATAACATCTTACACATTTTTCAGAGCCTATTTTGTCATCTCCTCTTCACTTATTTCTCTTCCTTCACTAGCGTCAGTCTTAATGTTAGTCTGTTGCTTCACTCTTAACTTCGTGTATGGTATTATTTTGATGAAAAATGCAGCGTTAAAAAAATAAAGGAATCAGTCACTTGTAAACAAAATAAGACGCCATTGTATTTTCAGCTGCTTGCACCGGGGCATGTTCGGCGTTTCAAGAGGGAACGAATACCATCCTGCTATTATTCGGAGGGCTTTTCAATTTGAAAGTGGGGTTTATTTCATTGATCATTGACCCTTCTCCTATGTATTTACAATCAAACGGTTTTAGCTATCAGAATCAGTTTCACTTTCCCTTTATAATGGTGTGAAATAAGGTCATGTTTAAATACACCAAACTCTTTATAATTTGATAAATAATTGCATTGCAATTACGTTCATTCATTATAGGACGTCGTCTGCTTAAGCAGGATCGATCCCGAGTGTGACGACATCAAAACATCGCTATATTTCTGGCGAATCCTCGGATATTCCAGATGCTGAGAAGAGCTTTTATTTGTGTTGTTTTTATAATCACCAGATACGCAGTTGACATAAAACTTATAAGATTGCCATCTGTAAGCTTCCCAGTTTCTAGTGATACATTAATTGCCATATTTGTGATTTTCTTTGAATATCTACTTTAACAAAGTATCTGAGCTATGTGGCTGCCATGCTGAAATCTAACATTCATGTGTTAATTACACAAATACCTTGCAAGCTTTCCATTATTCCTATACGGGCGCCGACGGACAATCTGTGTGTTTACATAATCCTGACAACAATCATCTTCCTTCTGACAGAAATTTGGCCCATGGGCCTTAAGGGAAAAAATATGCCAATTTTCAGGGGCCGTCTGACTCGTCTGACTCGTCTGACAACCTATCCCGACGGAAAATTTTGTCAGTTTTTGTTTGTTTTGGTAATGCACAGTAATGCACCTTCCTTCGCCATAAAGGAAGACACTCCAATCACAGTAAAGGCTTAAGTTACCTCAGCTTAATAAGACAATGGTCAACTCAATCGCGGCGCCGCTAAAGGGCGATTGCATATCAACAATCATATAACATAACTTTGCCACAAGGTGGCGGAATAACACAATCCAATGCAGAGCCTAATAAAGGAACTTTAATCCAATGGCGTAATATCTCTTTCTTTCTTCCTTTCTTTTTGTCCTATTCAAAAACAAAGTTGAGTAAAAATCACTATATGCTAACAAAACTATTTTACGTACAAAGGCAGAAAAAGCGACATATACTCCACTTTGTATTTAGTAATAAAGCATATTGACTACATGTATAACTGAGCAGACCAAACACAACTCCAACACAAAGATAGTAAGACAAGAGTACCCCTTGCACTATAATAACTAGAAAGGCCGTCAAAGGCGGCAGACCCACGCCTTAGCGGCGCTACAGAGTAGTTGCAATACTATACTACTAACTAACCTACAGAGTAGTTGCAATACTATACTACTAACTAACCTTCAATGGACAAAAAGTGATCAGATAATAGATACGCCATTCTGTGCATGAAGTTCCTATACTTTATTATGGGGTCAAAACTTCAAGGTCACAGAGAATTTGCAGTAGTCAACCGATCATCACCAAAATCTAATCGATTCTTTCCTGTCACTATCCGAACATTCACTGAAAATTTGTTCACCCGTTCTCTCGATGTACACAAACAAACAAACATACGGAACCCTTTACATAACCCTGCCGATTTTATCGGCGTGGGTAATTATAGAATTACCACTAAACCGAGAGGAGGCGACATATTTGTATTTCTAAAAGTAGTGTACACTCATTATACTGGCGATAATCAAATTACCACTAAACCAATAGGATGTAAATCATATGTGTATTTCTAAAATAAGAACATTCTTAAAATATAAACATATAAATCTAACAAACCACTTTTACTTTTATCTCTATCTTCACATCTCAAGATACAATGTACATGTAGTACATGTATATATTGTGGATGGTGTGTTAAATAATTCCTCACTAGTTTACTTCAGAAACAACAAAAGAAGTGATGCATGCACATGTATACATAATACAGGGGCGGATCCTGGATTTATTATAAGGGGGCACACAAATGCAGGTTTGTCAACTTTTGGAAAAGGTAGACCCGGTTCTTGTGTTTGTCTTGCCAGCTTCTCGAAAAGTCGCTCAGTGTGGAGGGGGGGGGGGGTATGGGGTGCAGTTTCCCTCTATAACTCTCTGACAAGCAAAAAAATCCTAAAAGGGGGAGGGGGCACACAATCGACAAAAGGGCGGATCCTCTATGGTCAAAATGCATACTTTTCTTCCAAAGGGGGGCGGGGCACGGGCCGGAAGTGCCCCCCTGGATCCGCCAATGCATAATACATAATTATACATCGAAATTGAAACTAAAAAAAAATCAAATTTGTTCTCAAAATAAATGTATGTCAAAAGGATGCGTCCATAACAATAAACATTACCTATGGCAATATGTTAAAATCAGACCGCAATAAAGCTAGGCCTAATATTAAACCAGCTGTTACATGTAGATGTACTAATATGGCACCATTCCTATTGCCTTCAACACAGTGAGGATCGAGGAGACAAATACAGTTACAAATCATACCACATTCATTAATGTTCCCTAATACGAAAAAAAAGAAGAGAACAAGTTCCTTTTCATTTCTATAGCAAGCTACTTACAAAGGAGAAAATTTGAGCAAGATTTAAGATCAGCTAGCAGGTACATCAAAATAAACATACATATATGTACATATATGGAGCTAAGCCCAGAACAAGAAAAATGGATGTGTAGCACATCAAGTGTAACACATCAATATGACCCATAGAGTGTAGCATAGCAAAAACAAAGACATGGATAAAATCAGACCTTCCTGCGCTATCAAATTACAATAGAGCAAAAAGGTTGCACATGCTTAGTCGATACCTTATAAATCATGCCATCATAAATGAGTACCATGAACATCCCTTCACAATAAGGTTGTACATGCTTAGCCAAAAGTAAAACATTAGAAATCATAACAATATAAATGATTATGTACCATGAACATCCCTCCACATAAATATAAAATCATGAAAATGACACAGCACTCTGTAGGCAATAATATCTGGAGTTTATTACGAGCATGACGCCATAGAATAAAAACAAATGGAAAAAAAACATGAGAAGAACTAATTCTGTCTTCCCTGACATAAAACCATGCAATGTATAACCTTACTTCCCTCCCCATGGAGCGTTAAAAAAAATAAGAATGAATATTGACAACATCACACATAAAAACATGAAAATATACATCGAAAAATCATCTCGTAAAGTAAAATGCATTCATGTACAAAAATCCCCCACTGTCTGAAAGAAAAATGACATAAAAACATGTAGATTAATCCGAAGTTACAATGTACCAGAAAACATTGGGGAAAAGCCTGAGGGAAAGAAAAGGTGACAAAGGAAACTATGGAGAAAACCAGACAATGGAACCATACAGGCAAGCTCAGTAGAGATTGTCAATAATACAAAAAGTCAATATGAGTGCAGCAGCAAAGAGGGCAGCTGAGCTGGACACCATGTCCTGATTGATTGTCTTTCTCACGATGTCGGGGTCGGGGGCAGTACGCTGTTATAACTAATGGCAACAAAGTTATATAAGACGCTTGCTGAACACGTCTGAAGGGCGGCTAGGATGAGGTCTGCCCTTCGAGCCATAAGGGTAGCATGGTCGACTCCGTAGAGTGGATGCGATGTCACAGGCAAAGATCAGCATGCATGCAAGTGACCAGTTGACGACCAGGAGGAGGTTCAGCTCTCTTACCATGGAAGGGCCAGGCTCGATCTGCGAGGGATGCAGATATGTCTATGGGGTCAACAGCTCAGCATCTGGTGGGCGACCAGGAGGAGGTTCATCTCTCTTACTTGGGAAGGGCCGGGCTCGATCTGCGAGAGATGCAGGTGTGTCTACGGCAGTAGACAGTTCAGCATCTGGTGGGCGACCAGGAGGGGTGTCGACATTCACTGTATAAGGACGATGACTTGCGAGAGCGAAGGGAGTGGTGACAGGCAGATTGCCCAACTGAAGTACCATGGCAGCTATGACGAGGGAGGTCTTTGGACGTCGTGTCGCAGGGAAGCAAAGCAGTCTTGTAGGCACAGATCATAGTCGGGAGAGGGTGTGACGGGACTATCGAGACAAGAGTGCCTGTAAAGGAATCCTGACAGCTGGTAAAAAGTGTGTCCACAACTGCAGTATCACCATCTGAAGCATAGGATGGACTGGTGGTAGCGGACTGCAACCGATATAAATCTGACCGATCTCCCACAGGACCCGTGGTTGAACTCGCAGTAGAGCTGGTAATAGTCTGTTTAATAGGAACACCTGATACGAAAGGGGTGTGACTTAATGGTTAGATCACCCTCATCAGCTAGCTGTGGTATAAGATTGGCCCCATGCATACATAACGGAAAGATATCAACTGGAAGAGAGACCAGGCTAACTTGTGAAGGCCCATATGTGAATGCTGGACCATCACCGATACATCGTGCAGCACCATGAAATGAATACCGGCTTGCACTTCTACGTCTACAGTCTCAACTACCCACCCAGCAAAGAGAAACTTCTTGCCATGAAGTTCAAACAGAAGTGATGTCTCACCAACAATACAAGAAGAAAATTCATCAAGTTAGAAGGGGATCAAGGTTCTACCTCCAAGTCTAGAAACAGTAGATGTACTGATCAAATTACTAGTGGCACCACTGACAAAAGTGACCCGGACCTGCTGATCATCACAACAAAGTCAACGCAAGGAGGCTGATAAGCCTGATCAGGCAACGTGGAAGAGCTGGCCATGGTTCGAGAACCTGGCACCGAATTCTTGCTGCAAGCATCTCACACATGTTCAAGGGACTCACCTAGCTCTGATGAGTCATCAGCACAACTAAAAGCACTAATGCTCCTGTCATGATCTGCACTACACAGATCTAGTACCGCCTCAGACGAAGTAGCACCAAGAGTACCGGCCAGAATGTCATCGTCCGTGTGAGTCACTTAAACTGAGAAGGTCAACAGAAGCACAACAATAGATCTTAGCAACACGGCAAGCCTTCGTGACGCATACTTGTCTTCCTCTGGAAGCTTAAGACAAGCACTAATATGATGGTCATTAGGGCGGCAAGCTTCAGCGCATATAGGGCAACTAACCTTATCTGCATATTGGTGTGTATTAGAAGGGATAGTAGGTTCATCACGAAGGGTATCAATATCCTGGGAAAGAGGTTGGTACCTGTCCCGAGAATACTGCTCACTGTACCACAAATCATCCTGTGAAGGAGGTTGATAAGGATACCCATTCTGAGCCCGAGGATACTCGGTATCAAAATCACATTCACAGACATAGTTAAATCATTCTCATCACGACTGTCATCATAATCACTCTCATCATCAGTCTCCTTTTCACTACCATTGTCATTGATTAGTTTATTATTGTATTGATTGAAATCTACAAGAGAATCGTATCTACAAGTATTATCTACAAAAGGGATTGGGGAGGGAGACCGAGCTCCTGGGCCTGGGGACGATGAGCATACCGGTACATTTAAAGTGGATATGCCATCGCGAATGTCCATGGATGGGACTAGGGGCATTGTGTAGCCGCAATTGAACAGACCAACCTAGCATTTACCTATCACAGAACGCTTTTCTGACCGATTGAATGCATATTTTGCAATGGTCAACCTAATGTGCAATGCGCAAGCCTAGGATTCGAATCCCGCTGCCACTACGCCGCCACCACGCCATAAAGGAAGACACTCCAATCACAATAACTTACCCCAGTTTAATGACGGAATGGTCCCAATGGTCATCTCTTAATCGCGGCGCTACTAAGGGGCGATTGCATAAACAATCATATAACATAACTTTGCCCCAAGGTGGCGGTATGACACAATCCATTCAAAGAGATCATACCAGTATGCCCTCCGAAGGTGGGCAAGAGACTCAACTAAACATGTGACCTTTGACATGCCATAGGCTTAGCAGAGCCTAATAAAGGAACTTTAATCCAATGACGCTTCTTAAAAAAGTTTGGTGCTTCTTAAAAAAGTTTGGTGCATAATAATGTTAGATGAGTTGAAATCGACCCGACTTCAAGGCCCTTTTGTGGGAGCTGACAAGCTTTTTGTGAATGACATGGTCTAAGTAACTTTGAGGGGTCAACACACTCATGAACTTTATGGTATATTAGTGAAGGGTCTTGACTTTTATAACAAAGGTCCCGGGTTCGATCCTTGCTTGGTGTTTACATCCTTGGACAAGGTATTTTACCCACATTTTCCCCTCTCGAACAAAATATATTGAATGGGTACCTGGCAATGTCATAGGTATAACTGCAGGGTATCTAGGAAGAGTAATACAGTATTTATACTGATTAGGTTTCCCTATTATGTATCCAAAATCTAAGATACTGACTATCGTCCAAGACATTCGCTGCCCTAAAGAACACAAAAATACGCTAACAATAACCACAGACATGATGAAGGATATTATAAGGTTTCTGTTTCTGTTTTGCAGTGCTGCGTACGCGTAAAATAACAGGAGGTGAGGACGACAGGTCATTGGAGTGGTACCTAAATCTATACAAGTCTACTGGAGTCCCGGTGATCATCAACAAAACAGTTGCCACTAAAGAAGGGATACCGTATCATCCCAAGGTTTTTGGTAAATAATAATATTTTGCATTTATATAGCTCATTACGTCATTACGTGGGAGCATCGTGGAAGCACCGTTTATTATCAAGGTGCTTTACAGTATACTATTAAAACATGGTTAAAACGTGCGTTGGTGCGATCTGGCAACACAAAAGTGTTTTATCGTGGTGTCATATACGCACGAGGTGCAAGCCGAGTGTGTTGGACACCACGATAAATTCCTCCGTGTTGCCGGATCGCACTAACGCACGAACACACAACCATGTATATAGATTTATACAAGGGATCGGCAATATGATTATGAAGTCTATAAAAATGGTTACGAACCCTGTACGAACGCCAAGAGTCGCACAGTCATGGAGGCTGCCATTTTGCTTTCCTGGATGACGTCACATAAGCGCAGCCAACAAAAGTCATGCACGTTTCAGTGCGTGCATGTAATCCCTGCGCTAAAATGACAATTAAACTACGCGATTTCATTGCGTTTTAAGTTTGCACGCGCCAGAGGTACGCGTACGCGCAGCTCAGCCGTGCGTTAGTACATTTTTGCACGTTCACGTGGTGTTATTTGACCAATCAGGATGGCTACATTCTTGAACTGAAATGAGTCACGTGTGCGCTCTTTATTTTCTTTCGCTAACATCAACATGGACGGGAGTGCAAAAAGTGCGCAGCAAAAGAGTATAACTGCACGCGTACTGCAATTACCGATATACCTATGAATCTGCTATGAATGCGCGGCACGCGCACCAAGTGCAAAAGTGCGTAGAAAAACAACATAACTGCACTGCAATTATCAATACATATGCATGCATGTATTCACTTAAACAGGGAAGTGAAAACTAGTTCATAGACCCATTTTATTAAAAAAAAAATAATTCACAGGTTTAAGTTCGTGATGTTAGTGGCGATGCGGCGCATCTCGGGTATTCACAATGTTATGCAACATGCACCACTGTAAATACCCTCGAGTGCGCCGCATCGCCACTATTAACGCACTCTTACCTGTGCATTATTTGTATAATATTGTTCCCCTGGCAACTGGATTTCAAGCACGCACACAAGTGTGCATCATCTGGGGCCTGTAACATAAAGAGATAAATCTTACGATTGATATCAAGCATAAGTCTATGGCAAACCATGTACTGAGGAGTTACAATTGATCGTAAGATTGATTGTATCTCTTTATGTAACAGGCCCCGGAAGTTGGTTTTGCTAGGTTTATATTTTAATTTCATTATGAATCACGTCTTCCATGTACATGCAGTACTGATAATCAATAGCATTATTCTCACTGAATTTTAAGGGAAAGAATTGACAAGATCAAGATTACCCCTTTGGTGGTAAAAATATATGACAATATATATTATGAAGTAAATCGTAGTTTGCGACATAAAGGGCACGTGTTGTCCATCGGTTATAGTCTGTTCAAGTTTCAGGGATTCCGTCTCTCTGAATTTCAGGTGACTCCTCCATCTCGACAGCCTGCACGATCGGTCTCGATTGGACGAAGAAATACCCGAACGCTTCCGAGCCCCTGTTTACCACCGCCGATCTTATCCGAGCTGTTCAACCAAATGCTAAGATTATCCTTTTGGTTAGGGACCCGACAGTAAGGCAAGTTTAACTATAAGTTTAACCGTAAGAGTTTAAATCCCTGTCCAAGTATCTAAATTATTCTTTACCTCTGACTTGTTTAATACTTATCTTGATGAGGAAAAAACTTTACAGCCCTTTAGTTATGCTAGTATTTTTGAGAGCTGACCCAAACTGCACATTACCTTTAATAGTGAAGGAATACATTTATCAGTCAGTACAATACCTTCTAGAATGGTGTCAGGTCTTGAGAAGTAGGCATACTCCAAGATACAGAAAGCCTGTAGGTCTTCAGCCCGGGTCCCCTCGCTATTCATAAGGACCGCTATTCATAGAAAACCGCTATCCATTTAACACGCGTTATGAATAGCGGTCCTTATGAATAGTTATGAATAGTGGTCTTTATGAATAGTGGTCCTTATGAATAGGTAGGTAATTTGTCTATGGTTTGCTCGCTATTTAGAAGGACCGCTATCCATAAAAAAAAACCGCTATTCATTTAGTCACGTGTTATGGATAGCGGTCCTTATGAATAAGTCGTCCTTATGAATAGCGGTCCTTATGACTAGCGAGTTTACCCCCATCAGCCTACATCTTTGACAAAATAAAGAAACCCTCGTCCGTATTAAACAACATTCTGTTTTCTTAGTCGCGAACTATTTCTGAAAGGTCATATAAAGCAATAATTATTTGAAGACTATACCTATTTTTCTTCGAATTATTTTGATTTTGATAATCACAATGGTAAGTATATCAATTGCGCTTTTCATTATGCATTTGTTTGTCAAACTGGCAAAGAAAGACATTCCCAGGCATAAAATAAAAACGTTTGTATGTGTCTGAAAACTGAGAGTGTACAATATACACACACGCACACACACGCACACCCACACACGAAGTATTTGTGAGTTCCTGGTATTATAATTATGGACAAAATCATTTAACATGTACCAATCACTAAAATTATGTGGTAAGGATTTTTGAACATATTTGTACATACATTCCCCAAGTTGTTAATCACATAGCTGATAAATTGTCAATACATTATATCTTAGAAATATATATGAAGTATGTGCTCTAAAATGTATCTTGGCTATTACTCTCAGGGCACGTTTCTGCAATAAAAAGATTCTGTTAACAAGATAAATTGAACTACTTGCCCACAACATACTGCCATATGATAAATGTGGTGAAATCAATGAGTTATAAAAAAGTAACAATGCATGTGAGGGTAAAACAAATTTAAATTTGCTCATTACACCAATAACTCGAGCAATTTTTTAACATAATTTTTGAACATATATATATATATATATATATATATATATGGGTTTCCACGAAAGGGTCCCAATTTGTGACATTCTTGCTGTCCCGCTTACATAAGGTACACACTGGTTTTTTGTGGCTCTAGGGAAACAAATTAGATTGAGTACTATTCTAACAGTGAAGATGCAATATGTTATGCTCAGAATCAATGTGCAGTCTTACTCCACGATTGGACTCTTACACCCAGAGCCACAAAACCCTGCTTGTTTCTTATGTAAGCGGGACACCAAGAATGTCACAAATTGGGACCCATATTTGTGGAAATACCCACATGTATATTTATTTATAGGTTTTCCCGGTCAATTTCGTAAGTTCGTCAGTCAGTTTCATTTTGCGTGCATTCAATTTCAAGGATTTAGGTCGCGCACAGCCGATTTGTAATTCAAATTCATTTTCATATCATTCGAATTTGTATTTTTGTCATTTGAATCTAAGTTTTTGTCAATCAAATTCGCACTAAATGCACCTAGTTCGCAAAACGTTCATTCAATTTAGCAAAGAATGGCAAGGGAATTGCGCAATACTGTTATTCCAGCATTCAATTTCATTTCGGATCATTCAACTTAACACTTTGAGCATTCAAAATCAAATGTAGTTCCAGTAAATTTTGTCAGTTGATAATTATTTGGTATTTTCATTCTTTCCTTATGAGTTTTCTGCACACATGGGTGTGTTTTTCTATAATCAATAACATTCTTTTTATTTTTCTTCTGATTTATTATTTTTATTTTATTTTCTTCTGATTTATCCTCATTTTGAAATTTAGTTCTAGGAATTTTTGTTCTTCATTTCTAACGTTTATAGTGCCTGCAGAATTTTCTTGATTGATTTTTATTTTTTTCGTAATCTTGTTTTTTCATTTATTTTCTTGATTGATTTTTATTCTTTTTCATAATCTTTTTTTTTTTTCATGTCTAACTATATATAAAATTATATATAGTGAGTGTGTGACTGTGTTGGCTGTCAATGTATACTCTGAAAAATGTTATTCATAACGTACATGTAGTTATCATGAATTATGTTATATATAATGTTTCCTTTGTATAGTAGGCCTATGTCATGCTGGGCAATGTATCTCTATATTTCATTTAATTTTTTCGCATTGGGGATAGGGAAGTAATACATGCTAAATTGAATGAACTCTTTACGAATTCGAATGCCCACGTGCGAATTTGAATGCTCGAAAAGACGCTTCCAAGCGAGGTAGCGAATTTGAATGCTCTCCACGCATATTTGAATTTGAATTTGTAAACGCTAAATGTCTTGACCGAAGTGCGAATTTGAATGACCTCAAAATGAATTTGAATGATAAATTTCATGGCACAGATCTTTTTCGCGAATTTGAATGACTCCCTTATCAAACTGAATGACAAATCTGCGAAATTGACCTGGAAAACCTATATTTATTTGTTTATTTATTTCTTGTGACTAGTGGGCTGCATGCTCCGTATTCAAATTTCTGTTTTAAAGATTGGAATTATCACTTTCTTTCTGATAGTAGTTTTTGTAAACTGATTACTTCTCTACTTGCACCTCATTCTATATTAAATTTGACCATCAAATTTTGATGGTCAAGAGACGTCCCTTCATGGAGAATGATTACAATATTGATATGACCGTTAGAACAAAACATAATACCCCAGTCACACCAACGAGACAAACAACAGGCCGAACAAAATATTATATTACCCTCGAATGGTCAAGATTCGATCAGTTTCCGTTTGGCGTATGACTGTCCTTCAGCTGAAACAAATGTAACACGTTTTGATAAACGTTTTTTTTTTTTTTTTTTTTGCTTGGACATCAATCTGTTGCTTGATTTATTGATCAATCAAATCAAAGAGAAATAATTAATCTTTTTGGGCTTGGGGTGGTTCTGAAGGGTTCTGGGGGATCCATGATTCTCTAGCCGGGGGTGGGGGGGGGGGGGTGTCACTAGTCCTAGAAACCTGTAACAAGGCAAAAGGTAATCTTTTTCTGGTTATTTCTCTCCTCCAAATTTCACAGACAAGCAAAAAAAATATGCGTATCACATTTTTTTGCCGGGAGGGGGGTAAACTTTTGCCCGGGGCAAAATTAAGAGACAATATTTGTATCCCAAGGCCCCCCCCCCCCCCCCGGTGCTTCCTGGATCTGCCAATTTACATCAATTTATGTTTTTATAATTCAAAAAAATTATATATTGGTGTACATGTATTGAACTTTGGAAATGCTTTTCTCGTAAAACAATTTCACACATAAAGAATACACTGTGATTACACATTCGTCGTTATTAACGTGTAATTAAGTTTAATTACACGTTGTCATGGCTGTGGCTGTATCAAATTTCAGGGCGAACTCTTGGTATTTGTATTCACACCGTCGACCCAATAACTCCGAAACATGGCACAATTTCGCTGACCAAAATATTAGATGTTTGCGGGAGTGCATAAAGAAACACAACCTCCGGTACTGTGCCTACACAGCAGATTGTGTAAGTATATATAGCCGAAATGTTGTTGTTGTAAATTGGTGTTCTTTTATCTCATCTATTCTCTCATTTTACCAGGAAATATAATTTCTGAACCCCACCTCTGGTAGACAAGCCAGACTTGTTGAACATGGAAAGGGCCACTGGAGGGGGGGGGGGGGGGGGGGGGGGGACACATAAAATCACAGAGTCATATACATGTACATTGTACCAAGGAGGTCAGCTCCTTGATTGTCCTTATACACACACATACACCCCAAACACACCCCCTCACACACATTGATTTTTGGGAAACTGTATTTTCTGTATTTTGTACCCCACAAGCACTTCTCCTATTGTATTTTGTACCCCACAAGCATGACGGAATAAAGGCCATCATTGTGCTCTTTTGTTCTCTGTTCCCCACAAATGAATTTATGTAAGCCCACGCATACGCACACACACCCACATCACACCACAAGCAGTGGTAGGGGTATAATGTTAAGGTCGTTACCCTAAGTCCTTTGAATGACCTTTGTTTTAGTGAATTACCAGGGGTCATGCCAACCCCCCCCCCCTTGCGCCCCTGGCTACGCCTATGCTCCCAAGGCCCAAACCCTGATTCCATAAATGATTCCACTTCAGTACGACATAAATGAATTTTTGACGATTGCATAAATTTTTACCATTTCCATGCGTGTGCTGCAAAAATGGGCTCTGCAATCATTTACAGGCAACTTTATTTTTCATTTTTTTCCCGTGATAAACATTTTTCCTTTAATCTTTTTTCAGCCCTACAACCCGATACCCCAACTCCAGGTGGGAATCTACCACGTATTTCTTCGTGATTGGATGAACGCTTTCTCACGTGAAGGCGTACTTGTAATCCGATTGGAGGATTGGAAGGAAGATTCCCTTGGCGTCTATAGACAAATTCTCAAATTCCTCGACTTGAGTAAGTGCAAAAAACCTCTCAACAAAAGACCGCTTCGGTAATGTAAGCAAATTTTACACATACCTTTCAAACAAAGGTTTTCTTGACAACATGAAAGCTTGCCGGACATAGCAACAATTAATATATGCATAAGTGGTGACAACAACCTTTGGAGGTGGTTGACCGGATGACCAGGTTGTGAGATCGGACCTGCCTGTGGTGATATTTGATGAAGGCAGTATGTAGAGAGACGGCCCAACTACGATCACCATAAGCACTACACATGTCATTACCTATAGAGGTTAATATCCATTTTGGGTCTCCGAATCATCGAGTCTATATTTCAGTTAGTCTGTTTCAACTTCGTTTGCACTCGTTTCGAATGGTCTTATAATCATTTAGCCTAAATAATTAAGTGAACAAAATAAATTTGAATGAAGGTGAATACTGTTTTCGAATCGGTGATGATGCCCATACAGTTAAAAAAACAACGACCATGAATTCCATAAAACATAAATAAAAATTTAAGATTTACATCTGTCATGTACCACTTAACCCACCAGAAAAATCAAAAGAAAAACTGGAACAAGCAAATGGAAGCCCTATAAAACTGTTCCTTTCTATCTCTTTTCTTTCATTCTGTATAAACTTCTCTCCGTTTCTCTGTCTCTGCCTGTCTGTCTCTCTTTCTCTCTCTCTGCCTCTCACTCGTCCTCTCCACTACTCTGTGTTTCCTACACCCCCCCCCTTATTTCTCTCTCTCTCAATGACTTGACTTAAATGCAAAGGACGGTGTATTCGCTCTCCTACGTGTCATCCTACGCCACTCATCAGTTCTTCCTTAAATTGGCTTGCTGTACTTTGCAATAGACCCCTTCGGTAATGCATGCAAAATTTATGCGTACCTTAGAAACAATGGTTGTTCTTGACAACATGAAAGTTTGCCGGGCATAGCAACAAATAATGTATGCAAACTGGATTCCAAGCATTGAGGCTCATTTATAAGAAGCGGGTTAATAGAATAGCTCGTCACAAGGTGCCCACACTATGAACATGACGAACAAAGAAGCGGACAATTTATGCTGCTCCTCATTGTACCCTTCACAATTGCACTGGTTAACAAAAGAACATCCATTCATTGCTATCCTGTAAAACTATGTAGAACAGGTGTCACATAATAGCAGTAAAGGGATGTCCTTTTGTTTACTAGAGCTATTGTGGAGTGTACAATGAGGAGCTGCATAAATTGTACGCTCTCTTTGTCACCGTGTTCATAGTGTCAGAGAATAATGTGCATAAATTTGTATATATTACAGAAGCGGTCTATTGTGCTCGAATTTCTTTGTTAGGCAGTTTCTTGATTAACGGTCAATTGAGTGGGGTAGAAAGGATTTAAATGGATTGAAACGTTTGCTTCTTTTTCCACCAGAACAGTTTCAACAATCCTTTTTTATAGCTTATCCAAACTTGTTTGTTTGTTATGGCCTATGCATATCGGGACGTTCAATAGAAGTATTTAAAGAACTAATTTTAGTCCGATTTTAGGGAAATACAGCGTTAGAAAGACGTGAAGATTGAATGATTCAACAATCCTAATTATTTTGGTCTTGAAACTCGATTGGATGAGACAGTGTCAAGTGGAATACAGGGGATGAGGGCAAGTGCACATCAAACTTCTAAAACCCTCGTGCCCCCAGAAAAACAACTTTGAAAATGTGCAAAAAAAAATAAGGCATCATAAATTAATGCGAAATTTATTAATGCGTAAATACTGCTCTGCATTTGAGCATTACTTCAAAATGCATCCCCCACATTTCATTTGTGGATCGCAGCTGAAATACCAGAACACCTCTTTCAAGCCAGGTTCTGGAATTATTAATTACACTTGGTAGCAAAAGTTTTGTCGGAAAAGACAGGTGCAATTCATACAGTAGTTGCATTGTTTATTCTGAAAAATTACTGATGGTAGACATTCAGTATTTAAGGGGCTCAGGAGTTGGTTTAGCGGTAACGTCTACGGGCAGCTCATTTGTATTCACCTACAAACTGACTCTGCTGATCGGACCCCGCTTCGAATCTCATGCAGTCACGTCTTTCGGCTGGCAACGTTAAAGGTCAGTTCAATTACAGAGAGAGAGAGAGAGACTGACTTATTACGGCCTTGAATTGTGAAAATGAGAAAATCTAATTAAATATCCAAAGCAATACTCTGAAGATTTTATTTGCCGAAAAAAGAAATTTCTTAGACTATATTCGACATCATTCAACTTTACAATGTGCAAACCTTAAAGTCTGATACGAACTTGGGCTTTCGGGCTATTATCGATGTAAAAAGTGAATTTCTTTTATTATTTACAGGACAACTCAGCGATGAGGAAGAAAACACAATCGTTCAACGATCTCCTAAAAACGTGAACAGGAAAAAGCATGACATGTTGCCTGAAACGAAGAAAATATTGGACGATTTCTACCGGCCTTACAACAAGGAATTGGCGCTGTTATTGAATGATGACAAATTCCTTTATCCTTCCAGTTGACACCACCCCCTCTCCCTTGCGAACACATACCGAACACATATCGAAAAGCCCTTATCTGACAGGGTTCAGAGAGCGTTATGCATGGTATGTAGTCAAGAATGCATCCCAGATTCATTACCGGTATATTTTTTGACGATTTATGTGTGAGCTTTATAGTAAGTATTTACAGTGGCGGATCCAGGAATTTCTTCCGGGCGGGCGGGGGGGGGGGGGGGGGGGGGCACGGGGGCACAAGGCCACAAGTCCGTACAAATGACAAGCATTATTTTTTCCAAAACTGTTTTGCCCCGCGAGTGTCTTCATTTGTAAAAGGGACACCCTTCCTCTCCCCCGGTTCTGCCACTGATCAATACGTATTCATGTAATCGACTTCGACTAAATATGACTGCTGTGTATCAAATTATATTTGACGGAAAATTATCTCGTTTCCCCAAAATTTAATTGTCATAATTGTAAGAACTATATACATTGACAGAGTCAATAAAAGAATGAAAAGTCAGTATGAAAACTAAATGTAGGGTCTATATCAGGGGTTCTCAAACTTTTTCTTTGAAGGGCCAGATGGGACTCAAATGAAACTTGAAAGGGCCAGAGTGAAACTGGAGCGCGAAGTCCCTTGCGGCCGGGGCAAGGTTGCCACATCTATGATAAGAGCTTTTAAGAACAGATATCTAAGGCTGATCTAAGAAACTAAGGCTTTTCAGAAAATTTTGGACTGAAAAGGAGAGACTAAAATGCTGAGGACCTTTATTTTTATTTTTTATTTTTTTGCTTGTCAGAGAATCTTTGACTTAAAATCGTTCCCAGGCGCTTCGAATGGATCTAGCATAATCTTTCTCAATTTAGCATAATTTGGGACGAGACTTGGCAATTCCCATTTTTAGCTGTGGCAACACTGGGCCGGGGTCGGGGGTTTTAGATGCTTTCTGGTTCAATCTGAGCCTTATTTGGGGAGTATTTTATCCAACAAATTTATAACAGTTTTTATATGAAAGACAGGCAATATTTGAGAAAAATTCAAAATGCAGCGCGAGTCAATAGTGATAATAAAAAATTGTACTTTTTTAAAGGATATTAATCATTATTTTTCAAAAAGCTGACAGTTTCCGAGCAAATCAAACACATGCATTGGCATTGTGCTCGATTGTGGCAAAATGAATGCATACTTGTCTGTCCATTCTTCTTGGAAAACACGATTTTCAATATCCTCCTTACTTTTCTTTGTAGAGCAGGCCTGTTTGATGACATCTTGTTCTGGGGGTTAACAATGAATGTACTGAGAAATCCGCAAAGCTCAACATGCAATTCGCAAGTCCACGTTCATTAAACAAATCGATCGCATGCATGCATGTACAAACGACTGTGTGCGTGCGCACATGTTATCATGCACATAGATCATGCAGCCTGTTATATCAACGTTTGATGTTAAACTACTGCTATCGGTACATTTTATACAACACCTACTAAGTTTCTTAATTCTTAATCACATGACATCCGATAAAAGTACTGTTGAACAGTATCATTCTCCAGTCGTGCAATTTAGTTTGATCCATTTGCACCATTGCACGCTGACGTCACTAACAATGTACACAGTATATTGTGAGGTAGGTGACATATCACCGTGCAATGGAACAAATGGATCAAACGAAATTGAACTCTGACGTCACAATAAACATAAAGCATGGTACGCGCGGCGCAGTTTAATTATGCATGCAACACAAAATATGCACTACGTACGTTGGCGATGGCGCATGGCCTACCTAGCTAGATAGCTTGCGACTGGAAGACGCCGCGCGCCGGCCGCATAGTTATACGGTAGGCTACGGCAAATTATTTATGTTTACGTTTGTTTGGCAGGCAGGCTACGTATATTAAGCGTAGCGTAGACTAACGTTAGATCTGATTTGTTTCCCGAAGTTGTTCTTTGACTTAAACTCGCATCATGGCAGGACCAAACTTTGTATTGCAAATTCATCAAACTGCAGGATTGAATAAATTATTGTCCGACTCCGATTCTCACAATACTAGCTGGAGAGGTACCGTTCCGGTAAGTTTGCGAAGAGCCGTTTGGAATCCCTTTTTTGCAAAATATCAATGTCGTAAGCGGACCAGAATCTAATACTGGACATAAAGTTACTCTTTCTCAAGAGTAGGCCTACTAATCTTAGTTTAATACAGGAATCTAACTAAAATATTCAGAACACATCTTGTTCCACAAGCTCCATGCACAATTTTCATTGCCACGCCACGGACCCGTTACTTTCTAATTTACACAACACTCAACAGACATAGGCCTAGCCTATCTATTAAACGTTAGACTTAGATCTATGTAGTAAGTTAGACCTTTATTAAGTTAGTCCTAAGTTAGATCTAAATTAGTAACTAGTTAGTAGGAAGATACTGAAAGAAATTGTTTTCTACTGTGTTTCTGGTTGAGTTGAACGATAAATGTTTGCTGCTTAGACGTGCATGCAGTGCGCGCTGATAATTTTATCGATCGCTGAATCTGGTCGATTTGGACTAGTAAAACTGTTCTTTAAAAATGTTTTAAGCCCGTTAACGTCCGAGGTGTTGTATAAAACAAATAGTGAATGGTCTTTATTCGTGCAATGGAACAAGATTTTGCATTCGGTGAAAGATGAGACGCTCTATTCAACTCGGCTGCGCCTCGTTGAATAGAGCGTCTCTTATCTTTCACCTCGTGCAAAATCTTGTACCATTGCACTCATGGCCATTCACTATTTGTATAATGTACAGCACTGGTACACGCCATGCGGGCCGCGCCATACACAGCGCTAGCCTATGGGATGCCATCTGTGCGATTCTTTCATAAAATCAAATACTGAAGTAGAACATACAGACATGACACAAAACTCAATGAACTTTGTTTAAAAGTCAATTTGACTGTCATTACTTTTATTACGGTTGCATGTGTGACAGAGCGAAACAAGTTTTACTTAAATTGTCCCTCCTTTGTAAATAGCCCTCTCCTCCCCCCCCCCCCCCTCCTTTCAGTGGAATGGATTAGTCTAGAATTTTCTTGCATTTTGACTGTGTACTTGTACTGTCTGTTGGAAACCAAAGAAAGCGCCACACTCAGCTAATTACCGGACAGAATCTCTTAAAGTAGATATTCAAAGAAAATCACAAATATGGCAATTAATGTATCACTAGAAACTGGGAAGCTTACAGATGGCAATCTTATAAGTTTTATGTCAACTGCGTATCTGGTGATTATAAAAACAACACAAATAAAAGCTCTTCTCAGCATCTGGAATATCCGAGGATTCGCCAGAAATATAGCGATGTTTTGATGTCGTCACACTCGGGATCGATCCTGCTTAAGCAGACGACGTCCTATAATGAATGAACGTAATTGCAATGCAATTATTTATCAAATTATAAAGAGTTTGGTGTATTTAAACATGACCTTATTTCACACCATTATAAAGGGAAAGTGAAACTGATTCTGATAGCTAAAAACCGTTTGATTGTAAATACATAGAAGGGTCAATGATCAATGAAATAAACCCCACTTTCAAATTGAAAAGCCCTCCGAATAATAGCAGGATGGTATTCGTTCCCTCTTGAAACGCCGAACATGCCCCGGTGCAAGCTGCTGAAAATACAATGGCGTCTTATTTCATTAAACAAATCGATCGCATGCATGCATGTACAAACGACTGTGTGCGTGCGCACATGTTATCATGCACATCGATCATGCAGCCTGTTATATCAACGTTTGATGTTAAACTACTGCTATCGGTACATTATGTACAGCACTGGTATACGCCATGCGGGCCGCGCCATACACATCGCTAGCCTATGGGATGCCATCTGTGCGATTCTTTCATAAAATCAAATACTGAAGTAGAACATACAGACATGACACAAAACTCAATGAACTTTGTTTAAAAGTCAATTAATTTGATTGTCATTACTTTTATTACGGTTGCATGTGTGACAGAGCGAAACAAGTTTTACTTAAATTGTCCCTCCTTTGTAAATAGCCCTCTCTCCCCCCCCCCCCCTTTCAGTGGAATGGATTAGTCTAGAATTTTCTTGCATTTTGACTGTATACTTGTACTGTCTGTTGGAAACCAAAGAAAGCGCCACACTCAGCTAATTACCGGACAGAATCTCTTAAAGTAGATATTCAAAGAAAATCACAAATATGGTAATTAATGTATCACTAGAAACTGGGAAGCTTACAGATGGCAATCTTATAAGTTTTATGTCAACTGCGTATCTGGTGATTTTAAAAACAACACAAATAAAAGCTCTTCTCAGCATCTGGAATATCCGAGGATTCGCCAGAAATATAGCGATGTTTTGATGTCGTCACACTCGGGATCGATCCTGCTTAAGCAGACGACGTCCTATAATGAATGAACGTAATTGCAATGCAATTATTTATCAAATTATAAAGAGTTTGGTGTATTTAAACATGACCTTATTTCACACCATTGGTCCAGGGTGTGTCGTCACATATCTCACCAGCGTTCGAGGAGCTCTTCAGCTGCTATATCGGGGGCTGTATTTTACCGTTTTATAATTGATAACAATCATTACTTCAAATGTTTCCAAGCGTCGAATTTGGATAACCTTGTTTAATTTATGCCATCTATGCAATAATAAGTATTAAGCCAATATTTAAAATCATTAACGTTCTACTTTAAGAAAGTTCTTCCCTTTTAAGAGGTATGTTTATTAATTTTATATCTGTAATAGTGTAAGAATGTTGTATGTTTTACAGCTAAGCTTCTGAAGAGTTTTAGTGATTAATATGTATGATTCAGTGATGTTTTATAATGATTCAATCTCAGCCTTTCATGTGGATGCTGAACTTTATTATACAATGCACAATGTAATGAAGAGTTCATTTATAAGTGCAAGTACATTGCTTAACTTTATTACTCCTTTTGACATGGGGAGACTGCATAATAGTTCATTCCAAATTAATTGTATATGATTGTATTGTATTCATCAAGTTGTTAAGAATTGTCAACTTGTTATAATATTTCATGATAGGCCTATTTGATAATCAAATACTTGATTCATGAATTGCATATCTTAGGTAGATGTTAAATGTTAAGTTCACACACGAGCAGATTTGGGATTCAGTTGTTACATGCGATTTGCATAGAAAGTTACAGTGTGTGTGTGTGTGTGTGTATTATGGCTAATAGCAGTTAGGCCTGCATGTATAGTACCTGTATAGATAAGTAAGGACCATGTAGGGCTAATACACATTTTAACTTAATGTATGTGTGTATGTATAGCTGTGGCTGCGTGTGTTAAGTTGGCAGCAGTGCTGGACTAAAATATGTGACTTAACTTTATAGGTAAAGATGAAACAGGACAATTGAGATGATATTGTTTATCTAGCTATGCATAAATGAGACTTTCAGATTATATGATGAAATTCTACTTCTTACAATTGTAGATTTATTCAATGCAGGGGCGTATCCAGGATTTCCTAATAGGGGGGGGGGGCGCCAGGAATTATTGATCGCCGTCATGGGGGAGGGGTCTTTGGAAAATTTTTGCTTCTGAAGAAGGGCTGAGATGCAAAATAGTGCTATATGCAGAGCTGCCAACCTGTCACTTTCAAAAAACATATTATTCAGCTAGAAAAAAAACATATTTTTAGGTGAAAAAACATATTTTGCCGGTTTTATATGTTTTTCCCTATTTTCCTTAAAAATGCTAATGCGACTACTGTACATTTCTTTAATAAGAACGCCTTCAGTTGCATAAAGTCGTTTCATGTGAATGCATTAAAAAATAAAAAATACTGGTCAAAATTGTGCTAACGTTAAAGGGGTAATCCGGCCTGAAATTAATATGAATTGAATAAATAGAGTAAAATTAAACAAACAAATCACTGAAAATTTCATCGTAATCGATGAATGAATATGCAGTGAGTGAGGTGATGTCATATCCCCACTTTTTCTTTTGTATTTTATTATATGAAATTGCAATTATTCAAATTTTCTGCTCCAAGCCTATATAACTAAAAGGACCGACTCCTTATTTAATGTGTAAGTTCATCATTGCTGTAACTTATTTTGTTAATACACGGGAGATATTTTTTATAGACATATATGAAAATATGAAACAATGAAGATTTCATATAATATAGTTAAAAAAGGAAAGTGGGTAGGTGACATCATCAGCTCACTCATTACATATTCATGATGACATGCATAGAACTGTTTCCCAAAATAATGCAAAACTTAAAAATTCAATAACTTCGTTATTTTTTATCGGATTTCGATGAAATTTTCAGTGTTTTGCTTTTTAATTTTACTCTATTCATTCAATTAATATTATTTTCAGGCCGGATTACCCCTTTAAGTCAGCCCCGCACAGTGTGCAACAGGCACTGAACTCGTCTCGTCTCGAAGCAGCTCCATTTTGCTAAGCTGCATACTCGGGTTTGAATGTTTGCTTCCTTCAGCTCAAAAAAATCCTGAAAACCCAAGCCGTAGGTACAGGGGCCCGCTCAGGGCCCCTGATGGGGTCGAGGGGCAAAGCCTCTTTTGAGGGTTCAGGGAGCGAAGCCCCCTGAAGCTGGTACGTTTTCTTGTTCTTTAGAGGGCTAAATTCATTAATCTACAGTACATTATAAAGAAATATTGACATGATTAACTTAATATTTTAGCCAATTGATCTGCTTTTTACCACACCACATGCAAATTCACCTTCCCCAGTTGCCTAGTAAGATCTAAACTCAAAACCAGGAACCAAATTTTTTTCGATGGAAAATTACTTTATCTTCATTCTATAACATTCCAGGAATTCCCTGATCGTATGTAGTTAACCACAGCTAAATTCAAACACCACAACATAAAGTTAAAGAGTAGCCCCCCCCCCCCCCCCCCCCCCCCCCACTCGCAGGTCGAAGGGACCGCATGCGTGTTCCCAAAATCTCCGGTAAAGGTATTTTTTGGGCGACACAATCCGGCTCGTGAATTGTAAAAAAAGGGGGTGTTTTTTATCTTTCACCCGGAGATTTCATTAAAAAGGGGGTGTTTTTCTTTCTCTCTCTCTCTCTCTCTCTTCGACACCTGAGAAATTTAAAAAAAGGGGGGTTATGAAATATCTTGAAAAATCGATCAAATCCCAGGATCAAATTCCTAAAATTCCTGCTAGTTTTGATAGTTCATTCAGCCAGGATTATTTCATTTTGAAAAGTAGAAACACTGGCCCCCATCTCTTCCAAGGTATTGTAATGACAGCTTGGGAGGGGGTTGGTGTCTGTCCTGAGATATGGGGTTGGAATGAGAGCTCACCTGAGATAGGGAGGTTCAGAAATTTTGGCAGCCCTGAGATAGGGGGTGCTTTCAAAGGGAGGGAACAAGCATACGCGTACCCTAAATAATACTAAGTGGGGGGGGGGGGGGGCCGGGAAGAGTAGAAAACAAGCCACAAAAGCCTGGTCATGAAGAACGATTCACGATATGCACGCACTGTACCCACCACACTACCAATTATCTAGGCCGCTGGTGCTGGGGAAGACTTGGCACCTGTATCCTTGTACCTTGATCATAGTCTCTTGAAAAAATCCCTGCTGGAATTCACTTTCCAGCAGGGATTTTTTCAAGAGAATATTTCAACAAATTAACCAACAAATTAGACATTATCTCTCACCTGAATCATGAAAAATAGCGATGATATTCCATTTGGACTCATTTGCAAAATTTAGAATCAGTTCTCAGAGGACAAATGCCGGTTATTAGGGGCTGTGATTTCCTTATCTCGGAATTTTCAAAAAACGGATTTTCGCACAGAAAAACGTACGGACGTATTTTACTCCAAAAAACGTATTAATACGTTAAAAACGTTCTACTTGGCAGTTCTATATATGTGACCAATTTTGAAGCCTATTTAATGAACAATATTTTCAATTGTTATGAGGATTTTTTTTTTTTTTTTTGCTATTTTTTTTTTTTTACGACGGCCAATAGGGGGGCGCGCGCCTGTTGCGCCCACCCCCCTGGATACGCCACTGCAATGCACTTTTGGATGTTTATTTTGCAAACACCAATTGGTTAGAACTTAATTACAGGGATTTTGTTGAAAACAATCAGATAACCAGTTGAAATCCTCTCACTAGATTGTAAGTGTTTTTGTCATATGTTATAAAGATGAGTTACTCTACGAGATAGTTTGGTCTAGAGTTTATAACTTTATCTGTCATGTTTCTTTTAGATTACAGTCATCAGTATCAGGGCTATGAAGGCTGATTTAATTACACTTGCTTGATATTGGGCATGAAGTAGTCGGGGTGAGTGTATGGAATGTACTAACACTAAACATTATTTGCATTTTAATTTATATGCATGATAAAGAACTTTGTTTTATTGAAGTGCACTGAAGTTCAAGTAAATAATTTGTTTAATTGCTCATTAAGACTGAATCAGTACTCTGAGATACATTATAGTGTTGTTTATTGTGAAACTTTCTCTTTGCTATACATGTACATGTACATCATTCTGTGGTATTTACTTTTAAATCATATATTGAATTGCTATTTATGAAATGCTTTAAACTAAAGTGTTCACTGATGAATCAGGTTAGGCCTCTCGTCTATTATTCTCAGTGTATTATATCTATTTGATATTTGAAGCAACTCAGTCTAGCATAACGAGTCGATCGTTTGATTTAAAGTACAATTGCCGTTGAAATGTGTAGATAATGTATGTAAATATTTCTAGACTGCTTGTTACAACATGTACACCAGTGACATGTATTTGTTATTTTGTTTTATTTTGATACAGGTTCTTGTTTATATTTTTTCGTACTCCATACGACGGGAGGAATAAAGTGGAAAACCCTCATTACATCTTCTTCGAGGCGTCGTTTATTTCCCTGTGTTACACATGGACACACAATGTAATCGTATTGAGGCATGTTTCAAATTGTGATTAAAAAAATGATTCAAAAGAGAGAAAAAAAAACAGCTGAGTCTCGCGGGCCGTTCTTTGAGAACCCCTGGTCTGAATCTAAATGTAGGGTCTATATCAAGCCTGAATCTAAATGTTATAATTATTAATATGGTCCAAAGGGAGGTATGAAATGCCAAACTAGAATTTTTGCAAAAAAAGATAGAAGAAAATATTCTAAGAGGTTTTGGAAGAATCTAAAAAAGCTTAGGATTAAAAGGAAATAAGGGAAAAGACCAAAATTTTGTCATTTCAATCGGTGGAGAAGTATGTTATGAAAGGTGACCATTGCCAACGAATTAAATTCTCATTTTACTAGTGTGGCTGCTAAATTGGTAGAAAAACTCCCTTCTTGCAAAGACTTTTTCAGTGCAGAGAGTGAGATCATTGGTGAGCTTTATGAAAGAAAAGGGGTAAGCCAAGGCAGATTCGAGTTATTACCAGTCAGTGAACAATTTATTTTCAATGAGTTGCGAAAATTGAATGTATCAAAAAGCACTGACTTAGACTTGATTCTGATATTGCGATGATGCGAAACAAACCCTTAACTTTCTTGATAAACTTATCTATCTTGACTAATACTTTTCCAAAGGAAATGAAAATAGCTAAAGTTACTCCTCTTCATAAAAATAAAGATAAAACTGATGTTGGAAATTATAGACCTATCAGTATAGTTAGTATCTAAAATTCTAGAAAATTCGGTATGATTGTGTTCAGATTGAAAAATATTTTAAAGAAAATGATATAATTTATGAATTTTAATCTGGTTTTCGACATGACTTTTCAACCGAAACATGTCTTATTCACTTGACTGATTATCTGAGAACACAAATTTCCCAGGGACAATTCGTTGGTATGGTAATCCTGGATCTTCAGAAAGCTTTTGATACAGTTAATCATGGCATCTTATTAAAAACCTACAAAGAATGGGTTTTAACGAAGCTATTTTAGAATGGTTCAAATCCTACTTGTCTAATGGACATCAGGTAGTGGCTATTAATGATATTCGTTCCAATGTTATGCCTATAACATGTGGTGTTCCTCAGGGAAGCATCCTTTGACCAATCCTTTTTTTCAGCTTGTATCAATGACATGTGTGCTTGTATAAAAGCTGACTGCAAGCTGCTATTGTACGCTGATGACAGCGTACTACTTTGCTCAAATCCAAATCCAAAATTTGTCGAAGAAAAACTAAGCGACCAGCTGTCTACATGTGTCGATTCGATGACTGATAATCTTTACACTTGGGCAAAACAGATAGCATTTTGTTTTGTCCAAAAAGTAGTTCTACAAAGTCATTTGAATAAAAATATCCTGAATACGGACCATCTTCTTTTCACATGCAGGTTAATATGCTGTTTATTGTGTATATTTATAGTTTTAACATGATGAAAGATTTAACGTATTTTTTTTTTTCATTCTCATCTTCGTTTCTCTCTCTCTCCATTTCTTCCTCTTCTAACTTTGTCTTCTCCACTTTTTCCTTCTTTTTTCTTCTTCCTCTTTCTCTTTATTTTCCTCTCATTCTAACTTTGTATATATTTATCACTATTTTTATGATTTAATTTTCCTAAGGTACATTGAGGGCATGCAGCATGGTTAAAACTATTCCC
The DNA here is from genome assembly GCA_025617745.1 of Heliocidaris erythrogramma. NCBI lineage: Eukaryota > Metazoa > Echinodermata > Echinoidea > Camarodonta > Echinometridae > Heliocidaris > Heliocidaris erythrogramma. The sequence goes on from CM046867.1 coordinate 37,747,368, forward strand.
CGAGATGGTCTCGAAACTCCTATCACCGAAGTCTTGGTTTAAACCATGGTTTAAACCCCTTCCCGGTGATTTTAAGCGTACGTGCGCACGGAATCCAATCCAATCATATATTTTCTTTGAGTGTGCGCATGGGTAATGTGCGCTTATTTACGCCTATTTCAGTACGCTTACGGAGGTTTAAACCATGGTTTAGGTTTAAAGACTTATAGAAGCATTTGAGGGACATAACCTTGACTACATAGAACTGGCCGACACGCTCGGAATAAAGGGCTGAACGGCCAGATCAATTGTGGCCACATTATCTCCGGACCGGGAGACGCATCAAGCTGCCAAGGGGAGGCTAGCGAAACGTGAAGATGGATGACGAAATGAGAGCTCGTCTCCAAGCCACTGTAAGCAGTAACCCCTTAGTCACCCTTGAGCAACTGAAGATAGATCTATACGAGCAGCTCTTCCGCAGAAGCCCCCGGTATCCGTCTCTACTATTGCTAGAGCACTTGACGGAATGCTCATCAGGGTGTCGTTGCACACTGTGTCTACATTGATGAGACCGGCTACAACTTCTGGACCAGACGCTCTTTTGGAAGAGCCCCACGCGGGGTCCCTGTACGTCGGGTCGTACATGGCCAACGCGGTCGGCAGTGCAATGTCACTTTTGCAGTTTCAAGTGAGAATGGGCTCGTCCACCACACTATTGCAGTGGAAACGGTGACGAGGGAAACTTTCGAGGCTTTCCTGGCTACCACCGCTCATGAATGCGAGAATGTCTTCCCCCTGATGAGGACATGTAGGCCTACCTGATTTTAGACAATGCACGTCCTCATGTAAGAGCTCAGCTACCTGGTGATGCAAGCCCAAGGATTCATTTGAAGTTTCTTCCTCCGTATTCTCCATTTCTGAACTGCGTGGAGATGGCCCATTCTGCGTTTAAGGCAGTTGCAGCAGAGGGTAGGCGACAGAGAAGCAGCACAAGAAGCTGGGGTCAACATGCAGGAGTGGAGAATCAACCTTGTTCAGCAGGCAGCTCGACGAAATACGGACGTAATAACGCAAGAGAAAGCCATCCGGTGGTTTAACCACACCCAGACATACCTCCCAAGATGCCTGGCCCGCCAACAAATTGATGGCTAGAACTGATCTGAGAACTGTGTTCTTTATTCCCGATGATGGTTAGCATTAATGTAACACCCACCCAATGCAAATAATGAAAGACATATGAAAGAAATAATCACGATGTAAATTGAAACGTCCACACACAATACACCATTGAAAGAAAAGTTGCCAAGATGATACAGGAATAAAGACTAATCCGAAAATATGAAATATTCTGATGCTCATACAAAACAATGATGAAAGAATTGGAGAAAAGTAGAAGAACAAACGCTTAAAGACGTCTGCTAAATTGACGTAAGTACGTGTTAAATTGGATGCCTAGAAATGAATTCGAATGAACGAGCGCACTATATTTGTGATCACGTGACTACATAATTCTAAATTGAATGAACGATTTGCGAATTCATGCTTGTTTAATGAATTTCAGTTGAAAAAGTATTAATTTGAATGAGGTTAAATGTAATCTGAATGCTCCAAAAATTAATTTGAACGAATAAATAATGAAATTAAAATACCGAGCGTGTCCTCTTGCCTAATAATAAAATGAATGAATGCTCTATCAAATGGACTGACAACAATACGAAATTGGCCGGGAAAATTATTTCCAAAGAGTACACTTTAACATTCCCTATATATACATTCAATAGCTTCCGTAATTTATTTCACAGCTTCATTAGATTCGAAAAAAATTAATGTGAGTGGTATGAGGTCCAAGAGTGCATGTAGGAGCTGATCAATGCCAAAAGCCTACAGCTCAAAGGACCAACATTCCAGGAGACCTACAGCCCACCAGGTCTCCCTGGCCTTCTGACAGTTTCTTCAGGGTTCACTAGACGGATGGCCAATTAAAGGGCGAGTCAATGAGAATTACATTTCATGATAATATCAAAATATTGTGTTAATATTGCTAGAAATCGCATATACTTTTTATTAAAAAGATCTGTTTACTTCTTTAAGCTTCGTTGAAATTGCCTAAATCGCACGTTTATCAGCTAGTCTGTCACGCCCCTCGAAAAATAGGGCCCAGTCACGTGCCTTAATTGTCAGGTGACCTGTGACGTACCATCGGGAACATCTAGCTAGCGGACGACGCTTGTCTGTGTATATCCAGTGCAGGGAATTTTGGATAGGCATGATAGGAGTGCATATCTCAAGAAAATGCCGAGGAGATGTGTTGTTGCTGGGTGTAGCAAAGGCACCAGCGATGGTGTCAGTCTGCACACCTTTCCTAAAGATGATGCAACTCGAAAAATTTGGATTTCAAAGATCAAGCTGACGCAAGCTAGCTCAGTGGGATGGCCCTTCCGCTCACAGTACTGTTTGCAGTGACCACTTCAGGGAGGAGGACTTCGATAGTCAGGCCCTCAGGCCAGGGGCTGTATGACCAGCTAGGATTTGCGCCCAAGAATAAAATGCTGCGGCCGACAGCTATCCCTGTCATCAGACTGAGGGCTGTGGAACTGGAAGCCAAACACAGGGAGCTAAAAAAACAAGAGTCGGTCTGCAGTTCTGAAGCTGGAGTCACTGGAGAAAAAGAGGGTAGGTCTACCGTACCGTACCGTAGAGCCCGGGGGGGGGGGGGGGGCACTCAACCTGTTTTTGGATGTGGGTGTGCCGCTGCCAATCTCTAAACAGGGGGCTAAGGAGCTAAATGGTTAATTGAGGAAGCTCATTTGTGAGGGTCTAAGGAGCGAACGGGCTCATGGCAGAGCTAATTTTAGCTGCTCGCGATCCCACTACTCTGGTACACATACGGTGCATGAGCTGAGTCAGCGGTCGCAGCGCTGTTTTTAACGCTGTACATGCCGCGCCACTGCATTGGCTCGATGTCGCATGCAGATTGATCTCGCTGAGCCGCCGCTAGCACTAGTAATACCGCGTTCAGTTAGGGGGCACTAGGCCGCCCAGCTCCCCGCTGCGCTGGCCTGGTAGGCTAGGGAGCGACCGTTCCCGGACAATGGGCTGTGCGCATTGTTTTCTCATATTCTCGGGAGCGAGTCGGAAGCCAATCGAGGTGCGGTTAGTGAAAATCGCATAATTATCATGGGAGCGACCCGAGAAGGTTAAAAATGGGGGACGTCACAGCGGCACATACATGTGTGACATATATATGTGAGTGCCCCCCCCCCCCCCCCCGGGAGCGCATTTCCGTTTTACACCGTTGCCTAGGCATTTTCGCGAAAAAATCCAAGAAGTGCGCTGGTGAAAGAGTCTAAGTCGTCAGCGCCCCCAGTGAGGTCTAGCATGCACAGCATCTGCACAGACAGCAAAGATATGCATTACAGTAACTGTACAGTAGCTACACTTCATCTTGTGCGCAAACGAGCTAAAAGAAATATATAAGGAACGATAAAAGCAAAAAAATATATAAGAGAGACAAGGGGGATGAAAGGAAAAGCAAAACAGAAGGAAGCGTGAAAGGGCCGTCTTCTTTGTTTTTTTTTTCTTTCATGCTGATGAGGCTTCCTCTTCTCTAATTGGCGCACAAAGAGTTACAGCTAGATACGCAGTTATAGTTATAGTTATAGTTGTAGCAAATATAACTATATTTCTTCAAATCAATTATTATTATTCTTATTATTCTTATCTTCTCGATATTAGTAAAACACCTAAATTTTCTTTTAAATGTATGATCCTGGGCTATAATTATTATACGTATATTCCTCGTCCCCCACCCCTTCTGTTTAATTCCCTCGCTTTCTGGTAACACTGTTTCAGCTTAGCTGCCTTTCAGCTACATTTTAAAATTCTTTTACCTTGCAATGCAACATGAATTAACTCTGTTATTCTTTATCGCCATATAGACAATCCGAGACAGTAGACCAGTGCAGTAGACCCTATAGTACACGTACACATACACCCGATCGCCGCAAACATGCAGAGTAGGAGTACGTGTGTACATTCGATTTCATACTTCGCGCGTGCAGAGCAAGCTCGAGCTCATAGCGCATGAAGCGAGCTGAAACCTGGACTTTGAAACCAGCACGTTCGAAGCGATTAATCGAAAAAATGCCTAGGCAACGGTGTAAAACGGAAACGCGCCCCCCGGGAGGCAGCTAGCTTGCAGCACACGATTTTGCTGTAATTGTTGTAATATATTTAGACTTTCATCCAGTTTTTCAGTGTACTTGGTTGTTATCATAAGCACGCACACAAAGATTCGCAAGGTACGGTCAGCAGTAAAGCGACTGTCCACACGTCTACTTGTCTGTAAAATATTACGTTTTTCCAAAACATAAACCTAATCCAATAGAGGAATTATCATGGGTAAAGTGTTTGAAAAAATGCCAGACTTGTCATTTGACCTCTACTAAAATGTCTAAACAACCTATTCAAATCCTTTTGGGGGACTTAAAGATTGTCGAAATTGTATAAATAGTGATATGAAAATGGATAAATTATCATTCATTTACATTGCCAACATATTAGTCAAACTTAGTGGCTTCGCGGGGGACTTCCCGATGCTACGTCAAATCGCTCTAGCCAATCAGCTGTCAATTTTTGGGGGCGTTCCCAAATTAGTGAGTTTTTTTTACCAATTTCTTGTTACTGGGCAATTTTTTTTCTGTAAAAATGTCAGAATTGTGTCATTGGACCTATGTACTACATTTTTAGCCCCAATGTTGATTCTAATTGACTCGCCCTTTAAGAGACCAAAATTTCCCCTTTTATGTAGGCACAATCCTTTGCTTTATCGATGGCTATCGGCAGTAGGGAACCTTTTGTAAATGTCGGTCTCGTGGGCTGTCGGTCTGAATCCGATATAAAAGCCCGGTTATCATTTAGGAACATAACGCCAGGATGCAATGCAATGACAGAGAAAAATGAGATGAATATTTATTTTAAAACAAAAATTAATGGGGAAATGGTGGGCAAGAGATTGGTAATTATAGCCTACATGTTCTCTTTATGCGCATAAATTATTGCGCCACTGTGTAATACGCGCAAAAAGAGCTGATTCCCGAGTAATATTTTTTACCAATGCCCGGTAATGGGATTTTTTTTTCAATGCCCGTAGTTTGAACCTTTCAGAGACCTAGAATCCTGATGATATGGCGTGGGTAATCTATAAGATAGGAACATGTTGTGTGTATATGTATTCTATTCATAATATTTATAATGAAAGCTCCCCTGAGCAATATTTTCTGTCTAGCTTAAAACATTCATTCATTCAATATAATTATTTTATACATGTGCGGTACATGTATATTCCATAATCAAAGTACAGATAGAATTCATTGATAGAACATTGTAAGCTTTGATTTTGAGCGTGTTCCACCGTTTAAAACAACCCCTTCTGGCTTTAGGTCATAACTTGTTTATATTTTGTTGTCAATTGTTTGATAATCTAAATTTCATGATACAAATATTTTGCATCGGAAATGTATCTATGTAATTCATTGTGTTTTTATGATTATTTTGAAAAAAAAAACAATGAACGAATATAAATGAATTATGTTCCTTATTACATTAGTTAAATCTTATGACATCAATGAAATACGCCATTGATCAAGTATCACTCTATTGGTACATGCCTGATGAGAATTTAATTGAAATCAACTCCGCATTTAAACATTTTATAAAAGTTTTCTTTATAATTTACAATAGTTCTCAAAAATTTTGACTGGTATTTGGGGAGCGGAAAAAATTTAGACCGGTTTCCACCACTTCTTTATGGGCTGAGTTAGTCTGCTCGTCTATATGGGACAACTTATTTTCAAGGGCCCCTGCAACCAAACGCAACCCAGATGCAAGTTGTTTGCTGTTGATGTGCAGGGATGCTTATAATATTCTATTATGTTTCATAGATTTATGTTTCATAGGTTTTTAAATGTTTTTTGAAATATTTTTTTTCAACCTCCTAAGCTCCACCCTAAAATTCAGATCTCATTCCTGCAGTGACATCATCTGTCAATCATCAGTCAGTTACACTAACATTCTGCAATAGACAGTGGAATGTGACTTACCCAAGCTCAGCACATGCTCACAATAGCACAAAACCTCCTCCTCGTTACCACTCTTTTCCTGGTGATGCTATACAGTATGTCTGACATCGCAACTACTATGTAGGCATTGTATTTCCCTCTTCTTTCATGTGATGCCATTCATATGATACATGCTTCACGCATGAGTTAATAACAATTATGATGCACACTTAGAAATAAAGGTACAATTTTGCACCCTTCAAATGCAACACTGGCAGCACCTTTTTGGGTGCAACTTTGCACCCTAAGAAGCTTTTTGCACCTTTAAGGGTGCAGTTAGCTACATTTTGCACCCTTAAATGGTGCAGAGTTGTACCTTTTAGAAAAGGTACAAATTTGCACCCTTTGGATGCAAAAATTTCTGCACCCTTAAAGGTGCAAAGGTGTACCTTTTATAGGGTGCAAATGGGCATTAAAGGGTGCAAACAAGAACAAAAAGGTGCATTTTTGCACTCTTTTCATGTAGGGTGCAAGATTGCACCCAAAAAGGTGCTGCCAGTGTTGCATTTAGGGTGCAAACCTGAACCTTTTTTCTAAGTGTGTGCAGGCCTACCAAAAAGTCTTTTGGCCAATGATATCTGAGTTTCAATGAGGTAATCACATTTCTAGAAAATTAATTTACTACCCTTTGATGTGACACCTTAATCGGAAAAATGAGCAAGGGATGACAAAGCTCTGTTGGTGTAAAGTAATTCTTGCATTTCCATGATTTATTAAACGAATCCGTTTGCACTGGCTGTCTGTCCTAGCAATACACTAACAAGACAATAAGACTTCATGCATGGCTGATCGTCAACAAAATGGAGTAAGTAGTATTTCTGGTAACAGAATGGAGACAATCTGGGCACCTTTAATAAATCATGGAAATGCAAGCATCAAATCTCGGTTTCGTTTTTTCTGGGACACACTGTATAGAGCAAAAATAAAAGACAGACGACTCTTCAGAAATTAAAGAACAATCGTATCGTCATGTAAACCGAAAGTTACATAAATTTAATTATCTGTGTAGTGAAAAGTAAAGACATCATAATCATGGTAATAAAGGTGTATTACACGAGTCTTCAGAAATTAATTATAAACCATCGCATCAACATGTAAACCGAAAGTTACATAAAATTTAATTATCTGTATAGTAAAAAATAAAAACATCCCAGTTATGATAAGTGCATCCTTACACGTTTTTGATTGACACTTGGCATGTTGAGAGTTAATCAATTAGTATACAAAGTCTGCTTTATGTTTAAATATGTATGTCATAAGTACTCATTAAAGGAGAATTACGCTCAAAAATAAAGACGATATTGTTCAAAGGTGTTATTTATTCCTATTTGTTAGACTATATGGTTTCGCGTCAAAATATACGAGATCGATACGAATCAATTTTTTCTGAGCAAAATTTGCCATCTGCTAGGAATATGTATCGTCTGCTAGCAGCACATGGGGGCTGCTAGCTTGTTTATGTGTACAAGAAGATTTTCTTAATCCAAATGCTTAATTGCCTTTTTCAAAATTAAAAGCCCATTTTAGATTAAAATATAGAATAGATATGTCAATTTATTTTTAAACTGAAGATTTCCTTTTATATTTCTGTTGAAAATCGATATTCGCTTAATAGAAATCTATTTTCTCGATACTGGACGTATGGGACGGAGCAAATTAATTCAAATTTTATGGACGCTTCTTCCCTGAGCATATATAGCGGCAAACTATGCATTCACCTGCTTTCGGGTAATGGACTTGAAAAGTCAGAATGCATGCTGCATATATTATGTTCTGCTCTGTTTGGCAAACCCAAGAAAATAGATTTTCTTAAAATTGCAAAAGTTAATCCAGTTTACAAAAAGAAAAAGACCCCCACCTAATAAGCAATTACAGACCCATTTCCATTCTTCCAAGTATATCCAAAATTCTTGAAAAAAATATTCACAGAAGACTTTATAAATTTTTGAACAATCATAAGCTACTTAATAATAATCAATTTGGTTTTAGGAAAAAATATTCAACTGATTTAGCTCTAGTACAATTTTTGTCTCGCCCACCGGAGGTGAAGGCGAGACTAAGGGATCCAAATGGCGTCCGTCCGCCGTCCGTCCGTCCGTCACAAACGTTAAAGTTTACCTGCAAGACTCTCTTATGACAGATAACTTTGCAACCGTCACTCACTTTTCAACCAAACTTGGGTTGTAGATGCACTGAGGGGGCCTGCATGTTATGGTGCTGTTGGAGGTCACATGATAAGGTCAAAGGTCATTTCAGGTCAAACGTTAAAGTTTACCTGCAAGACTCTCTTATGACATAACTTTGTAAACGTCACTTTCCAAACATTAGTAATGTAGATATATGCAAGCATAACTTATGCAGATTTATGCACTTTGGGGATATGTTGCATGGCAACAGAGATCACAATATTTCTAGTTATCGCATGTGGGCGAGACACATTATCGCTATTGCCTTATTGTATGATAAAGTAACTGAGGCAATTGCCAATAAAACACACGTTATATATCAGGTTCAATACAAGGTTCAATATTAGGCCCCCTCCTTTTTTTACTATATATTAATGACATAAGTAACACATCCTCCTTATTATCCTTCATTTTGTATGCTGACGATACCAATATTTTCTATTCTCATGTTAACTTAAATACCCTGATCCACTTTCTCAGTCAAGAATTGCCCAAAGTATCAACGTGGTTCCAATGTAATAAATTGTCTCTCAACATACAAAAAACTAATTTTATTTATTTAAAACATGCCAATACTCGTATGTTTGATTTTCCTTTAGCAATATCAATTGACAATATGCCCTTAGAAAGAAAACGATATACTAAATTTCTATGTGTTTTCATAGATGAAAACTTGAATTGGAATCATCAGTAACCCACATAAAAACTTCTATCGCTAAAAATATTGGTATACTTTATAAAACTAAAAATTATCTTCCGAAAAATACCCTTTTTATGTTATATAATACTCTTATATTGCCATATATTACTTACTGTAATTTAATATGGGCTAACAGGGCTAAAACAAATATTTACCCGATTAATATATTACAAAAGAAAGCTCTCAGAATCTGTTCTGGCTCTCACTATTTAGCTCATACAAACCCCATTTTTAGTCATTTCAAAACATTAAAAGCCTTTGATATTAATTCACTCCAAAGCTTACTTTTTATGTTCAAATACAGAAATAACCTACTACCGGACACATTTAATGATTTCTTCACACTTAATACGAATGTTCACTCATATCTCACCAGTAACTCCCTAAATTATCATTATTTTGGTAAATCCTAGGCTATTTATTGCACATCCGACACCATGGCCCAGATTTGTGGAATTCACTTCCAAACTCTATAAAATCTTGTCAAAATCTTTTTGCATTTAAAGCTCAAGTTAAAACAAGTTTGCTATTAGAGTATAATAGTTCAAATTAGTTACAAAGGTTAAACCACATTTTAAATCAATAGTCCGTGTTCTGATAAATCAAATGATCTTTAGTTACCAAATTCACTGAAGTCCTGACTGATACATTTCATCAACACATTCATCCACAGACATCATTTTCATTTTTTCATTTTTTCATTTTCATCATCATTTTATCACTTTCATTCATGTCACACTTTTCACGTTTACACACTATACAAAAATCTAGATATGCGTATATTTCGTCTGAATAATTTCCTTATTTATTCGACCTCCATTCTGCTATTACGTATATTACACTGATTTATTTGGGCTGTCATGTTTTCAAACTTCAGTTTATTATGGCAGTCCGTCTTCTGCTCTCTGAACTTCAATACGTTGAATAATTTATAATTTATAAACTGAAATGTAATTATATTACTATAAATATGTATATTTTTATCATGTTATGTTTATTTCATTTTATGTGAATGCATTGTTATATTTTCCCTGTTATTGTATGCTCTTATATGATTGCAGAAGAAAATAAATTCAAACAAACAAACAAACTTTAAAATATTTCATATTTCACGAAAATATTCTTCAAAGTAAAAATATCTTTTACATTACCATAATAATACTACGGCTTCTGGAAACTTCAAAAGCCTTCTCTGATCAAGCCGATATTCATCAGTTGTTTGTTTAGAATGACTCACTATTACGTTTTTATCAACTTCTCATCCATGCATGCAAACTATGAAAACTATCTGTTCGAATATACTTTTTTCTTCAAATTGGTAAATATATAACGAAATGTGTCCCGTATACAAACGAGTCTAAAGAGATTGACCGACGAGTTTATGAAATATTTCATAGATTTTTAAAATACAACTAATTTACACAAATATTTGGAATGCATTTAGATTTCAAGCACATTTCAAAGATAATCAAAGATAATTAAAGATGGAAATAAAACATGCATCATATTATGAATGAAACGACTCGAATTAAGTATAGCGCACTTTATGTGAAAACGAATTATTTCTTCATATGGCTACCAGTATTTGTGAAGCGAAATCCTATCATTATTTCATCGTCCGTCCATAAATGTCAATCCATTAAAGGCCAAGTCCACCTCAATATTAAGTTGATTTGAATAAACAGAGTAAAATTAAACAAGCATAACAGTAAAAATTTCACTGAAATCGGATGTAAAATAAGAAAGTTATGGCATTTTGAAGTTTTGCATTATTTCATGAAACAGTGATATGCATAGCATGGGCGGTATGCGAATGAATGAACCGATGATGTCACACGCTCACTTTTCCTTATGTATTTTATTATATGAAATTTCAAATATCCCTTCCTTGTATGAAAATAAGTTACAATAAATGATGATTTTACATGTTCCATATGAAGTCAAACCATGTTTTACATTATTGAAGCAAAAAAAAGGAAATATATGATATTTCATATGATAGGAAAAGTGAGTGCATGACATCATCGGTTCAATCATTTGCATACCGCCCATGCTATGCATATCACTGTTTCATGAAATAATGAAAAACTTCAAAATGCCATAACTTTCTTATTTTACATCCGATTTCAGTGAAATGTTTACTGTTATGCTTGTTTAATTTTACTCTGATTATTCAAATCAACTTGATTTTAGGGTGGACTTGGCCTTTAAATCGGAGAATGGGGTTGAAAAGAAGCATATGATACTGAAGTTTTTCGTCACTCATGAGGGCAAACTGCCAAAACCGCACTCTCATGAGTGCAAGACGGAATGCTTCTGTATGCTTCTTCTCAACGCCATTCTCTTATTCTGCACTACCAAACATCTTTTCAATTCATGAAATATAAACAGATTTTTGTTAGACAGCATTGTAACATTGATCAGTGGCGGATCCAGGGGGGGGGGGGGCACAGCCGGCCCGTGCCCCCCCCCCCTTTTGGAAGAGAAGTATGAATTTTGACCATAGACGAACCGCAATTTTCTCGATTGTGCCCCCCCCCCCCCCATTTTTTAGCTAACCCCTTACAGAGCGATTTTTGAGGGTTTGGCGAATTTTTTTTTTTTGTTCCGTGGCTTATATGTAAGACGTCTTGCAGTCGAGTCATTTTGGGGAATTCCAAGCATGACAAGCAATTTGTCAGTTATTGAGCGAAGATCACGAGATGGTGTTATGTACATTTCAGGATGTTATTTGTTAGACAGCATTGTAACATTGGTCAGTGGCGGATCCAGGGGGGCACAGCCGGCCCGTGCCCCCCCCCCCCCCCTTTTGGAAGAGAATTTTGACCATAGACGAACCGCCATTTTCTCGATTGTGCCCCCCCCCCTTTTAGCTAACCCCTTACAGAGCGATTTTTTTGTCCCTAGCCCCCCCCCCCCCCCCCCCCCCCCCCCGCTGAGCGACTTTTGGAGAAGCTGGCGAGACCAAAAAAATACGGGTCTACATTTTGACAAACTTTCATTTTTGTGCCCCCTCTTTTACTCAATCCTGGATCCGCCCCTGACATTGATAATTTGTGAAACTGAATAGCTCACGAATTGAAGTGCGGAAAGGTCATTATAGCATGCACTAATCTACAATAGGCCTGCTATTTCATCAGCCACGACACAGGTCACTGGACTGGAACACGCTTGATTTGGATCGAAGCTCTTAAAAATTTCGATGATGCTTACGAGCGGGAACATTACGATGGCTCCAATCATGGTGCCGATGGTCGTGCATCCTCCGAAACACATCATGGAAATTCGAGAGCCGCTGTCGCTTCGAAGTATCCAGCCGATGGTCGCCCGGCAGTAGGAGAAGAAAAGGCCCTGGAGGATCCAAGCCAAGACCTGTGACACAATAATAAATAATAATCATATTGACGCATGTTAATCATTATGATAATAATGAATAATATATTGCTGATTATTATAATAAATGATAATTGTAATAGCGGTAATAATTTCCACAATAATTATTGTGATAATAAACGGATCATGATGATAATGTTACAATATAGTAGCAATAATGATATCAATGACCATAATAACGGTTATAGTAATAATAACCAAATGATGAGGATGATTAAAAATAATAATAGTAACTGATAACATCATATATTCAGAGTCGTTCAAAAGAACCATATTCATGTAGCTTTAAAAACAAAAATTGGAAAAGAAAATGAATATTTACAATAATTAAATTGACTAGATAACATTACATTACTTCGGAAATAATACGTTTAAAAGGGATGTTTTGATGGTTGCACATTTTCTGTGGCTTATATGTAAAACGTCTTGCAGTCGAGTCATTTTTTGGGGAATTCCAAGCATGACAAGCAATTTGTCAGTTATTGAGCGAAGATCACGAGATGGTGTTATGTACATTTCAGGATGTTATTTGGCTATTGATACATTGAAATACGCAAGGTATAATCATAGCATTTATTCAATCTTGCTTTTGTGTGAAATATTGGACATGTGATTCCCTTCCCAAGCCCAATAACATTAAGAAAGAAAGACATCATAAATCAATATGGCATTCGATACGAATCTTAAAATAAAAATGTATCTCGATGAAGGTACGTCCAGGGAAAACTATAGGCCAGGAGCCTGTCCCGAAAACGGCACCCAATTGTACCCATAATATTTGACCCCTTAAACTTACTAAGACCATCTAAGTCATTTGACAAAAGGTTGTCAGCCTGAACGTAGCCGCCGGGTTTAGTCCCCAGAGCCCCCAAAAGAAACCCCAAAGTCGGGTCGATTTCATCCCAATTCCCCCATGCACCAAACTTTGTCAGTAGGAATTAGTATGACTGGACATTACAAAGCATAAAAAACTAACAAAAATTTCCTTCGGGATGGGGTGTCGGACGGCTCCTAAAATTAGGGTAAATTTTTCCCCTTGAAGCTCAGGGACCAAATTTTGTCAGAAGGAAGAGCTATGAATGTACATTCCAAAAATATAAAAACTGACAAAATTGTCCATCGGGAAGGGTGTGTCAGACCCCAAAAATGAAAACGCCAAGGTGTCCTTTTACAACTCTTTGTCCTTTTACAACTCTTTGCCCCCTCCCCCATGCTCTGTATGTAAAGAAAGAACATCTTCTTACCTTCTGACTGGATAACTCAAAAGTGTTTTATTCAATTCAATTAAAACTTTCATAACATAATTTTGAGTATAATAATCTTCTTGCGATGCAATGTTGGTGTTAATTGGTCTTTTGATTAATTAGTTATTAAATAGACCG